>WEKY01033670.1:987186-1092018 GCA_013390045.1 Picathartes gymnocephalus
GTAGCACCTTCCGGCCGGGCGGGGCGCGGGCGTCTGCCACGTTGCCCTTCGCAGGGCGGCCGCGGCGCCGTCAGTCAGCAGCGGAACGCCGCGGTGATTGAGCACTGATGGGGAGGAGGCGGGAGAGGGGCGGTGCCGAGGGTGGCGGTGGCCAATGCACACGGCCGGAGGGCGGGAGCTCAGGAAAGCCGGGGTTGCTGTTCCGGCGTGTCCCTGCCGTGTGCCGGTGTATCCCCGCTTTGTCCTCCGGGCCCGGTGTGTCCCCGGTAGCAGCAGCCGCGGCCGCCCCTGGGGCAGGAGGACATCGAGCGGCCCAAGCCGGTGACCGCTCGGTGCCCGCGAGCGGGAGGACGAGCCGAGCCCCCGGCGAGCTAAATGGCTGCGGGTCAATGTCTGAGCGGTCGCGTTGAAGAGATACCACCCGAGTGCCAAACCACCTTTGAGAGCAGCTGGCACTGTACCCACTCAGAGGCACCTGCACCTGAACCAAAATGTGAACCTGCTCCACACTGGGATCTCTCGTGTGACATTTTTTCTCCTAATTCCCAGCCTTAAATGTACCATTTTTAGCATGAGCTTTCATTTCTTGTTCCCAGAAATTTGTCTGGGGACACGTGCACTCTGACAACGAGATGAACCTCAAAGGTTCCCTCCCTGACCCTTGGAACCCGCATCTCCACCTCTGAGATTTATCTTTTCAGGGATTGACACTGACCCAGACCTGATGAAAACCTAATTCCCACATGTTCAACTAACTCCAGGATTTGCAATCACATCGGTTTGGGTTGGAAGGGACCTTTACAGGTCGAACCCCTGCCATGGGCAGTGACATCTACAGTGATGGTGCTAAGCTGAACATGGGCACCTGCAACACCATAGACAATCCTGTGTGCTTCCAGCCTGGTACTTAAGAGGAATTTGGGCTTCTCTCACTCTTTCCTTCAGTTTTCATCCCACAGCCTTGCCAGAGGGGCAGGTCCCAGTACCCCTCTCCCCGTGGTCCCTTCCCAAGGGCTGCCTCAGGACAAGCCATCCTGCATTCCAGGACAGCTGAAGTGGGAATGTCTGGGCCCAGGGAGAAGGGACATTGATGCCACCACGCCTTAGTCAAGCTCCATAGGGCTGAACCGCCCAATGGCTCTAAAGCACAAAGTGTTGAGAAGGTCCCACCCATGGGTTCTCCTCTCCAAAGGGAGCAGAGGGTGCCACAACTGCCCGGTAGCGCCAAAGGAAGACAAAACACAAGCGCCGTGGTCAGGCTGAGGTAATAAATACATCTATTCATGGAGAACAATGCAGCAGTGCAATGTTTTATTGAAAAAAAAAAAAAAATCATCTCACTTGATACCTCAGAAGACTGCATCGCAACGTTGGTGGGCTGAGAGCCGTGTCAGAGGCACCTGCGCCGGAAGCCGCCAAGAGCCCTCCCCTTGCCTGGGGTCTCCCGGCTGCCGACCGCTCCCCGGGAAGGAGAGGAGGGATTGCCCAGGTTAATGCCCTACATCCTATCACAGCATGGCTGGCTCAGTCTGGCTGCGTCTCCTTGTCACCTCCGAGCTCCCTGGGGACAGCAGTTCCGTCAAGCAGAGGACTTGCTGGTAACCTGCTTAATTTTCCTTTTTTTGAATTTTTTTTGTTAAAAAGCCACCCCACATCTTTGCCCTTTTTTTGAAGAGTCCAACGTACGATTATAGTGCAAGAGGGCTTGGTACAAGTGAGCATTACCAGCATGCCGTGGGGGGACAGTCCTCCCCTACAAACATATCATTGTGGGATTAAAAGAACACCATATCTCCAGAGAGAAGCTGTAGTAGGTCACCATGAAACAGCTTTCAAACCAACCCACTTAAAAACAAGGTCAGGAAAGTTTCTAAACGATCAAATACATTCACTTAAAAAAAAACCCCCAAAAAAACAACGAAACAAAAGAAACCAAAAACATTTAGGAACAAAACCTGTTGAGATGGCCCCTTTCCCCCCCGCCCTCCCACACCCTGCAAACACTTACATATGCTGCAACTACAAGCTGCTCCTTGAGCGGAGGCAGCGAGGAATGACCAAACATGGCAGGAGATGCAGAAGGAATCGAGTTCTGGTGACAGGCACTTAGTAGGGCTTGGGAGGGCAGCAACAGAAGTGTCTCAGGGCCTGGCTCAGTGGGCAGCGGGCAGGGCGGCTCCCTGGGGAGCACCTGTGCCCCTGGACCCCCCTCCCAAGATGCCAAACCATGGTTTCCTACAGCAGAGAGGGTAATGCCTGTGCCAGAGCCAAAGCTTCTGGGAGCCACTGGCAGCGGAGGAGTTTGGAAAGAAAAGGTGGAATGTGCCCATGGCCGTGTCCTCCCTGTGGCAGGAGGGGACAGGGCCGCACACCTGGCATGTGCCTGTGAGAGGCGAGTGGTGCCCTTCCTGCCCTGTTCCTGCCCAGGCCCATGGCCCGGCTGGAGGAAGGCTCTTTGCTAATTGGGAAGGAGGTGCATGTGTGAGCCGAGGGCTCTGCGCCTCCATTGCGCTCATTGCAATAAGGCATGGAGAGAACGCAGCGGAAAATGGAGAAGAGATGCCCTGCAGGGATCCCAGCCAGAAGGGAGGCTTTTCCACCCTGGCACCACACCAGTGTCTGCCTGACTCAGGAATGCATGAGGAGCAAGCCCAGAGCTCGCTGCCCAAGCTGGTCTCCTGCCCTCTAAGCCTGCTCCTGCCCAGCCAGGGAAACTGAACGTCCCGGCAATGTCGCTCTGTGAACTCCAAGCTATGCAGATTGGCATTACATTGAATAAACAGTAATGAGATCTAGTCTCTCTCTTTCCTCCCTCCATGCTCTCCAGAATTTTGGGGTAAGCCAGGCCCAAGTTTATGACAAGTGAACCATTCCAGCCTGATCTGGTGTCACACACAGAAAGACAAAAGTCAAAGGAACCTACTTACAACCTCCTCAAAGCTGCTCGAGTTCTCCCACAGCCGTGCCACCTCTCCAGTAACCCCTGGCAGCCTCATCTCCTCCAATTTGGGAAATGCTGCAGTTGGATGCAAGATTTCACTGTTTTTCTGGGTGTGCAAAGCACCTCAAGCCCTTTCCTTCCTATTGGTTTGGCTCAAAGTGGTGCAGGGGAACCGTGGCTGCTCTGGGGGTGGGATGGTGTGGGCGAACTTGCACCAGCCCCATGCTCACAGAGAGGATGTGAAGGCGATTCCAGTCAAACCTATCTGACCATAGGGAGATGGGATCAGTATTAAGGCATGAAGTATCCTCTCCCCTGCTGGGGATGCTTTGCTCCCACTAATATGTTCTGGCAGAAGGTTCCCAACCACCCCAAGGAGGGATTTGGGAAGGCTGCCTGGCTACCCACACTGAGAAACGCCCACGCTTCAGGAAATGGCTGTTTCTCAAGAACCTCAATCCTGATCTACCTCTTAAACCAGCACAAATTTCTCCGACTTGGCAAAGCCCGTGCAGCTCCATCCGGCCCACGCTGGGCATCAGCCTCACGTCTCCTGGCCAGCTGGGTCAGGCACGGTGTAGGAAACCATGGAAAGGACATTCACTGGCAGCTAGGAAGGGTGATTGGAAATTCAAGTATGCTTTCCTCAGCGCGCGGCCCAAGGTGGGCATCAGGAGCCCCAGACTGGCATGAGGGTTGTGGACATCCCCACTCAAGGGCATTTCCGTGCACCCCACCATCCTCCCCGCTGGATGTCTGCCTGTGCTGGCATGGCCACGCAGAGATCCACAGATACAATGTGCATCTGTAAATGCTAAAAATAATAAAAAGTGCAACAACGTCAGCTTCTTTAAAACAATCCACACTGCTCTGTTACTGTCAGAGGAGGGAGGTGTCAAGGGAGCCGGAAAAAAAACCCTAACTGGAACAGTAGATTGCAAATTTCTCACAGCTTGCAGATTACAGTGTAACTGTTCCCAAGGAGCCACAGAGAGAACCTGTCTCTTCCTGCTGCAGCAGTCAGGCCCTTCTCCTAGCAACTCTGCCCACCCCGCATCCTCCTGCCCTCTCCACAGCCAATCGAGTCTATGGAATTTCTTCACTTAATTAAGGAGGGAGGAGGACAGAGGAGCAGAGTGCAGGGGAGGGAGGGGAGGAAAGTGAGCAGGAACTAAGCACAGTCCTCAGGTTTGCGTCAACAATGCCTTCGCCGTAAACAACAGGAAGGAGGGTCAGCCAGCCAGCCCCCCTCCCAGGGCGACCAAGACCTGAGCCAGCCACAGTCCTGGTCCCAAAAGGAGCTTCAGGCTTGGAGTGAACGAGGGAGACCATTCAGCAGATCCACCCCAGAGTGGTTTGTTTTGGAACGTTTTCTTCTCTTTTTGGTTTAAAATGTCACTTGGGTTTTTTTTTTTTGNCCACCCCAGAGTGGTTTGTTTTGGGAACGTTTTCTTCTCTTTTTGTTTTAAAATGTCCCTTGGGTTTTTTTTTTTTGTTTTCATTTTTCTCTCTTCCTCCTATGCCTCCTCCTCCTCCTCCTTCCTCCTAAAGAGAAGCCCCTTCCAGTGAGACAGGGCAGGAGCTGCAGGCGTGGTGGTTCCTGCAAGGCCCAGGAGGCACCGGTCACTTGTGACGCTGAGCCGTCTTCTTCCGTTTCCTCTTAAAGAAGCAGCAGCACCTGGGACACAAAGGACAAGGAGGGAGAGTCAGCCCCGTGCCCAGCAGCCTGTGACGTCCCTGTGATGTGTCCCCGATGTCCCCATGATGTCCCCGCCATCCCCTCACTTGTCTTCATGCAACAGTATCTCTGCTCACCCAGCCTGGGCCCCACCACGCTGCTGGGACAGGAGGAAGGTGCTGGTGGGTGGATGACACCACCAACCCGGACTGGGAGACCAGCCAAGGCCAGCTGGGGTGTTCCACTGCCAGGCCCCAGAGTGCCAGCCGGGCTTCTCCCTCCCAGCCGGGCTTCTCCCTCCCAGGCTCCACCGGAGCAGGAATACAAGGAGCCATGTGGGAATGCGGTAAGGGACCCAGGTGTTCAACTCCCTCTGTCCCACCCCAGAGGAGGTAGACTGGGACAGTGAGCTCTGGCCGCTTTTCCCAGCCATGAGACACATGGTCTTCACCATTGCTCACTAAAAAAAAACAAGTTCCAGAGACACCTTGGCTCAGGGACCAGGTTTCTTTACTGAAGCTTTCAGGATAACCAGAGCTTCCACCTTGGATCAACCACTCAGTGCCGGGATGCAGAACCCCTGCTTCTTCCCCCAACCCAAGTGAGGGTGGTGCACAGGATTAGGGGAAGCAAGAAGGATGGAGAGTGGAGGCTGAGGTGGGGAGAGGAACGTCCAACGCAGCTGAACCGTGAGGAGTGGTGGGTTCCCTGTGGGATACACTGGGAGCAGTTGTCCAGATCCTATACTCCTCCTGGCTTCCTACAGAGTTTCTTGGTGTTGAACATGTATCTACCTTGCTACCCTCAGCCCACTGTCAGGAATGCTCTGCACATCTGTGCGAGTTCTCCCAAGCTACGTGTCTTTCTCCACCTGCCGGGACCGCTGTCCCCAGAGAAGCCCGGGTGATGCTGGAAGACTGTTCTTTCAGGCTGCTGGAAGGGATGCCTGGGTAAGCAACCAGAGTAGACCACTGAGTCATAGATAATCCTGAGTTGGAAGAGACCCACAAGGATCATCGAGACCAACTCGTGGCTCTGCACAGGACAGCCCCAAGAATCCAACCATGTGCCTGAGTGCATTGTTCAAATGCTCTCTGAGCTCAGGCAGGCAAAAATGAGGATGCAAAGACCGTTTTTTCCTACAGCCATCTGTTGTAGGCTAAAAACATTCCAAACCACTCTAGGATCTTCAAACTATTTTTTGCTGGGTCCTTCACGGAATGTCGGCTTTACACCCCTGTCCTCTCAGAGCTGGAGGAACTCTCACCCAGGTGCTTGTCCCTGGGTGCACAAGCCTCACTCTGGGGTGCAAAACTGATGGGTAAGCACAACCTGACATGAGCTGAGCCCGCCAGCACGGATTGACTGCTTGGGAGAACAAACAACTCTCCCTGTGACCTGGAGAGCTCCCACAGCCCCCCAAGAGGAGGGACCCCTCCCACTGCATGGACTGATGTCCATGATTTGTCTCTAGGCTCCTGAACAGGCCCAGTTTGGAGGTGGGATGAGAAGAAATGCAAAGCCCTTGTCCTTGCAGGGCAAGTGATGCTTCCATTGCTGCCCACCCACTCTGAGGTATTTGCCTGTCACCTCAGCACCCCCATCCCAGGCTGGAACCCCCACCCCAGGACTGCTCTGGCATTCTGTTGTCCCGGGCCATCTGCCCTCATCTCCTGCTTTAACCTGTTGTGGTATTTCCCTCCCACAGTAGCCACCTTCCTTCATGGTTTGTGCGATGGTGAGTAAGGGGGACATCACAGGAAGAGGATGGAGGATGCATGAGTGATGGTTTTGCATGCAGCGGGTAAAGGGAAGAAGGGGCTGAGCAGCACTTGACTCCTTGGGCACCGAACAAAGGGAGCTGACTGACTTCTGGCTGGTTTTCCTTGTGACTGTCTTTTTAGGCTCTTACTCAGAGGTCCAGGGAAGGGTTCAGGAAAGGAAGTCCTGGCAGTTCAGACAGGCAAAGGCAAAACACCAAAATAGAAGGATAAGGCAGGCTGACAATTACAGAACGTGATCTCTCTACATGCAGATGATGCCCAAGAGAACAGCCCCAGACTACGACATACAGAGAAGCCAGAGATGCCAGAGGAATTGGAGGCGATGCCTATGGAGAGCAGGGCAGAGTCAGTCTCCCATCCAACAAGGACATTCCTCGCCACACACGGGCTTGGTCCCCTCGCTCTGTGGCAATTTCCCCCCACAGCCCACCCTGGCACCTACAACTTCATCTGAGTGTCTGTTTAATCCTCCACTTACTGGGGATGTGGCTTCCCCATGGGGCACCTCCTGGGACAACCTGAGACTGGGACACTACAGCTGCAGCTTCAAAACCCCGATAAAGCCCCAAGCTGGGCTTGGACCAGTGCTAATCCCAACCTTTCCACCCCTTCTTTCCTGGAGAAGCCCATTCACCTGCACTTCAGCTGGCTGGAAAGGAGCCACCTCCCACCTATCCTCTCTGAGTATGGGCTCTGTCACTAATGAGGACTCCCTGGCCTTATCCTTCCATCCTCTCTGGCCTGTGCTTCTCCAAGAGGAGACTTTCCAAGGAAGCGACTGGCCCCTATCCTTGATACCCAGTGCAGGGTTTTCCATTTGTAACCGTCTGCGTGAGGAATTCCTGCAAGAGGCTCAGCCAGCCTAGGCCCAACTCTGCCCAACTCCATCAGGCATCATCTGCTCACGGACGTAAATGTTTGGGGGAGATGGAAAGCCAAATAGGAAAGGATTAAAATCTGATTTTGCATCCATCCATTCAGAGATCAGCCAAATCCCTCAGCCTAGTGTGGCTGGTCAGACACAGCCCATGCCCTCCCCAATATTGCAAATAGTCCTAAAATCAAAACAGCTCTGGGTTGGCTTTGACTTTGTGCCTTTTTAGGATTTGGCGGGTTTGGTTTTGCCAACCCCAGTCTAGTCTGGTCCGCTCCCCCTTGCATGTGGACTGGAGAGAGGGACTCACCACAAGTTGAGCATTTTCAGGCAGCTACAGAGAGTATAGAGAAAAAACACAGAAAGGAAGAAAGAGCGATTAGTTCACAGAGGTGGGATGGAAGCGAGTCACTGCAGCCATGCAACCATGCAGTGCAGAGTGGCAGACACACACCAGGCCTGCCCGCCGCCCGCCCCAGCACTCACACCACTCTGCCCTCGCCACCTCTCCCACGGGCGCGAGGCCTCTGACAAACACCCATTCTCCATGGAGGCACCAGACCCGTCAGGTTTTTATCTGGAGCTGGGATCAGAAAGGGACTCTGGGCCACCACCTGCTCTTGGCCCCTGCAGCTCCAGCAGCAGAAGGGCCTGATGATGGATCTACATCTGGGACCAGTGTAAGCCCACTGCCAGAATCCGGAGCTTTCCTCCAGTACACTCCAAGCAGAAGCACTGGCATGGCTCTGCCTGTAGAGTGCCAGGGAAAGCCTATCCCACTACTGCACATCATCTCAAAACACACAGCCCAGCTCCTGCTGCTGCCAGCTCTCTCTGGCACCCTTCTCTGCAGAGCAGAATCCCAAAGTCCCTTGCCTTTCTTGTGTGCCTGAGGGAATTTGTGATCAGAGACGTAAGGAAAGACAAAGCCCTCCCTATGGCAAGCAGAATGAAGTGATCTATGCTTGGGAATTACAAGAGACCCCAAACCTGTCAGTGCAAAGCAGCTTATGCTCTGCTTCCCAGCACCTCCAGCACACAAACAAGGGCTGGAGAGAGGTCTTTTCCATGTGCTGTGGGATAGGGCTTGCTCCTTCCCACCTAGCTGGACGTCTCCCCTGCACACAGAGTGGGGGCTGGACCTGGCCTCGCTGCACGAACACGGGCTGGAGAAGTTCCTGGTTCTTCCTTGCACTGGGTTGTTGGATCAGAACTGTAGAGGATGAAAATCTGCCCCATCCTAGGAGCCACATGCTTGGGGGGACCCCGTTCAGAGCCCATGATGCCAAAATAGTGGTCTCTGCCAGCCACACAACTCATATCTAAGAGGAATGTTGCCCACTCTGGAAGTTGCTCCTCAAGATCTCCCCCACCCTCCCAGCTTGATGAGGAGTCTGCACCAAATCTGAGGCTTCTTGGGCTGGGAGGAGAAGGTGTGTCTGTGGCTGCCGGGATCAAGGCCAGGCCAGCTACCAGTGAGCAAGATCCCACACAGGTGCTTCCCAAGGGACTGGGGAATAGAGAGCAGATGATCTTCAGGACAACCAGCACAGATGACACATACCTAGGGACCTTTTCCATCCATACACCCTTCCTCGCACCTGCCACTTTTCCTCTTCACACAGAAGTGGCTGCAAAGGTTGAGGCAAACAACGGGGGAGAAGTGGCACCAGCATCACCCAGTCAAATAATAACCAGGCAGCTGGGCCATGTCTCAGGACTGACCAGTGCAAAGGCAGCCCTGGGCCTACTGGCCCCTCACTTGGGGAGTGCCAGAATTCTATAGTGACTCTGCAGTGACAGGTCCTGGTTTAGTTCAGAGGCAGTGAGAAGGTGCAAAAAGTGACACGATGGTGCTGGATGCAGGACAGGAGACAAAATGGTCAAAGCAGCAGCTCCTACAGCGGTCCTCACGTCTGACCACGAGCTACAGGAGAGGTCAGCTTAGAGGGAGCACTTTATCCTCTACAAGCTGCTTCTGGTTCCTCTCACTCAGCTTCTCAAGGCTGGACCAAGAGAATCCCCAGGGAGAACTACTCATGCCTGCTAGAGTTACTTCGAGACTGTTCTGGATACCTGGCACCCACCTCTCACAGCCAGAAATGAAGTGACAACTCTCAGACCAATGATCTCTTTGCTGAGCTATGCTCGAGCTACTCCTACACTCTCAGCAGGAGAGCACAGCAATGGGGGACGCTCACTGGGATTCCTGAAATCAGCTCCCGGTATTTTGGTATCTGTGCTACTGAAATGTGTATCTTGCAATACATGCTCTGAGTAAGAGTTATGTTCTCCAGGCATGACAAGTGTCAAAGAGAAGCAGCAGCAGCACTGAAGGCACCATGCACAAAAGCAGCAATATGCAAGGAAAAGGGCATGGGACACGAGCACTGAGGACTTTGCCACAGAAAAATGTCCCCACTCGCTTCCCAGAAGGATAATGACCAACCAATGGAAAGCCTGTTGTAAAGCAAACGTACTTAGCTTCCTCCACCACCTCCACCTCTGCCTGCGCTGTGATGGGTGCGTTGGAGTGTGCTCCTGTTGGGTCGTCCACGTTCAGCTCCCCGTTGGTTGAGCTCACCACCTGCAACACAAAGGAACACCCCCGTTCACGAGGCTCCCTGGCAAAGGCTGCTGAGGGAATGGAAAATCTGACAAATAACCACTGTTTGCTCCTGTCTCTTTGCACCCTCTCAGGAGGCTGCCGAGTTTTGTGGGTTCCTTGGAGTCTCCAGGCTGGAGCAGCTAAAGCAGAGCAGCAGGCAGGGGCCTGTGTGTGTGCTCCCTAACTCACATTCCTGTGCCCAGCACATGACTTGGCATCGAGAGGCCCCTCTGGGAGTGCAGGCACTGGTCTGAGCACTGATTGCCAGCCCTATCTACACATACGAGCTGTACAATGCTGATTGTTTTCTCCTGACATTTTTACAGGTGAGCAGCTCGGTCCTGTTGCCTGACAGTACAGTGGGGAGAAGCCTCGTTCCTTAAGTCTCATTCCTTACACGGCCAATTTTGGGAATTATGTCCTCGCCCCAAAGCTACTGACACAGTCTCTCATCTCTTTTTGCCTCACACCTGTGATGATGACTCACTCTAGCTTTTCCATTACAGGGATGACCATCCAGGTCCCCAGCTCTCAGCAGCTCCACTGCTGGAGATTAGGATTTTTCTTTGGAGATTTTGGCTGGGGGGGTGCGGGGCTGGGCTGAACTCCTCACTTGCTCTTTTGGATCGGATCGGAGTGGAACGGTCGAGTTGCTGCTACCGCGGTGAGAATTTGCTGCCACTGTGGAGTCCAGCCCTTGTACTGTTTCTTCCTTACCATGGGTGAGCCTTTGCTCCTAAGAGCGGCTGTTGAACTGGGACCTTATTAACACTGGATCGCACTGGAAAGGACCCTCACCATCTCTTTGGGTGCCTCAGGGGAAAAACCCGGGACCCTGAGCCCCACTCCTTTCCCGGAGAGCGCATCTCTTGGCTGTGTGCGGCAGCTGCTTGCAGGAGCCTGACTACTGCTGCCCAGCCCCGCTGTTTTCTGCTGCTGCCTCAGGCTTTTTTGCTACACTTTAATCCAGCGCCTTTGCCATTCCAGCTGCCACTCCGAGATCCCTGCTACAACCCATTTCATCATCCGGAAAGGCACGGGGACTGGTTGCCCCTGTGGGTTTGTAAAGGAAGGCCATTTTCCATCCCTCCCGTAGGTCTGCCCGCCATTACCGCGTGAGGGAGAGGCGGCTGAGCTCGCTCCACAGCGCCCCCTGCAGCCGCGGGGGAATCACTGCGCGCGCCCTGCCCGGCCCGGAGCCGGCAGCGCCCCTGCCGGCTGTGCCCGGAACTGCACCCAAGGGCAAGGTGCCTGCAGCCCAGAGAAGGCTGGGACTGGCTCTCTGCTTCTGTTTGCTGGTGCTGCCCTCCTTGTCCTTTGCTTGTCTTGTTATACGTATACATACTAGTAAAGAAATGTTATTCCTTTTCCCATATCTCTGCCTGAAAGGCCCTTAATTTCAAAGCTATAATAATTTGGAGGGAAGGGGGTCATATTTTTTCCATTTCAAAGGAGGTTCCCACCTGCCTTGTCACACACATGTCTTTCAAACCAAGACATCTACATCATTTTCTGGATAACTAATCACTGCTTCATTACTACGACAACCCTCAAAGCATCCAGCATGGGATGAAAGTTCAGCTGGCCCTTCCATGCTTCACCTGGATGTTAGCAAAGGCTCCTGCACCTTGCTGTGAAAACCAGGAGCTGCTCTTGGCTCTAGGGCTGTAAGGACGCATAGTTTTCCCCTCTCCATTCCTCCTCTTAGCCTTTCTACAAGATAAAAGGAGGCATCTCCCATGGGGTGGAGGTAGGGGTGGTACCCAGAACTCCTGGTGGCTCCAGATGATCTGACCATCAGGGATGGAGGGCAGGAAGCCTTTGGAGCAGATGTCCCATAGTCAGCACATTACATTAATTTTGAACACTTCAGTCCTACCAGGAGCTGCTATTTCTGCCAACCAGGCCCCTTGGCCTCTGCCAGGACAGGTCAGGACTCAGCTCCCATGGTGCTCAGAGCTCTCCTCAAGTGACAACTCCTTGGTCTTCACCCCTTCCCTCACTCATTATGCCTGGGCTGCCCCGGGTTCTCCAGACCCCTGCACCTCCCATGCAGATCTGCAGAGCACTGGCACTTAATTGTGCTGCTCCTAGGGCTCTTCTCACACTTTGTTCAGCTACTGGTTAAATTCCATTTTACAAAAAGCTTTGATTGCCCTCCTCACTTTTCACGTGCTGCTACTTCATTTTCATGTGGCAAATTCTGCCTTAAAGGGAATGGTGACTTGAAGCTGCTGACCTACCAAGGTGCAGCATGAGCTGGGGCATCTGCTGAGGAACAATTCCAGCCTCTGCATCTTAGCAGCCACACATGGCACATTTCCTGTTCTCAGCTCCAGATAAGCAGAATTTTAGTGCTTACAGTAGCACAAGGAGCTCATAAACTGCTCAGGTTGGCAACTCTTCCCATCCAATTCCTAGGGCTGCTTCAGTGCTGCTGTCACAAGGAAACATTCCACTCACTGAAAGGGACCAATCTGATTTTTATTTATGCCTCAACATATGTTATACATGAGATGAAAGATTCCTGTAAGAGATGTACATGTTGTGCTAGCAGCTCTGTCCTCGGGGAGGCTTCTGCTGGCAGCCAGTCAGGGCAGAGAAAGCCTCCATGATCGGACTGTCAGTAAAGCCCCGCCCCTCCCGCCACTTGTTGGGGGGGCAAATGCCCGCGAATAATGCCCCAGGGAATTCAGGCTGTGGGAGGAACCTTAACATATAAAAGCAGCTAACTTTGACACAATGAGAGTCATTTTGCTTTGGGTTGCTAAGAGGGAGCGGGGTCTCGCTTGTAGGGTCCGCTCGGCCCCCTCCCCCTCATGGCCCCTCCCTGTGGTCCTGCTTCCCTGTTTCACCGTTCCCACAAACCAGATTGCCATCGCGATAACCTCCTGCTCCGCTGCCTCCCAGATGGAGTGGGCGCTGCTGCAGCCAGCCGCAGCCATCGTGCTTCCCGGGCACAGCCGCTGCCACCGCCGGCCTGCACCCAGCCCAGCCTGCGGCCGTCACCGCCGTCTGCAGCACGAGCCCGCTTGCATCCAGCCGCGACCACTGCCGCCGCTGGGCTTCCTGCACTGCCCACCTGCACCAACCTGCGTAGCACTGCCCAGAGCGACCAGCCTGCCACTGCCGCCTGCACTCGGTCCTGCCCGCAGCCACCGTGCCCTGACCCTGGGAACCGGCAGCTGCTCCAGGATTGCGCCCGTGGCCACAACAGCCTGTTCCCCGCCGACTGAAGGAACACGCAGCCTGCTGCTGTTTGGAAATCGCGCCCAGCCCGCCATGGGAGCTCTGCAAACGCACTGCAGTTCTCAGCATGCAGGCTCCGCCTGCTAAGCTGATGCCGACAAAGAGCCGGGGTTCTTGCTGTCCCTGTCTTCTGTTTCTTTCCCCCTCTCTATTTTTCCTCTCTCTGCTCCTTTTCCTATCCCCCTTTAGTAGGAACACTTACCCTTTTTAATCAATCAATGGTCCTCAGATATAATACTGCTGCATTTGTGCTTTATTTTCATCTGAGAAATCTATCAAAAGAATCATTCCTGACTACTCCTTTTATAGTGGAACGGGACACTCATAAAAAAAAAAAATAAAAACATCTACTCTGTATTGAGTGCTGAAGTTGTACAATCCCAGAATGGTTTAGGTCAGAAAGAACCTTTACAGTTCATCTAATCCAACCTCCTGACATGGGCAGGGACGTCCTCCACTAGAACAGGTTCCTCCAAACCCCATCCAGCCTGACCTTGGACACTTCTCCAGGTTACACTCTGCTCACATCTGAGAACAGAGCTACACATTCATTAGGTCCTCCTTATCTTTCTTTCTCTGCTACTCAGTAAAATATCTTTAAATTAAAAGAGGACCGTGGCTAATCAAGCCAAAACCACATTGAATCCAACTAAGGATCAGGAATAACTAAAAATGTCAACCTAATCTGCATTTTCCTTAGGGACATCCTGCACTACCTGTCTCCTTGGCTCAGCTCTGTCCTGCTCCAGGCACTAATTCCCATTTCACCAGAGCCAATGTCCAGGGTGTTGTGTCTGACAGCAGAGCCAGCTCTCACCTCAAAGCTCTGCCAAAGAGACAGTGATATCAGAGTTCTTGTTTGCCTGGATGACTCCTGCACGTTCTCTCCATCTTGTCCAGCCAGCTCACTCTGACTTTAGTGCCAGAAGGTCCCTCAGCGAGCCTGAGCGTCAATCAGGACAGGTAGGGCTTCACAAACAAGAATTTTTCAGGAATTTAAAAACACTGGTAGTGCCAGCTTCAACATTGTCTGTTGCACATCCTCTGCTTATCTCCTTCCAGTGCAACCCTCTGGAGATCCACCTTGTGCCCACTGTGCCCTCAAACTGGTGGGTGATCTGCTTTGGAACAGCTCAACTCTTTCCAACATTAATGGAGACTATGTACAACAAATCCTGCTTCAGCTGCCTGTACTGCCCTAGAGCACCTCCAAGATAGGGTAGAGGGTGCTTTATAGACCAGACCTACAAATGCCACTCCTTTCCTTCACTTCAACAAATCTGGGTTCAAAACAGCTTAAAAAATTTTGTTGAAACAGTAAAAGCCACGGTGTTGGCCATCACAGCTTGGATCCCTCCCAAACCATGGCCTGATCAAGACATACGGGACAGGACCAGTGAAATTGCTGCAATTTGAGGAGAACTCGGGGGGGTTGACTCAAAGGCTGCACACAACAGAAGGGAAAGAGGTACCTGCACTGATCCTCCATGTCGATCTGCAGCCAAATGAGATGTCAAGTACGAGGTATTTGTCTGCCGGCTTGGCTGGATCTCCCACTCTCCTCGGCGATCCGATGATGCCTGCTCAGGAGTTCAGGAGCATGAGGGAAACAGAAGAGAGGGCAAAAGGTGAATGAGGAGAAGAAATAAAAGTGTACTGGTTAGTGAGTTAGTTTCTTTGCAGAAAGCAAGGCATTTACACTTCTAGCTGGGCTAAAATTCCCCTTTACCAAGTGCACCTCATTATTTACTTCCATGGTGGCTGCAGTGATCCACTGTGGGAGTGGATTTCATCTCCTCTAGTATCTGAATGAAGGGAAAGATCTATTCTGGAACTAATTTCTTTACACAGCTTAACTTCCATGGATTTCAGCACAGCCACAATTACATTGACAGTATTTTAACTATGTCTGTCAGGCCACACACATCAGAGCACTTGGCATGGCAGCAAGATGGGATTCACAAGCTCAACCTCCCTCAAACACATCTTTTTAAACTAAAATTTGCAACATAAACCAAAGCCAAACATTTCATTTCACCCAACAGCAGTTCCACACACTTGATTCACCTGTGCTTTCCTTCGCAGAAGGAAACATCCACACCTGCTTGACTGGAGAGAGGGTTGGGGGCTTTTTGGGTTTCTGCAGAAAAGTAGATAAGAAGCTTTGGCTAACAACTTTTCTCTTTGTCCCCAACAGATGAAAACCCCAGGTGATTTAAATTATTAGTATTTCATTTTTCTTAGAAGAATCTCTTTGCACTCCGTAGGTCACTATGGGGGTTAGGATTTTTTCTTTTGTTTCTTTCTCTCATGGAATTTTGTCCCATCTGTTGCTAAGAAACAATAACTACCAATATTTAAGAGAATAAAAGATGTGGCTGGGAGGAGGAGGAGGGGGAAGGGTGCAGCTGGCTACTCTCTTACCTTGGGAAGGACAGTTACCAGATTTTAGGCTGGGGGAAGGGGCCAGGGTTCAGCTCCCAGCTCCTTCTCGCTGCCAGCACGGGGCAGAACGGTCGAACTGTTGCTTTTTGTGGGGAGAAGTCACCGCCACTGCTGGAGTCCAGCCCTGTACTGCTTCTTCCTTACTGTGGGTGAGCCTTTGCTCATAGGACTGGGACCTTATTAAAACCCTACCTCACTAGAAAGGACCCCCATCATCTACTCAGGTGTGCCTTAGGGCACACCCAAGAACAAAAACTAGGCCATTAAATCTGGAGACCCAAACCCACGCCTCCAATTCACTTCTTGAGATGTTTATTTTTTTGCCTTTTTTGAGAAATGCTTTGCTCTAGACTTTAAAGGAACATCCCTCAGAAGAGAGTTGTTTTTGTGTTTTGGTGAGAAAAATCTGATTTTCCTCATGTTATATTAAATAATTCATCATCCTAAGTAATATTTAAGTGAAAATATGACTAAAGCTGCTGTGCAATCCAGCATCCGGACAATCTATGCGGCTCAGAAGAACAAGGCCTGCAGGCTTCCTGCCTATTTTGGGATTTCTTTGGGGCTTTGTGAACTAAAATGCCTGAAAACGAAGCCAGGTGTCACTGTGCTGTCAAGGAAACATGATGCCTCACACATACATAACGTGAAGGTCTGCAGTCAAGGTGGACAGTAGGAGACTGGCTGAACAATCCCCCCCAAAACCAGGGGGTTACTGCATCCATCAAGGAATTTATCAAAGCAGATGACTCTATCAGGGCTCACACACCAGCCCACACAAATCACTGTGCAATAACACATGCTACAAACAACCCGCCTTCCTACAGCAACACTACCAAGGAGGAGTCATCTTGACTGCAGCTGATGGACTGGGATGTATCCTACCCTGTGTTAGCTGTGTGACCCTTCAGAGCCCAGGAAGGCTGAGCCCAGACAGGTTGTTACACCCCATGCTCAGTTCTGCACCCACAAATCCAAGCTCAAGGAACTGAATAGAACATGGAGGTTGGAGGAGCAGAATAAGCCCGGAACCACTCCTTGGGAGTAAGAGCAGCAACAGCTCCAGCTGGGACCTGCAGCTGGAGATCTACTGAAAGTCTGAGAATACTGTTAACACAGAAAATCCAAATTCTCAACACCAACATAACAGTACAACCAGAATGGAAAAAAAATGGGAAATTCAACTTCCCCGTGGCAGTTCATCTAGACCGTGATGCCCTTCTGAGGGTTCTGCTCTGCCTGTCCTTTGTGCTCTGCAACACTCACACTTGTGAACTGGACACTCTGAGAAGGACACATGGATATTCCTGGGACACACATCCCTGTCACAGCTGCATGCTCCGTGGGCAGAGGGCACCTGGGAAGAGGCTGCCATCAGCACAGCTCTCAGTCTGCTCCACAGTCCGTGTGCTATGAGTAAAAGTACCTCAAAAAATGTAATCCTCAGGGAGTCTAACCAGGCTGGATCATTGACTATAACCTGTTCACCCACAAACTACAGAAAAACAACCCCATTCCAAACTGGACTCTGGTTGGCTCACAATACTGAGGAATTCCCCTGGTTGATACACCTTATTTCAACAACCTGTTGCTTTGACAAAATTCTCCTCAAATCACCATCTCTAAATTAAGCAGGAATTGTCCTTGCCCAAGCATCAGCCCCAGCTACCTATAATGCCACGTGGCTTCTGCTTCTCTAGTGCCAGAGGAATTGGGAGAGGAGCCAAGCAATGCACCTGATTGCGAAGGGCCTGTTGTGATGGTCGATCCCGGTGGATGTGGCTGTCTCTTGTCACTGCAGACGTCCCAGAATCTACATGGACAGATCCCACGGGAGTAGGCTGGAAAATAAGGCGCTGGTCAGGGCAAAGACTCTCACGTGCACAAACCCACCTTGTCAAGCCAGTAGGAAGTAGAAAACCATCAAAACACTGCCCAAAGGAGCCAAGAAGAATTACAGCCAGGGCTATGAAATACCTGTGATTTACAGACATAAAATTTGATGATGAACACCAGCACCAAATGTCTTGTGTAAAAATTAATTAAGAAGATACAGTTAGGTGCCTGTCTCGATGTCAGATCACACCTAGTGCGTCTCACACAGAATTATTACAACTGAAAATATACAGACTTGTTTTCCTCATCCCATCGTCTCACCACTTGTAAAAATCACGCTTGCACAGAAACACGACGTGTTAAAATTACAGCTTCATCTGCTCTGTTCTCACCAAAGTCATAATCCCTGCTCCCAACATCGAGATCTCCATGGCAACCACCATGGTTGTCAGCAATAGCACACTTGTCTTACAAGGTGCTCTTTATCAACTGCCTTTGTAATTAAAGAAAAATGAAGAGAAAAATCTAGATTCACAAAGGGAATGATTTCTTAGGAACGCTGTTAAGCACAGTAAGCAATGTGAATGCTAAATATAGTTGGGACAGGGAAGCACTGCCAGCAGTACCAAGTTTAGCACTGATGGCATTTGATCTGGCACCAGTGACAATTCATTTACAGATGCCATTACTGGTCTTTGGGGTGGGTCGTGAGCAGAATGACCCAAAACAAAGAGCTGTAGATTCTTCTACCGTATTTCCCCATGACACATCCTTTGGCCAAGGTTTTCCTGAGTTTAACTGGGTTTTGACGATAAAAGTGATGCAACGAGATCAGGGTCATGGTCCACATGGAGTCATGGAACTGCTAAATGGAGGTTGGTTTCTCCCACATTTCCCTGCCACGTACTGTACGGAGCTGGTTCGGCCTTTGAGTGTTCAGGAGAGCAAGTTTAGATTAGGTATTTGGGAGAAATCCCTCCCCTCCCTGTGAGGGTGGGTAGGCTCTGGCAAGGTTGCCCAGAGCAGCTGTGGCTGCCCCATCCCTGGAAGTGTTCAAGGCCAGGTTGGACAGGGCTTGGAGCAACCTGGGATAGTGGAAGGTGTCCCTGCCCACAGCAGGGGGTTGGAATAAAGTGGGCTTTAAGACCCCTTCCAACCCAAACCATTCTGGGATTCTACTATTCACTGAACATCCATCAGAACCCTGCCTTGATCTCCTGTACCTTTTCAATGGGAACATGACCATTAGAGAGGGTTTCTATGATTCCCCTGCTTTAAGAGGGATTTTAGATACTGGTCTCCAATCCTATGCTAGACTAGAAGGAGTTCAGTCTCATCATGTTCATTGTCACAAATGGGAAAATGAATGTCCAGAGAGGTGGGATGGGGCCTCTGTCCCTCAGGAAAACTTCGAGGCACTGCAAGAATCCCGTGAACATAACATCAGGAGATCTCAGTGTGTTGAGAATTGAAAGATTTGATCCTAAACTCACTGCTATTAATTGGGATTACTGGGAACAAAAAGGCAATGGTGGGAAAGCAGCACCTGGAAGGCAAGGCACGGGATTTTGCAGGGACAACTCACAATTGGCCTGCCGACCCAGTCGTAGGCATAGTCAAAGGTGTAGCCCTTCTTTTCAAACAGCTCCGTGAAGATGGTCCGTAGGTAATCATAGTCTGGTCTCTCAAAGAAGTCTAATCGCCGGACATAGCGGAGGTATGTGGCCATCTCCTCTGTTGGAAAAGGGGAAAAAGCAGCAGCTTTTATCCTGAATCTTCAAAATGAGTTGTCAGAAACAAATATCTGGGCTGCCAGCGCTACCTCTGGCTTTTCTCCTCCAAGTTACGGTTTTTAGTAACAGTCCTCAATGGAAAACAATTCAAACACTTCTCAAGCAAAGATGGAAGTCCCACCTCTGCTCAAATCTGACTTCTACACCTTGATTTATTCTATACATTTGTGTAAAAATAAATACAGTGAGAAATAAACTCACTGAACCTGACAACAGGCTGCTCACAGACATTTAGAATGCTGTTGCCCAGAGAAGCTGTGGCTGCCTCATCCCTGAAAGTGTCCAAGGCCAGTGTGGATGGGGCTTGGAGCATCCTGGAATAGTGGAAAGTGTCCCTGCCCATGGCAGGGAGTGGAACTGGATGAGCTTTAAGGTCCCTTCCAACCCAAACAAGTCTGGGATTTTGTGATACCGTGTTTCTATAAAATAGCCATAGACATTCATCTGGGGAAGGAAGGCAGGAGATACTGGTGGGCTCCCAAGGCATCCCTGAGAACCAGAGTGTGTTTGCCCAGAGCATGGCAGAGCCCGACATCATGACATTGGCAGCTCCTGATTATTCAAAACTAGACTAGAGGGGGAGGTTCTAAGGTTAATTTACCTGAAGAGGGTTAATTTACAGACCAGGGTTTGGTGTTGAGCTAATTAATTGCTCTCCTGCATCTGGGTTGCACTTCGCATGCACAGACTATTGAGCCCGAGGAACTCATGTCTTGCCTCTTCCTGGCTCTCCCTTGGCTCATGGCCTTGCCTTCAGCTCACAAAAGTAAGAATAAAACTGCTTATTGATACTTTACTCCATCTGTGGCTTGTGGCTTCCATGGAGGTAAAAGAGAGGAAAAAAAAGGAGAAGAAAGAATCCTCTCTTTTAAGTACCTCCGGAAGGTGGAGAACACCTGTTTTCAGGCAAGGAAGGGACAGAACTCAGTTCCCTCATCTCTCATCAGCCCAGACCTGAAGGAGCTGTGAGGAGGAGTACTGGCAAAAAGATGAGAGCAGCCAACCTGAAGCTGTTCTGCTTAGAACCAGGTGGATTTTGGAATGAGACATCTGGGGAATTACAGTGACTTCAGTGAACAATGATCCCATTCCAGGCTTGCTGCTCCTCATGCTGGGAAAGAGACGTGTGGCACAACAGCTCCTACAGGAATGGGATTAATTGTGGGTGCTCTCCCCGGTGTCAGGACTTCAGAAACCCCCCATAAAACCTCCCAGGCCCACTCTGTGGCCAGGGGACCCTGGGGAAGGTGCTAAATTTGTACCCTGCTCTCCCAGATCCAAGGTCTGTTTAACTGGAGATCAGGTGTTGGGCTTGGCTAGAAGCACACTTTAGTAACACCCTCCTTAAAACTGCTCCCCGAAGGTGGAATTCATGGACAGACACACCATCCCATCTTCCAAGCTGGCCACCTACACCTGCAACACCTGTAAAACCTTCCATTTGGAAAAGAAATAACTCCGTAGTTCCAACACGGTCATTTGGGAGAGCGAAAATAATGAGGAGCTCTTTTGGAAGGAAGCCAAGAAGTAAAGCAGGCATACGAGGCCCCTGAGCACTGTCCAGCCTCCGTGATGAGAAGAGTTTTGTTCATTTTAAGACCTCAGGCCCTGCTAATTTATAGCAGCAGCTCCAGTTGTTTGCCAGCTTGAGGAACAACATGATGGATACACATCATCCTACACTTTCTGACAGACGAGTGCAGGCCCATTCTATTTAACAAGGTATGGCCACCTCCAGCTGCACTCACACGATCCCATCAGGGCTTTACCTGGAAAGTTCTCACAGAGAACTTCAACCGGAGTGTTTCTCTTTGTGTCCCCAATCTTCTGATATCTCTCTTTTAAGGTGTCAGCCTGCAGCGCACAAAGACAAAACAGTTGTGGAGAAAGAGTTCAACCATGTGAGAAAGGACATGCTGTATGGGAAGAAAAACAAGGTATTTAATGCCCATTCTGGGTGACATCAGGAGATGCTACTTATAACTGAACTGCATCCTGGACTACACCAGTAGGAATATTTCACAGGCTATCGGCAGGGAAGATCCAAGGATGTTAAAAACATCTTCGTTCATGAAAAGCAGGACACTTACTAGTGTCTTACAAGGCTCATTTCTCACAGCCCAGTCCTGAGGACTGTGCAGGGAAGGTTTAATGGGAGAAAGAAATAAAGGTGCATGAACTGTGATGGCACATCAGGACCTCCCCAGGCTTAGGGCCATCAAGCTGCCTTCACAAACAACTGCAAAACAGACCCATTACACAGCAATTTGGGTTTCCCTCTGTGCAACAGGATGTTACCACATTGATAGTGACTCTACGTCAGTCACACTTCTCCCAAATCCCAGGCTGCTCCCACACAGCCTTTCCTTTCACCCCAAACTGTCCATCACTCAGCACTGGTTTGATATCTGGTCAACAAAAATGAAACCATTTGCAGTTGGATTTCCCACCTAAATCACCCTGAGGCAGAGAACTCTGCTCCAGCTGGCACTCTAAAAGTGGGGTTTCTTGCCTCCATTTCAAAATATGTCAATTAGACCTGGCAGCAGCATAATTAGCACTGTAGACATTCTCTGCAGACACAGCCCTGACAGTACAGACCAAAAGTGAAGCCAAGAAAACCTAGAAGAGCAAAGATGCCACATTCTAAATCCAGCTGGAGAGTCTCTGTTTGCTCTAGACCTCAAAAAGGGGTCAACAAATTCTTATTAAGTTCAGCACTGAACTGAGGAACTTTTGTAGAACCTTGTATAAACTTGGAATTATGTTATAATAATTTACAGGATTAATTTAAAGCAGATGAGTTCAACTAAGCCAGAAAGAACATACATACTAGAATAACACACTTAGAGAGAGGCGTGGCCATAAAATCAGAGAGAGTTTGATTTCCTTCACAATCCCCTTCATGCTTGAAAAACCCTTCTTTGTTTTTATGACCTGTTACCAACATTTCTGGCACGTGCCTGATGAGGCTGAGCTGAGACTAACTCTGGATAGGTGGTGAAAAACAGCTGAGGAAGGTCTATCACCCCAGCTGGGTCTATAACCCACTGACCATTGCAGAGCTCTGCCGAGCAGCTCCTGAACCCAAAGCCTTGGCTCCTTTTTCCAAAGGGAGCTCTTGTCTTCCCCGATAAACCTAACCTGATCACATTCAGTCCCTTCACTCCTGCAATTCCAAAGCTGAACTCAGTAGCTTAATTATCAGAGAGGTGATGGAGAAGTGAAGGTGCAGCTTCCAACAGCCCTGGAGCCAGCAAATGACTTACTCCTTGTTAGCTCAGCTGATGGATGCTGGCGGCAGTCGGCAACTCAATTACTTGCAGCTCTCCACATTGTACACAGCATCTCATAAACTCCCCAGCACTGAGTGTCCAGTGTCTCTGGAGGAAAGCCAAGTCTAATGCTTGTGCCAGAAAACCAGTTTTTCAAGCTGAAGTCCATCTGTGCATCTAAACCCATCAAACTGCTCCCATTATAAACACGGATCACAGATGCAGCTGGGGGATTGTGTTGCTGTAACTGGAATTTCAGAAACAATCACTGTCCCAGTCACGCTCCAGTTCGGGGCAGCTTCCAATCACAGCTCTCTCATTGCTGTCCCTGTCTCCCTGTTCAACCTTCTCTCCAAAATTGTACCAATTTGGCAACTTGAAGTGCCAAGTAATGTATTTCTACCTTAAAATCTCCCCTGGAGCTAAACTTAATGCCTTGGTGTTAGGCTTCAAGGACACAAAGGACAGGACAGCGTTTCTGACTGGATTTTGCCAAGGTTTCCACAGCGGATTCTCCTTGGGGTAGAGACTAGCCAAAGTTTTAAAGGACAAAACCTAAAGCTCAAACCTACCTTCAATCCTTGCCAGGGCAGGCTGCCTCGGAGGAAATACATGAACATATGGCCAAGGGCTTCCAAGTCGTCTCGACGACTTTGCTCTAAAAGAGATGACAAATTATTGCTGCAGAAGCAGAAATGGCTCTGAGATCTCAGCAGCAGCCACACCTGTAGCTGAGATAAAGGTACCACAGGGATGTTCCCTCGCTGCCTGCAGCTCAGATCTTGTGCAAAACCAGAAGCTGCTTCAGAAAGCCAGAAAATGTGTAAGATCAGCCAGAAGCCATGAGATAACATGGGAACTGCACAACATCCATCCCAACCTGAGGTAGAATGGACGACTCCTAATTTCAGAGGAATAAAGCAGTGCCCCAATTCTTCTTCAACCTGCCCGTGTCAACGGTGCCATGTGGTGCTGGATCACTTCCTCTGGACTACATGGGAATGGGATACTGACAACCAGCTGCAGGGATCTACCCTTGCACAGTGCCAACCCTCTCCCAACTACCTCTGCTGCTCATCAGAGCAGACCAAAAATAGCTCTGTCCAGGGCTGTGGAACACTTGCTGCTGCTACCATGCAGATGTTATAATTATAAATGAAGGAGGGGAAAAGGGGCATGGAACCAAAGGAAAAAGTATCCTAAAACAAGCTGCCAAAATGTATCCAAAACCCCAGGGGAGGATAGAAGGGAACAACAGATGTGGAGGCAACACTGGGCTGGGCTGAGCTGCATTTTTGGGTTCACTGAGCTCACGGACTCATTTGGTCCTCTGAACCACACCTGCTCCCAACAACGTGCTCCACGATCCAGAGCAGATCCAGCCCACGACACTGAACCCACAGGAAATGCTGGGAGTGGGAATGCTCGGGAGAAGGGAACTGAAACGACAGTTCCTGCAGTTATCCTGATAAAAAGGGGAAAAAAAAGAGGATGCCCTGGGTAATTTAGTGCAGTGATGCAGATGGACTTCCAGGAAAATGGTTGAGTGCACTTGTCTCTCAGAAAAGCTGCAGTCAGACTGCTGAGTTTGAAATGTGAAACGACTGAGTCTGCTTGGGCTGGTCTCGCCAGCAAAGCATCAGCTCCTCACAACCCCTCTGGGCAGGGACAGCCCCTGCAAATACACACCCAGAACTGATTTGGACCCTTCCCCTGCAAGAGCCATGGTGGGAGCTGAAATCCTGTGGGAAATGGCTCCTGAGGAAGGCACATGGTGCACGTCAAACACAAACACATCTTCCCTCCACAGTGCCCACCAGCAGCTTCCTAGCCTGCTCCCACTGCACCCTCCCATTCCTCCATCCCTGCCTGACTCTTCACTTTCCAAAATTACATGCTAGGCTCATCCCTCCTTACTCCCCAAAGAGAGTGAGCTCTCCAAGCAGGAGCCAGCATGCTAGGAGGTCTCCTAGATAATATTCCAGTATCTCACTACTCATATGGATTTAAGAGAATATAAACATTTAAGAAGTTTTTTTTGCCTTTCAGCCACAGAAATGTAATCTTCTGGTAGGACAGAAAGCAGCAAGGAGAGGAGATGAAAGCTGGGTTTAAAGTTATTTAAATAATTCATTTTCTCCAATCAATTACTAGGTCAGGGAACATCCAACTCTAACACCTGGAACTGGAAGACATTGGGACAGTACTGTGCTATAAAAATCTATTTGTCTATCATCCAGTGCAGCAATCACCGCCTGCCTGCTTGTCTTTTATCAGTGCAGGGCTGCTCCCAGTTATTAAGTTCCTAATAAAAACTGTAATTATGAGGCTTCCAGCATTTCAGCTGGCTCGATTCCTCAAAAGAGGGAAGAAAAAAAAAGCCACACAACTGTAAACGGCATTGGGAGGCTCACAATAGCTCCAAGGGCACAAGAGAGCTGAGCCAAGATGCTATGGGAGGTCTACAGGATTCAAATGGCAAGCTGGGAATGTGTCCAGGGAAGGGAATGGAGCTGGGGAAGGGGCTAGAGCACCGGGAGCAGCTGAGGGAGCTCAGCCTGGAGAAAAGGAGGCTCAGGGGGGACCTTCTGGCTCTGCACAACTCCCTGACAGGAGAGTGTAGCCAGGGGGGGAAGCTGGGCTTTGCTCCCAGGGAACAAAGAACAGGACAAGAGGATACAGCCTCAAGCAGCACCAGGGAAGGTTTAGGTTGGATATTAGAGAAAATAATTCACTGAAAGGGTTGTCAAGGATTGAACAGGCTGCCCAGGGCAGTGGTGGAGTCACCAGGCCTGGAAGTGTTCAAAAGATGTGTGAACGTGGCACTTGGGGACATGGTTTAGTGGTGAACATGGCATTGCTGGTCCATTGTTGGTCTCAATGACCTTAGAGAGCTTTTCCAGCCTGAAGGACTCTGTAAGCTCTCCCCATGCAGACAAACCTTTCCCAAGGTGTGTGTTGATGGACATGTATCTCGCTGTTCCAGTGAGACTCTTGTGCTCCCTGTAGGGAATGTGTTTTTTGGTTTCCGGGTCAATGTACTCCTTGGCCAATCCAAAGTCTATGATGTGAATGACGTGCTCCTTCTTATTGCCCTGCCGGCCAATGAGGAAGTTCTCTGGCTTGACATCCCGGTAGATGAGGTTCTTAGAATGCACGTACTCCATCCGAGAGATCTGCAAAACCACGAGGGAAACGTTATTTGTGAGCGGAGCTCTGGCTCCCAGCAGAGCTGGAAGAGGAATTTGTCATCCCCTCCTTTCCAAGGCTATCATGCTGTGCTCCCTGCTTTATTCCCACGGAAATGGCAAAGGCTGTTTCTGAAGCGTTACCACTGGGATGCAGCTCTTGGCAGGATGCCACGGGAAGCTGCAGCAGCCTTTTTGTATTGATTTTAAACATACTAAACTGGTTACCAAGAGCTCTTCCCTTGCCCACCGCCTTCCCCTGTTGCTCTGTGTCTTACCACCTTCCTCCCTCGACCCATATGTTATCTGAGACATGCCAGATTCTTCATGGAGGGGGATTTTTGGGCAGGCAGAAGCTTTACGATCTGACTAAAATAATAATCTCATTGCTGTCAACTAGGAATAGCTGAAATATTTTTCAGCTTTTGAATTAACGTTTTTCTGGATGTTTGAACGGGAAGGTGAAAGGGCAGGAACCCAGCTTCTGAGGTGATGGAGGGCCTCTAACAACACACCTTATTCAGAAGTTCATAATTAAATTTGCTTTTGAAACCAAACATATTGCAGGTGATGTCTGAACAGCCAGCCAACTAGTTCTCCTTTGGGTCCTGAGCTTAGGAGACTATTCCAACTGGCAATAATTCTCAATTTAATTTCATTTATTACCTTTAATTGCCTTTGTATGTTTCAAATCAACGCATATGAACCCCCATTTATGGATTTATGGCTGTCCTGGTCGCAGCTGCCCTGCGTGCCAGAGGGAACAGTGGCTTAAACAAGATGCTTCTTTGGAAAGGTTACTGTGATTGATCCAGATATTTGTGGGCTGGCAATGCTACGAAACCTCTGCAAAGCTCCCCCAACTCCCAGTTTTGCACTAACCAGCCTCAGTCCCCAGAGGTCACTGCCACACCGTTGTGAGGGACAGCGCAGCGCCAGAACGCTGGGGGCCATCCATGTGCTGAGGGCCACCAGCTGGTCACCCCCACGGGGTGGGTCCTGGCAGAAAATCTCTGCAGGCTGGAGTCTCTGGGTCACTGAGCCAGCTCTGCCCCAGCCAAGCAGCAGGGACCCCCCATCAGCCCTTCCAACCCCCCTGCTCACTCTGCTGGGCTGGCAGACCCTGACTGCTCCTTCATTTCTCGCTGAATCCAGACACATGCCCAGCTGGCAAACCAAGACCACTCTTTCTCTTTACAGATCTTGGACCCACACCTGGTTTTAAAAGTCCACGTGCATGTGATCCTCCATCACACTCCCAGGCCCTTACCATGAACCCAATTTTAAAGGAAAATCTGCTGCATTTCCACCTCTTGGAAAGAAGCGGCAGGCAGGAGAGGACAGCCCTCGTTATAAAATAAACAGCTGTACAGGGAGGGCAGCAGACAGGAAAAAATTGGCTGCAGGGGAATCAGGCTTAAAAAACAGAATTTGCTCAAAGACTTCAAAGAAGGGAAAGGCACGTGCTGCCACTCCCTCCCCTCGATGCAGTGATTGATTCCAGTGTGCTGAGAAAATGGGTTTCACGGCTAACAGCCATTATTTCCAATCAATCAAAGGCTGGTGAAGAGCAGAACAGATGCTCTTCAGTCATTCTTCACACTCTGAATCTCCTACAGGACACAGCAGCAGGTTGGGAGACAAAAAGCCACATTGGGAGGCAATTCAAATGAAGATGCAACCCTTGAAAGTGGGACAAAGAGCTTCCTTGCCTCTCCACGCATAACAAGCTTCCAAGCAGAGTCTGACTGGCTCATTTGATTTGTTCCTGCTACCAGAGCAGCTCAGTTGTTGAAATCCCAACAGCAATTAGAGAACCTGAAAAGGGCCCATTTTTTTCTTCTTTAAAAACTCTCGGCAAGTTGCAGCAGGCAGGGCAACAACCTGGGCAGCTGAGGTGTCAGATGAGCCAAAACACTTCAGCAGCACTCAAGGGTACTTATTTTCCTGCCTTTTTTCCTCCCACCTGCCTTTTTTGCTTCCACCACACACACAGAGCTGCTGTGGAGTCTTTCATATTCCTTCTTTACTTCCACTTGCCTGGACGCTTCATGCTGGCGAGTTTTGCTCAGCCACGGCAGCTGAAAGATGCTCCCTGAGTTAGAAAGATGTTTCCTGGAGTAGCTTCCATGCCTAATTCACCCTGACAAGACACTCTCCCTGCTTGTGGCTGCTGTGATGTGGAGTGTCTGGGCTGCATCTCCCTTCCAGACTCTGCCTGAGCACACGCGAGCAGCGGAGCTGCGGCACAAGCTCGGCATCAAACCCATCGCGTGGCTGAAGGAGAGGGGAACTGGAGTTCCACTCCAGGTATGTGCTGGAGGCAGAGGTGCAGTGCCCACTCCTCTGGGTTTGAACTACAGGCTCTAGCACTCTGAATTCATTCTTTTAGGGGCAGAGAAACCACTCGAACTGGGACTAACTTGGAATTGCTCTAACACTGGAAAAACAGCAAGCACAGGAGCACTAGGGTAGAGGGAAGATTGTGAATTACAGAGAGATTTCCAAGGCCACGGCCAGCCGAGTCCATCCTCAGAGCCATAAATCTCCATTTCAGATGTCAGAGAAACCCTTAGGAGGGGGAAGAATCCCTTGACACACAGCAGGACTCCTGCACTGCAGTGGAGAAATTAGAGGATATTGTGACATTTAGCAGGTGCCAAAGAAACCCGTGCTTTCATTTGCCTTCCTCCTGCCAAAGCAGCAAGTGTAACAAACCCTCTTCTCCCAGAAAGGTAACACTTAAGGGGCTGGTCTTGACAGCAGTTCCATCTCTTGACCTTCCTGATAAATTTGAGCCCTTCTTCCACACATCACCTGCTTGAATATAGATCAGATCAGCAGAGAATGAAATTAATCTTGTTCAAAGGCAATTTTGATGGTCACCGGTAGAAAAACACCTTGTCATGACTTGGTCCAGATCACATCCAGAGTATTTTCCTGGTGCCTGGTGGCACAACAGAGCTTGTTGCAAGCTGTCAGTGAGCATCATACAGGCTGGACCTGGCCAAGAGTGAAAAACAGAAGCCTGAATAAAAAAACCATTCTCCCCTGATTTATGGGCTGTAGGGACTGACATAGTGACCACATTTAATTGCCAAGCTTGGCTTTGTTCAGGAGCTTCACCCAACAGATCTGATCTACCGGATGTCTTCAGCTGCACGTGGAGTATGGAGTATGGAGGAAGCAGCTCCAGTCTCAACAATTCCCAAACAGGCTGTCATTTTTGAAGACTCATTGTCATCCAGTCTCTCTTGCCCTCAGCCAGGAGAGCCTTCCTGATGTAAAACTATGTTTGAATTCTCCCATAATCTCACGTGGCACTTCTTAAAAGAGACTGTCCTTGTTTTTCCTAGAGAAACTCCTCTTTCTTCTAACATCTGTAAAGGATCCACCCCAGGCCTGAGATGCTGCAACCTGTCAAGCTCGTTCACACCAGCCAAGCAGAAATACATATTAAAAAAAATCTTTCCAGGATGTCCCTGATAAAATATTGACCATGGGACTGGATGCTCCTACAGACACAGGGATAATCCTAAGTATGAGGAGAAAGATCAGGGGACAAATGCCCTTGGTTAGAATTACAGCAGCTTAAGCAGACTTGGCCGGTCAGAAGCAAGGACAAAATGTAATTCATGGATGTGAACCCAGGGAGTTTGAGAGTCCAGCTTTCCTTTCCGATGTGTCTCACACTGGAACACGACACAGTGACTGCAATCATTTAGTGTGGGAGAAAGATAAAGACAATTTTCCCTAGAGCCTTGCAGCTGAAGCAAGGAGTTTTCATTTCAGTTGAGCAGTAAGAGCCAGCCCCTTCGGAAAACACTTCTCCCAGGGCCAGGTGATGGGGCACGTCTGAGGATGCTGAATCAGTCTCCTTAAATGTGCAAACTCCAAGCTGGCAACTCATGTAACCTCCCTGAGGAGACTGAGAAGGCCCTCCATCATCTCCCCATGGCCAAAGAAGTGCCTGATCCTTTGAGAGAACATCAGCTCCTTCATTTCTGACTGCTTTTGGTGTCCCCCTGCATCAGCCTCAGCATGTGTTTTCCTACTGGCACCAGTGCCTCGGTGAGCTGCAGCCTGGCCACAGGATCAACAGCTGATGCCAGTGAAGAACATACAACCCCAGAGCTGAGCTGCAGCCCCGGGACTCGGCAAAAGGCAGCAGCCATGGCTGCTGACAGTCTTGATTTCCCCAGCAGTCCCTTGGGAATGAATTTACATCTTTACATTTTCCCTTCAAAGGTCACATAAGCCATATCTGAGGTTTTGCCAGCTACTGCCACTCGATTTGATCAAAGCCAATCTTATAAATTGGTTTTCCATTGATAAAGAAACACTCAAAAGCAAGAGAACCTGACTGCTCTGCTGTGGGAGGCCTCAGTACCAGGCAGGTGCTGTTCAAGCTTCTGCAGTTCTGGCCTCAATTTTCCACTTGAGATTCTGCTGTGTCAAACTTCAGTTTACCTAGAAAGGATTGTGTTCCTCATCCCTTATGTCTCCTCTTCCCTACCATGCTTCTATCTGTGGAGCTATTAATGTGAATATACAATCCCAGCTCTGCTGTGGGGTATCTGGGTGACCCCAAGGTGCAGCTATCCAAGATCTGGATATCTGCAGATATTTAGATACTTGGGAATCTGCAAACCAGTCTGAAAACCAAAAAAGCCAAACTGACTGGCTGGCCCCACTGACTTGGGCAAGTTTCCACACCACATTTAGTATGTTCAGCTTTCACACTGTCCACTTTTAACACAAACCCAAATCCCTTTCCAGCTTGATTTCCTTTCCTTTTCAGGTACATTAAAGGCTCTGTGATCTTCCCCATGGAACTATTATACTACAAGTGTCAGTAATTTAAATCCATTTGATTCACCAAATTTTGGACCAAATTTGACCAAGGCAGAGCACTCAAATGCTGGTATTTTGGCTAAGGAGGGCTCAGCTCCCATTGCTTCCTGAAGTTTCAGTCTATGGGCAGGCCAGTAGCACCAAACCAGTAGAACTGGTAGGAGTGTGGGAGGGTGCTGTGCTCTGTGTGTCCCATGGGGTGGGTGAGAAATGAGATGTTCCTGGGATGTCCAAACAGAGGGAGGGAGCTGGGGCAGGTACCGGGGCAGGCGAGTGTAGGGCACATGGGATGCAAGTTCGTAGGAATCCAGCTTCACCGGTTCTGCTGTGCAGGGAGCCAGCTTCTCATAAGTATAATTTGACCTTCCCTTCATAGGCAGGAGACTTTCTCACCCCTGAGAAGTTTTCTTTTATGAGAAAGATAGAGAGGAACCTTGGACAAGGGACTGGAGTGACAGGATAAGGGGAAATGGCTTCCTGCTGCCAGAACACAGGGATGGGATAGTGGGAAGAATGTGAGGGTGGTAAGGCCCTGGCACAGGTTTCCCAGAGAAGCCGTGGCTGCCCCATGCCTGGAAATGTTCAAGGCCAGGTTGGACAGAGCTTGGAGCACCCTGGTCTAGTGGAAAGTGACCCTGCCCACGGCAGGGAGGGTGGGATTGGATCTTTGAAGGTTCCTTCCAACCCAAACCACCCAGTGGTTCTACGATGGAAGAAGATTCTCTCAGCCCTGAACCTTGCACTGTGCCGACCCTAGGATGGATGGACACCCAAGGAGACCCCAGGGCAGGGCCCTGCCTGTCACTCACCAGCTGAATGGCGATCATTAACACCGTCTTCAGAGTGAATGTCCTGTCACAGAGGTCAAACAGATCTTCCAAGCTCGGACCAAGCAGCTCCAACACCATGGCATTGTACTTTCCACACGGTCCAAAGTAGTACACCTGGGGGAGCCCTTCAGCTGGAAGAATAGGAAAAGAACTGGAATCAGTCAATGGGACAAGGTTAATTCCTCTCATCCTGCACGCACACCTTTTGTTAGGCAGAGTTTTATTGTCACTTCTTGAGCATTCTCTCTGATGCTGCCCAGCAAGGAGATAAGTTCCAGCACAAACTGACTGAACCAAAGGCCAAACAAGACCACCTGAAACCATTGAGCTTTGGCAGTTTGAAGGCTTGGATTTAGGGAACAAGACAGCGAGTTCCCTGTGTTCCACTAAGCACCAGGCAGAGAACAGCCCCAGATGTGGGCTGGCACTTGTTGGAGTAGTTAGGAAGATGATAGTCCTTGGAGAAAATGAAGCATGGCCAAAAAAAAGGCTGCTTTGTCACCAAAGATAACACCCAGCCCTTGTTTTTCAGCACAACCTTGCACAAAGTTTATACTCAGTCAAAAGGAAAAAAACTTTTTCCTTTAAAATAGGGAAAAGTTTTAAATTTTGACCAATTGCCACATAAAAACAGGTGATCATGGTCATTAGCATATGTGCACACACACAACTATCAACATCGAACTGGTAGGAGCCAGAGCCCATCTTCCCACCCAGCAGATTGCTCTGTGGGAGTACAGTGTTGATACTCAGCTGGCAGGGGATTTTTGGGTGGATCAGCTTTTTGAAAGGCATCAGAAGGAAAGGGAAAAAACCAGCCTTGGTTGGAAGACTCATGGAGCTGCACAGCACTCCTGGAATTACCTTTGAGTCAAAAAGGAAACCACAGCAGCCCATACAGGAGGAATTTAGTGCAGGCCCAACTGCTCATTTTGCTTATCAGCACCTGCACCAGCACTCGGCCTTCCAGCATCAGCGCCAAGCTGGGTAACACATTTAAAATCTATGTATTTCCAGTATTACCTCATAAGCAGCTCCAAAACACAACGGGAGGGCTTTGTTTTGAAATATAGGGCTTTGTCTTATGTCAAATATTTGCTTGAATGCCCAAAGATACCGTGTCCTGCTATTCAGTGTAAAGGCTGAGCACAGGGAACACTGCTACGTGTGCAGTCTTTTTTCCCACAGAAATCCATAAATTAAGAGTGCACGGGACCTGAAAGCACAGTGATTATTAATTTTATGGCATGTTTTAAGCAAGTGCAGGCACACACCTGGATTTGCATAAGTGATCAATATTAGATATAGCAAAATACTCAACTAATTAAGTGCACAGTCTGGTGTCAGCTCTGTGACGTGCTCGGGCAGTGTGACACATTTCAGCCTGCAGCGTGTCAGCAACACAAGTGCATGTCCTACTCCAGGTTTAGGGAAACCTACCTGATGGCACTCAGAACTCTGCAACCTGCCAACAATGTAACAAATGCAGCACTGAGATTACTAAATATTAAATATCACAGAACTTGTGCTCTCAAGTACTGCTCCAAAAGAACAAAACGCAGTTTGACAAAGATTACCCAAGGAGAGTTTTCATCTCATTAATTCACATGCCCAGGCAATCTGCCATCAGGATGCATTAATTGGATATTACAGAGTATTGCAGGAATTCCCTGTCTAATCAGCGTTTTGTGTCCCATGTAAAACATTGACCCAACCTGGGTTTGGGAGGCTGCTGTTCCTGACAGAGCTCCACACTTTAGGAAGCAGTAACAGTCATTAAATCCTCTAGGAAGACAGGATGGTTTGATGCAGAAGCAATTCAGAAAGCCACACAATGATAGGATATGATCCAGGCAGCTTCAAGATGCTTTCAAATATCCCCAAATCAACACAAATGGCAATTTAATGTCATCAGCTTAGTGCTGAAGGCTGGAATAATTGCAACAACTCTTGAAGTGACTCATGGTGAGCCACTGGATTTTCAGCAAAGTCTGATGAGGACTTATCTACAAAATCACCTCTAACACCAAGATTAACATCTCCATTTTTCAGAGAATAATAGAATAATAATAGAGAATAAAAGAGTAACAGAATATTTTATGCAAAGTTTAAACCTGAGCCCATTATAGATTCTAGATACAGGTAGACAATGAGTACCTTTACCACAATTTCTACAAGTCTCAAATAGTTGAACTGAGGAAGGAATTAGGATTAGGACTCTGCTAACTAAGGTATGCAGGGGAATAAAATTGCAGAAAGGCTCTTAAGGAAGGTGAAGGATCCTGTTCCTAGAGCAGGGGAAGATGAGAACATTTACAGCCTCACGCAGTAAGCTCCTTACAATTAAAATGAATTTCCTACTGGGCATAAGAACCAGGAAGACAGATTGCTGCAAGACCCAAAAGGTGGGAATTTAATACAGGGAAGGAAGCAACACTACTTAGTGCTCTCTGGGATCCCAGTTCCTTCAGCTTTACCTACTCAGAGCTTACAGCCAAGAGCTTGGAGTACCCTCTTAGTCTGAAACCCTCAGGAAGGCTCTGCTCTCTATGGGGGCTCTGACAAGGTGAGGCTTTAGTGAAGAACATAAAAAAAGCATCCTAAATGTCAGAATACAGGAGACATCACTGGCTTCAGGCGTATTTTTAGGGTTTCATTTTTCCCTGAGGGTTTTCCCTGACTGCCAGCTCTGCAGTCAAGGACTTCCCTCTTGCCTTTGCCAGGATCAAGCTGCTGTAACATCTCTCTGATTTCCAGAGCCAGGCTGCAGCACTGTGTCCTGGATCCAAAGGAGCAATGCTGGCTGATGAGCCCTGTGGAACTCCCAGCCCAAGCCAAGGATCCTCAGCTCCAGACTAGTTATGGAAATAAAGTTGGGAGGGACTCGGGCAACACCCTCAGCTCACTCAAACTCAACTCATCATTCACCATCTTTTTGGGAAGAGGAAAAGCTTCAAAGATGAACCTGATGTACACATTAAAGGGCGTGTTGGCAGATAAGACCGGATGAAACTTGAGATACAGGCAGCTCCAGAGCCATTCTGAACAGTGAAAAGGGTCAGCCTAAGAAAACTTGCATAAAATTTGATTTTGTCACAGCCCATCTGCATAATTTAGGATGTAGCTTGGCTCTATTTCAGCAAAAAGCATCGTGTCCTGGTGCCGGGTCCATTGTCACAGTGAACCACAGGAACTCCATAAATATCACCAGCAGATCCGTAAATACTTAAGAAGGATATCGCAAACTAAAGACCTTGATGGAGGAAAAAGGACTTTTTTGCCTGGGCAGTTGGAGTTGAGGTTTTTAATGGAGTGTAATTGCATTGGGAGAGGACTGGAAAGGTCACACAAAGCCACAGTGTCATGCTGTAGGTGAGCAGCTCTGAATTCAGAGACTGTGGGATGAAAAGCCACCAGCAGAGCAGAGTCTCACATTGAGGATTCCAAGGTACAACTCAATGCTTGAAGTACAAACCATGATCTGTTTAATGCAATTAATGCATGAAATCACATCAAAACTAGGAATTTCTCCATGGTATCAAACAAGAGCAATACGCTAAGGGAAAAAAATACAGGCATGATATGTGCAGGTTCTCCTTTGGAGGAAAACCAGTTTATTACAGCAGAGCCTGCTGCAAGCAGAAATCCATCTCAATTTGCTTAACGACTTTGGTCTCGCTGCTGAGTGATTTGGCTCAGCTACATGGAAAAGGCCCCACTCCACCCTCACTCTCACAGGAAGTTTATCACCCCAATAAACACAGACTGATCGCTGCACTGGAATCTACAGGCAAATTCTGCTATTTCAGCAGAGCAATGTCTTGGAAGAAATTCAAGCTGAGCACAGCGAAAACCCAGCAAAGCATTTTGTAGATTAAAGCATCACTGCTGTAATGAGAGCAAATGCAGACATCAAAGCCAAAAACGCAAGACTTTGATTCCCCCACACTCCCGAGACTGGCCTTGGCTTTCCGGGGATGCTAAACCCTCACTGCTCCCAGGCTGCCACCAAAAGGGACTTTCCCATCCTTCCTCATGCTCTGTGGCTGACCGATACGTTGAATCAACCCAAAAACCCCTTGGCTTGAGCTTGAACACAAGAATGGAAACAGTAACAAAGAGCAGGATCACTGCTCTTCCAGAAAGCTTCATCTGAGCCGGATTAACACCTGGAACAACACCTTTCAGAAACTTCCATCACAAGATCAAGTGTCCTGGATGACTTGAGTAATGTTGTCTTGCTGCCATACGTTTTACAGCATGACTAATGGCCCCAAAACTCCTCAAACATCCGACATACTCCAAAAAAACACATTAGTTCAGGCACACAGACATTCCAAAGCCTTTTCCAGAACTGGTTATGACACGGTGACGGGCAGAGATGCCAATCTAAGGTTATGCGCGAGGGAAATCAGAGTTTGCAGCACTTGCTCTGCATAGAAGGCAAAGGAAGCAGAACTCACTTGCTCTGGAAGAGCACCTGGCCTGAGGCTCTGTGTGAGCATCAGGAGAGGCTATGAATAAACCTCAGCAGCAGCAAGTAAAATACACCCAAAGAGGAACGAGGGAGCAAGTGCAGGAAGCTGCTCGTGGCATCTACATCAATGGAAGGACAAGTGCCACATTCCCATACAGCAAATCACCAGGAAACATCCAGAACTTGTGATCAATACTGGCAGTTTCTGAACCACTCATGAGTTTTGCTCCCATGGGGAGCTGGTCTTCTTTTGGCCTTCGATGGCCAAATAGAGAAGCTGATGTCTTCAATTTCAAGAACTAAAGAAGAATTCAGACCCTTTCTTCATGCATGTTTTGATACCAAGCTCTATTGCAGAGGGGAGACACTCCTGAAGAACCCCAAATTCTACACCCAAAGACAGAGGAAGAAGGGAACAATCCAAGGCTCAGCAAAGGGCTGATGCTTGATGCAAACCCACGCTCTGCGTGGGCAGCAAAAACTCTCACTGAAAGAGATACAGACACACAACAGAAGCATCAGTGCACAGAAAGTTCTGTGTGGTTTTAAAGAGGCTCTGATGAATGGGCCGTAGATTCTCACAAAATTCTCATTTAGAGCAGAAAGTTTATTTTTACAAATCACAGAACACAAAATTACACGATGAACACCATAAATAGCAACTGTGAGAGGGCTGAATATCTACAGCTAAAATTAAACATGTTCCAAACAAATTAAACAAATTGCTTTAGAGTAGTCAACCCATTTAAGCTGATTACACTAATGAGGATCTACCCTTCTCTTAATTTTCAAATCGGAATAAAATCCTGGCTGAAAGAGAAGATTTGTGATCAACATCGACTGGGCCACGATCTCAGCTTTTAACCTCTTCAAACATACCCCATGTAAATCTACCTGAGCACATCAGTTAACAGGTTATTTCTGTGAGCTGGGAGTAAAAAGACTCATGCTGCCCTTCAGGTTTTGGAATAGTCTGCTTCAAAAACAGAAAGATGGGAAGAAAGTTGAGATTGGCCTTGTTACTGGGAATAACCTTGTCCTAAGGGTGTTTCATGTATTTGGTTGGATGCCTTTCAGAGATATCTTTCTTCAAAGTACAGCTGCAAAAGCTTTATGATACAGTCCTTCACCTTCAATCTTACGTGGAGGAGCTTAGGGAAGGACAGATATTTTGGGTGATTGAGAGTGTTTTCCCTTGTTTGAGAAACAGCAGTTGAGATGTGAAGGAAAACAAGCAGAAAATGCAATTTGTGACTTCAGCATCAGCTCGCCTGCAGGTGGAAAACGAGGTGGTGGAAAAAGTCTGAGACAATCTCACCAACCACTCCTAGGCTTCACAAACCTTGAACTGGCATAAGATTAGGGAAAGAACCTAAAAATAGTGATCTGATCCAACAACCATGCACAGAAACATCCACAAGGAGAAGTGGGGTTGGAGGAGCCGGAGGGTGGCCAGCACTGTGGCAGCTCCGATGGTGATCCACAGAGATGGCCACCATGCTATGAGTGCTTCCAGTCTGTAAAGCTCCTGAACAATTTCCTGGCTCTCTTGAGCCCTGATACTGTGGTTTGAAAGCCCACAATTTACCTTTAATTCTTTCTCACTCATGTGAACAGGGTGAAGAGCAGCCAGACCTGTCCAGAGCCTCTGGCACATCTCCTGTCCCCAAATATCCTCCTGCTCCATTTGCTCCAGCTGCTGCCAGACACCTGGCTCTCTGCTGCCAGCTTTTCACAGCATCTTTTCCCTGCTTTGTCTGGGCAATAAATCATTTCTCCTACCAAAGGCAGAATGCTCTGGCACCACTGCCTGGCAGGAATTTCTGCAGCCAGACTTTACGCTTCAGCCAATCAGTGGGTGAGGAGGAGGAGAGGCAGAGCAAGGCCCTGCTCCTGGCCTTGGATGTGGAAAAGGTGCAGCTCAAACCCTCTCTGAACTCAAGAGGAAATAACTCAAAGGAGAACATCAGAAACTGGAAGGGACCTCAAAGCTGCCATGGGCAGGGACACCTTCCAGTAGACCAGGTTGCTCCAAGACCCATCCAATCTGGCCTTGAACACTTCCAGAGATGGGGAAGCCACAGGAAGGTATTGGATCAACACCTTCTCCCCTGATGATGGCAGAGAAAGCGGAGCTTTTCATGGGAAGAGACGACACTAGGCACATGATGGTGCAGCAGTCGTGTATGAGCTGTGAGGAGACAGAGTCACTGTCATCTCCAAGGAGTTCCACGTGGACTCCAAGACTCCAGCCTCACTCCAGCTTATCTCAGGATATGCAGGATGTATTTAATCCCTGCTGTGTTTTGTTTCATTTTGGTAGTACTTGAATCTGCCAAAAGAAAAGGTACGGGAAAAGGAACAGCAGAAAAACAGACCAGGGAAGGACAGAAGGAAAAAACATATTTGTTCTAGCTGCTGGTAAAAATCCAAACAATTTGATTTTTACTTCAACTGCAGAAAAACAAATCTCAGGATCGCTGTGTTATTAGAACGGGGTGGCATTTCATCTTCCTTGACTGGTACAAGCTGGTTTCCTGACATCACAGCTTCACTTTATTAAAAAACTTCACATCCACAAAGCAAGAACCACTTGCAGAGGAGGTACCAAGGAGACATTCATATTTGTATTCATAAAGATAAAAAAAGATTAGGAGGAGAATCAGCCCTATCTGGAAAGGTTGAATGCAGGAAAACTTCCAAATCTGGGAAATTTACCCAGAAACACCCATTCACAGGCAGTTTTTTTACCTCTAACAACTAAATTAGTCAAGTGAAATTGTTTCAATTCTTGACAAACATGAAAGAATAAAGCACAGCATAATAAACTGCTTTCTGGCAAGTTTCAAAGAGTGAATTCACATTTCTAGGGCTTGGAGGAAACAATTGCATTCAAATCTCCACGTTACTGTTGGATTTCATATCCAACACAACATCTTGTTCCAGTGATGATGGCAGCTGGCACACAGAACACCACCTTAAGGATAAAACCAGTAAATAATTTTAGAAGAGTTATTTTAAACCACCCAAAAAAGTTTTAGCTTAAGTTCTATCCTTATTACCTTCTCCCACACACCTGCATTACAAGGACAAGGATGAAAGGAAACCATTGGAACAGCTGCCCAGGGCAGTGGTGGAGTCACTCAATAGCATTCCTGGAGGGATTTAATCACCATGTGATTTAATCCACCAGTGTGGATGGGGCACTTGGGGACAGGGGTTCATGGTGACCTTGTCAGTGCTGGGGTATGGTTGGACTTGATGGTTCGAGAGGGCTTCTTTTCCAGCCTAAATGATTCTGTGATTCTGCTCCACTGCAGGTCACATAGCTGTGTGAGCTCTGCCAGACAGTTCAAAGCCAGAGCGTGTCTGTGTGGCCAACTGGGCTCTGCTGCTTAAGAACAGCCACAAAAACCCAAACAAAAAGAAAGAAAGAAACCAACAAAGAAACAAATTCCCCCTCCCACCCAAAAAAAAAAAAAAAAAAAAAAATCGCGGGAGAAATTGGAAATTTNAAAAAAATCCGAGGAGAAATTGGAAATTGTTCCTGATCAGTTTTCCTTTGCTGTGCAATTCCTCAGCCCTACCTGCTAAGAGGGAGTTAAGTGGCAGGTTTGGGCCATTTCATCTGAACCAGGTAACAGAGAAGTTGAGATGAAATCAGAGGCCCTTTGGTAAGTTTCTTTTCTTTTGAGAACAAGTTCATAGAATCAAAGAATATCCTGAGCTGAAAGGGACTTGCAAGGACTAACAAGTTCGACTTCTGTCCCTGCACAGGACACTCCAACAATCCCACCCTGTGCCTGAGAGCAGTGTCCAAACACTCCCTGAGCTGTGGCAGTTTTGGGGCCTTAACCATTCCCTGGGGAGGTTGTTCAGTGCCCCACCACCCTCTGGGGAAGAACCTTTTCCCAATATCCAACCTAAAGCTCCCTAACATAGCTCTAACCATTCCCTCAGGTGATGTTCCTGGTCACAGGGAGCAGACATCAGAACTGCTCCTCAGGAACATGTTATGCACGTGAAGTGATGTGTGTTCATGACATTACAGGTATAATCTTAAGGAAATCAACAAGAAGAGTTCTTGGTTGCTCAGCAGCACCCAAATTTAACTCCAGAAGCAGGGGAGAGGCCACTTCTGGGCAGAGGATAAATGCCACAAAAGCAGCAAAAACAAATTGCTTGAGCTAAATTGTTCCTCTGCTGCCCAGAGAATGATTTTGGTCTGATCACACCAAGTACGAGGTGGCCCCTGCTTTTCCTTAGCTCATCTCCATAGCAGGCTGTTGGCTGGAGGCAGAACTATTCCCTGTTTCCTCGGCAGCTGCACACCGGGGTGACACTACCACAGTGACCAGGCAGGGTGGGTCTGACAGCCTGAGCTGCGGCCCAAGCTGCAGCCACAGCCCCGAGCAGTGCCCACAGCCAGTCTCACCAGGACGGCACAGTGACAGAAGGCAAAACTGGCATGTAACAGGCAGGATTTGTCCTGGATCCAACAGCATTTTTAACTGGGATGGCAGATCAGTGGGTCCAGCGGGATAAAGCAGACAGTGGTATCGGACACGCACCTTTGGGTGCTCAGGAGGAAGATGATGCTCGGCCTTGCTCAGGCAGCTGAAGGCCAGATTCCCACCAGACTGTGGTGGGACAATCCGGAGCCATTTCTGGCAGCAAAGCCCTATGTGTCATCCCAGAGCTGTGCTGGGATCTGCCTGCAAAGCTGTGGGTGCAACTCGGGCCCCCAGTACTTATACTGGTCCCACTGGGAGGGTGGATTTTTGCAGGTTTGCCCCTGCAGCAGCATTAAACTAGAAAGTGATGGTTAAGAATCAAATGCACGTAAACTCTCCACAACAAGCCAAGAGATTGGCATCCATCCGTCCCATCACTACTCTAGGACTGGAGGGGGAAAAGGGATTTTTCACATGAGTAGGAAAGTGTTACCCACACGGTCCTTGCAGCCTGAGGGAAAACCTCCCACTCTCTATCGCAGGAGAACCTGCTGCCAAACAGAAGTTCAGAGGCGCTAAATCAGATCCCAGCTCCAGATACCATCTCTGTTTCACCTTAAGAGAGCCAAGCAGGAGCAGGTGGGTATGGAATTTTAAAAGGAAAACTGCCACTTTCAGACAGAAAAATTATTACAAAACTCCAGAACTACACCCTGACCCATCACAGACTCAGGCAGAGCCTGTGGCTTATCTTTTGGCAATGTGAGGAGGTTTTTCAATAGCAGGGCACAGCTCCAAAACACAAATTCCAAACCCATTGGAGAGCCTGTGTGGGAGGTGGGCAGCCCTCCATACCAGGACTTCCCTGGCACAACTCAGTGTTTCTCCTTAAAAACCTCCAGTGTGCGTAGGATGCCTTTGCTGCGTTGGAAAGGTTCCCACTAAATCTGGCACCCACCTTCCAAAGGGGAAAGAGCTTTGTTTGGATCAAGGCAGTGCTCAATACCTGATACACCAGCCCTCCCAAAAACTAATTTTATAGCTTTAGACCTCAATTAGTTTCTAAGTGCAGCATCCCCATGGCTTGAAGAATGTTCATAGCAGAGGTAGGAAAAGGGGACAAGCAGAACAGTCAACCAGCTCCTACATCCTTATTAATTATCCTGGCCCTCACTGCCAAACTGCGTTTTCCATTAAATGTAAATACAAATTCCAAAGTTTACCACCAACATCACGTATCATGTGGACTTCCCACCTCTGGAAGTGTTCAAGTCCAGGTTGGACAGGGTTGGAGGAAACTGGGATAGAGGAAGGTATCCCTGCCCATGGCAGGGAATGGAATGAGATGAGCATGAAGGTCCCTCCCAACCCAAAGCAGTCTGTTCTACGATCTTCACCTCCCCACTCCGATGGCTGAGGCACTCCAGTTTCCAAGCACAGCCTGGCTGATAAGCCAGCAAGCAGTATTTCAGCCCAGGGTTTGCTAGAAAGTACCAGAAGCAGCACAGAGACCTTCATGATTAAATGTCTGTCCCTCTCCTCGAGCCCTGCTGGATCCTCAGAGCAGTAGCCCATCCCACAACCCATAACCTGCTCTTAGTGGACATCACTGCCTATGAGGAGAACCCAGTAAGGCATCTGGGATGGCTTGGATGAGTACAGCTGCTACAGGTTTATGGCCATGTCAGGCTTCAAGGAAAAGTGTCTCCAGGAAAGGCATTTTCCAGCTTTCCAGCATCCTGCTGCTCCCCTTCATGTGCCAACTGGAGTTGCTGGCATTTGATTTGTCATTACTGCCACAAATACCAGAAGAGTATGAGATGCATGAGGACTTTTCGGAATATAAAAAGGAAACTGCCTTAATCTCATATTCAAATATTAATGGTCTTGCTTTAAAAGCATCTGATAACTTCCAATTGACAAAACCTAAATTTAGCTCGAGGAAGTCAAAACTTCTGATGCTGAGATGCTGAAATCTGCCCATTAAGGAAGCCCTTCCTAACAAGGCAATGGCCACGTGAAAAAAAAGCCAACTATTTGTAAAGAGTGAAACATAATTCTCTGGAGATCAACAGCAAGCCAGCTCTGAAAGCAGTAGGGTCTAACTGAGCACTTTACAGTAATCCACTACATTTCATTCTGCAATTCAAAAGCTTGGAAGCCCAGGATCCCTCAAGTTCAAGCTCCTTGGACTACCCTGACTTTACAATGAAGCTGCTGACTGCCGTTCCTTAAGATGCAGCTCAGTGTGAGGGTCCCCACTTTTTGCCTAAAAAAAAAATCTTCAGGAGAATGAAATTGTATCTCCATTGCTGAACATCTCCCACCTACAGCCAAGGGCACGCTTCTGTGCAGGATTGGAGAATAGAGACATTTTTCCTTGCTGGTAGAAAATTAACCCAACGTGTTGAAACCTTCGGGTCTATTGCAGGCATCTGAGGTAGGGAATGACTGACATGAGATGCGTCCTGAAGTTGTTTTCCTTGTAAACAGATGTTGGTTTTGTATCACCTTGCACAGATGAGTCACTTATTAAATACTTATAGCCACTGAACACTGGCAATCTAAAATATTTCCAGCAATTCAAAAGGAGGAGGCTGCAGTGCTCACCCGGAGCGTTGTAGTGTGACAGGTGTGAACAAACCCTTCCATACAGTAAGCAGGACACAAAATACCTCAGGCGACAGCCATGTGTTGCTCCACTCAAGTACAAACTCACTTTGGGGTGCAGAAGGGCAACCCTTGCAAGTGTTCAAGGCCAGGCTGGACAGAGTTCTGAGCAAGATGGTCTAGTGGAAGGTGTCCCTGCCCATATGGCCACAAGATGAGCTTTACGGTCCCTTCCAATCCAAATCGCTCTATGATTTTATGATCATCCCCACCCAGCAGCTCCATCTCCCCCAGACCAGCCCCCTGCTGAGGGGTGACCTGGCTCAGCTCCCGGCCACAGCAATGTTTCCATCCAGGTGGCAAATACCAGTGGCAATTCTGAAGATTAAAATGACTGTGGCCACTGTTAATGGGTATGTTCACACTTGTTAATTAAGCAAGGGTGGGGACCTCTTGCACTAACCCTCCCTCACATGGCCTCGAGTTACTCCCGCTCGCTTGGGGAAGAGTGATGTGCACAACGACCTCCCTGTGAAATCGTGGTGTTGGCAACTCCACCAAGGCAGCTTGTTTACATCCATCCTATAACGAGCTTTACCAAAATGACCCGTAATTGCCATGTGAATGACAGCATTGTGCAACTGGCATGGAAAGAATTTCTTCACAAAGCACACCGATACATACAAAGTGTGTGTGGGTAACATAAGAGCAACACAGAAAAAGGTGCTCAACGCAGGCAATCCCGACAGGAGAACTCCATAGGCAGCATGGATAGCAGACAGCTCAGCTACACTGAGGAATATATATACAAATACTGACTCGACTATGCAAAGGCTTGGTTATTTATACCACCTTCACTTCCCTCGGTCCTACCTCCTGACAAGTAAACAGACTGCTTCGCTCTGGCGAGTTGTGCAACACAGAGAGGTCCCAAAGTAAACACACAGACTCCATACTTCATTAGAGGTGAACTTGTTTACAGAGCAGGAATTAAAACAAAACCACAGAATCCGTCAATATTCTATATGTACTGACATACCCCTCCCTGACTCAGAACATTCTGCTCCTACACTGTGACTCATCCACTGCGTGGGCTGGGGACAGCAGAGATCTCGGTTTCCAGGGATTCTCCAGCATATCAGACTCCTCTTCTGCTCCCCACCACGCCACTGTGGAGGTTCATGACATCCGACATCCACTTGCCAGTGTCACCTGCCCATGTGGGGATGACCCCTGGCTACAAAGCCATGGCACAGACCTCAATGTACGGTGCCCCGCGTCTGAACGAATCACATGTGCCAAGGTGGGACTGCGAAGGGTGGGGGAAGGTGTGACTCATCTGCCAGCTGATATAAAAATAAACTACTACTGAATCAAAAATGCATGACTTCTGCACACGATGTGCACAGGCAGAAGCTGTCACTATGTGGAAACTTGAGCGTCGGCTCCATGCAGCCGAAAGAAACCTGGAAGCACGCAGTGCTCCATTTTACCTTCCAAAGGTGATGCTTACAGAGAAGGTATTACATATGGCCTCAACAGGGAGAGATGCCAGAGGTGCTCTGAAATGTGGTAACAAATCCCAGAATGGTTTGGTTGGAAGGGACCTTAAAGTCCATCTCATTTCACCCCCTGCCATGGGCAGGGACACCTTCCACTAGACCAGGGTGCTCCAAGCCACATCCAACCTGGCCTTGGACACTTTCAGAGATGGGGCAACCTGTGCCAGGGCCTCCCCACCCTCACTGCCAAGAATTCCTTCCCAATATCCCATCTATCCCTGTCCTTTGGCAGTGGGAAACCATTCCCCCTTGTCCTGGCACTCCATCCCTTGTCCCAAGTCCCTCTCCAGCTCTCCTGGAGCCTCTTTAGGCACTGGAAGGGGCTCTGAGGTCTCCCTGGAGCCTTCTCTTCTCCAGGTGGGCACCCCCAGCTCTCACAGTCTGGCTCTAAAGCAGAGGGGCTCCAGCCCTGGGAGCATCTCCGTGCCCTCCTCTGGACTTCTTCCAGCAGCTCCTGAAGAGAAGACTAGACTCTTCTAATCTGGAATCAGCCTCAAAACAAAAAGACCATTCCTGCTATCCACAAGCACACAGAGCCCACAGGACAGAGCCAATGGAATCACTGAGACCCTGGTGTGCCACCAGCAGGACCCAGCTGCTGCAGGACTCCTGCAAGCCATGGGAAAAGCAGTTGCTTTTATTCATCCCAAACCAAGCAGGAGGGTCCTGGGATGGTGCTGCGTGAACAGGGGGCAGTTCAAGCAAAGCCAAAGCTTTGTCCTTTGGTAACTGCCCAGGAAGTTGAACCATTCCATGGGCCAGGAGCTAGGTCTGTTTGACCATGGACAAATAACTCCGTTTATTCCACAAACTCCAAGTACAGGGGACAAACGACATGCTCAAGTGACTTATCCAATACCAGAAACATTTTGGAGACTTGAACTGCTTCTGGCAGCACTCAGAGATGCAAAAGCATCTGGTCAAATAGTAGGGGGAGCTCCTCTTGTCCCCAAGCTATGGAAGCAGCAGACTCAAGCAGCTGTATGAAGCATCAGAGCAAGGAGAAGCCCAGGAGCTGAGCCAGCCTTGGGGAGGAGGGAACATCTGGTACAACCAGTCCTCAAGGAGGGTCATAGAGCAAGAGCCTAATTTTGGGGAATAACTATCACACCTGGACTGTGCTAGTCATCTTCATGCTCAGGTAGGTGCTGCCATCAGGACTGACTGTGCCACCACCAGTGAAGCGAGATCCTGGGGATATCTCAGGCCAGGACGACTCCAGCCAGAATGCTGGTGCAAGCTCATGGGGCTTTTAGGACAAAAACCAAACATTCAGTGGTTCAGTACAACACTGGCATTAGAGGACTGACGAGAGCAACTCAACTAGTTTGCACAGAGATTGTTAAAACTACTTCAATTACCTTGGTGAGCAAATGGATCATATCCCAGACTACCTAAAACCTAAATGAATTACATTTTCTAAAGGAAAGACGTCCTTTCCTGAGACACCCCACAGACTGACCATCAGGTCTCTGACTCCATGCCCGTGCTTTGCTGTTTTGTTTTGCTGCTCAGACACTATTTTAGGTTATTAAATATTTAATTCCACAGTGAGAAAGAAGAAGCTAGCAGATGGTCACTGTGCAGCAGGGCCTCGCTCGACTTCTGGGGGGAGAAAAGTTCAAGGAAGAATCATGAAAATCCGTTTCTATGTGTAAACATTCCTCCAGTTAGAGGAAGGGAATTACAGGGGAGCTGTTAGTTTCCCTAAAACAGGGTGGCACTAAAACTTTAGAGACAGCATCAAATATCCAAATATCCAGCACATCAGAGACATCTGTTAGTTGATTACACCTGACTCTCTCTGAATCCACTGTATCCATCCACCAGTATTGAGCTGTTCTGAGAAGCACCAAGAAAGAGCCACATTCCTACGGTTTAGATCCCTTTGACAAACTTCTCCCTGCTCCAACACTTAACCTAGTGTGAAGCATCTTAAGATGTCTGAGGCACACAAAATCCAATCTGCTCCTCGGCTAATCCAAGCTGACTAGGGATCCTCATCTGAGCCACATGGCAGACAGAGAAACCGGTGCTCCTGGGAGGGAACAGATGCAACTTTGGTGCCCTGTCAGAAAGTCTTGGAACATCAAAGCTGATGGAGGACAGAGTCACTGCTGAAGAAAGAGGCAGTTATCACATCCTCTGTTCATGTGGAAACATCTCACATGGAAGCTCATCTTGGGATTTAGCTTCTGAATTACTGCACTATTTGCTACTCAGTCCAACTGCACCAAGGGAAATGCAAAACTTGACTGAATAGCTTAGAAAAAGGAAAAAATTACTACTTTCAGTAGTTTTTGATGATGTCAAGTGAAGTAGGTAATTGATACCCACATACATCCTTCAGGCACTGGCCAAGTAGGTCGGTCCCTTTCAGCCTAAGTCTTCCTCTGACTACTACCCAAGAGTAACACATTTAAAAATGTTTGTTCTGAACATCCAAGAAGGAAATCACCATTAAAACTCTTCCCATTAGGAAAAAACCGCCCCATTTTTCTCCCGAAGCTGCAGGTGATGACAATTTTGACGCCCCAGAGCTCCCTGGGACCATCTGCCTGCACACGCGGTTGAACGCAGCTGCTGCGCTGCCCAGGGGACAAGGTGGCTCCCGCGGTGTCACAACCAGGCTCCCTCTGCTCTCCCTCCTCCAGATAACGCTGGGAGCTGCAGCCAGCCACGTCATTTGGCAGGACTAATTGGCTAATTTATTGAGCAGAATGTCACATGCAATGCTACTGTTGTTCTCTCTGAGTCACGCACACCATGTGTTTGGATACTTCTAGTCTCCCTTTGGCAAGTGTACGACAATTCCAAATAACCAGACATCGCTACTGGAAGTTCAAGCCTGGCTGTTTGAGCAGTTCCAGAGCAAGGAACACTAAGGGGAGCCTGGCACTAGCAACATCACTGAGAACAAACCCCTCTATTTCCCCAATGTCAGCACTCATTTATCTGTTTTTCCAGCTGGACACTCTTCCCCTAATCCCTGGTGCAAGCACCAAGTCAAGCCTCCCTGCTCCTGGCAGCCTGACTCCACCAAAATTTGTTCTGTTCAGATTCCAGGTTTCATGGTGAGACCAGAACTGTAGTTCACATCCTCCACTCAAGTCTTGGCCGATTTCCAATTGTTTTAGGAAAACTGCAGCACAAGAGCTTCTAAAGGCATTCAACAGCTCATCAGAGCTGGGTGTGTGACACCCATGGGACCACACAGAGAGAGAAATAGGGTCAGGTTGTTCAGGAGGCTTCTCAACACTCCCTTGACAAATGCTCAAAAAAAGCAGATTAAAAACTAGGAAGGAATTCCTCCCTGTGAGAGTGGTGAGACCCTGGCACAGGGTGTCCAGAGAAGCTGTGGCTGCTCCTGGATCCCGGGAAGTGTCCAAGGCCAGGCTGGATGGGGCTTGGAGCAATCTGGGATAGTGGGAGGTGTCCCTGCCTTTGGCAGGGGGTGAAATGAGATGGACTTTAAGGTCCCTTCCAACCCAAACCATTCCATGATTCCATGAACGTTCTAAGTGGGTAAGTATTACAGGATAGAAAGCTTAAATTCTTCAGGAACAGGAAAAAACCTAAAAATACTTATTCTAACCACAATAAAGGCATTCCTTCAAATTTTGATCAGCTTTATAATTCCTTAATAACATCTTTAAAGAGTGGAAGGAAGCCAAGTGGTGTAGAAAAAAGCAGACTGGGATTCATTGATGTGTCACAGGATATGTGAGCTGGGGTATCCCAGAAATCACAAGCACCAACAGAACTCGAGCAGGAAGTTCAACTTAATATTTTGGTAATATATTATTACCAAAGTATTTCTGGATGTCCATCAGACATCCTCTGCAAGTGGAAGCTGGGTCCATTCAGGGAAAACAGGAAAAATAAAATCAGAAGTATAAAAGAACTACAGTAATGTAAGAAAATTGTCAAAACCCGAAGTCAATACATGATCAAAGCACAGAAGGAGCAGAGAAGGTTGCTGCTTCACAGAGACTTCCTTGATCAGTGAAACACCCTGCACGAGGCTGTGGAAATCCTTGGCAGGGGAAACAGCACACGCTAAACAGCTCTTCAGGCATAAAAAACCCCATAAATTCAGGAAAGGAAAATCCAAACACTGTTAGACACAACTCAAGCTCTGTATCAGGGAAATCAGAGACTGACAGAAAAAAAAAGTATAAAAAATTCCACCTTTGGCTGATCCTGTTCTATTTTTCTCCTCTTTGCTGTAGACCATGGTTGCAGAGAGGAGCCATTGGGCTTGTGGACACTTTTATGATTTAACAAGTAAAAATGAAAACAATTTCCTAGGTTTAAAGACTTTAGATCACCTACTTAAGGGGTGTTGTTCTATACACAAATAACTTCCCATCCACTGACAATTTCTATGTTTTACAAACACACTCACAGGTGTATTTTCATATCAGGGAATCCTCACGAACTCGAGGGTTTAGGTCCACACAGTTACCCAATATCATCATTATGATCCCATTCTCACCAAATTGCTTCTAGAACTTCTGTGAGGCTAAAAGGAATTGGCCCAGATCCCTAAGTTCAAGTCAGAGTTACACAACAAATACTATGGTGGTGTTTGATTTAATAAAGAAATCCCAAACTTTTGATAAGCTTAATGTAGGTTTACTCACCTGCACTTCCAAGTTGTTTATAAAATCTGTATTCTAAATGAAGCTGTGGTGCCCGGGATTTAATTGGTTCCTAGAACAGAAATAAATAAATTGGTTAAAATCAGTTTGACTAAAAGAAGTTCTATCCTATACTTGAAGATTTGTGCATAATTAAACCAGCCCAGATTGAAATTCTAACAACAGACTTCACCATTACATGTCATTTAAATAAGAAGAGAACAAAAAGCAGTAAGATTTTCTCTCTGGAAGAGAAATAACCTCTTCATTTACATACAAAGCTCACTCATTGCACTGAAATTCAAGAATCACTCCACAAAGCTCCCGGTCCTTGAAGAACAACCCTGGACATTGGCAGAGGGAAGTCAAGGTTGCAAAAGCTCAAACCTCAGTTCACTCTGTGGGCACTGTGATTGCCCACAGGGTTTTTGTTGGTCTCCAGCAAGTATTTTGAAAAATGTTGAGTCATACAAGTGTGTTTTAGATCAGACCACAGTCAGCAAGCACCACAGTGCAGCTAGACAGTTGGGAAAAAGGAAGAAGCCTTCCCCTTCTTGTGGCAAGTGTCAGCCAAACATCTTGAAACACTCAAGATTATTCTATTTTTATCCACAAAACACAAAAGAATAAAACGGGTAAGCCTCCAATGCACCCAAACCATCCCATTTGTCAACTGTTACTCATCCGTGCTTTACGCACAAGACTTAATGCCTACGATCCATCAAGGCATTAACGTGCAAGATTACAGAGGTTCTAAAAATATGAAGTTAATATGGAGAGGATTAAGAGACTGGAGTAATTACATCTGCAACAAAACTGTGCACTTGGGATAGGCATGGATGCGGGTTCACCAACTGCCCAGGCAGCCTGGAAACAGGAGTTAATACTGGCCTCGTTTTTCATTGACCTCTAGTCTGCACTGTAAGACTGATGTCCACACTGGGTGTGAACTCCACAGTAAAGGCTTCTCTTTCTAAGTGTGGAGAAGGAATTCTGTACAGGAATTCAGGCAATTTGACTTGCAGCCAAGCTGTTCCTCACCAGCTCAGGTATCCCATCCATTACCCAGCAAGGGGAACGAATGCTCCCGGTTACTTATCAAATGAATCACAGAGTCATTGAGGTAGGAAAAGGCCTCCAAGGTCACCAAATTCCTGGTGTTTTAAAGCTCCAGAAGACAAATATGACCAAATACTCAGCAAACAATGTGAAAAAAATATTCTGGAGGCAAAACTAAACCTGCACCAAAGGCAAATACAAAACAACACAAACAAGTTTGTTATATAAGTCACATTTAAATTAAGATTATTGTTGCTGGTGGCTTGAGGGAGTCTACAGACACCTGCAGAGCACAGGGATTCAGGGCAACACGAACTCGGCCTGTTCAGGGGGTAGTTTATTTATCCAAACATGTAAAGGGGAAGGACTGATGTAGCAGGACATGATGCTGCTCGTGACAAAATCAGGGGAGGCAGCCCTGAGCCACTTCTGCATCAGGAGCTGCTGGAGCCAGAGCTCTGGACACTTGCCAGAGTCATGGCAGCTTCTGAGAAGATCATACCAGCACAGATGGTTGTCCTGTAGGCCAAGGGCTTAGGGATGATGGCAGATGTTGTATTTGCAGCAAAAATAACTGAATTGCTACTGCCTAATAGAGAAAAGCCACAGCTCAAACCAACGGTGTCATCACTGCTGCGAGGGGACGGCCTGGTACTTGCTCTCTGACTGCAGCTGGATGGCACCAGGCTGGCTTCTCCCAGGGAGGAAATTCCTACTGTGGGCAATGCCACTTCGAAAACCCTCAGAAGAATAAACCAGATGCCTCTGGCCAAGTAAGTCAGCTGAAGAGCAGGACCAGGACCTAGGTGGTGACACCACACAAATCAACACAGGGACGAATCTCCACTGCCAGCGGTTTTCCAAGGTGTAGCCTCAGTCCCAAAAAGAAACCGTGAGGCGTTAGCGTGGAATTTCACAGCACCTTCTGAGGGGCTCTTGGTATCCATCACACAATTCCCTCATTTCCCAGCTCTAACGTTGTGAAAAGGGGCAGGAATAGCTGAGACAGCAGGGCTGCAGTGGCAGAAGACAATCTCACAGTTTGAAGGACTTGGAGCAGTGCTTTGACTTGGTCCAACAATGCAGATAAAAGAAAATGTTGCTCGTAAGTACATCTGACAGCTACTCCACCACTAATCCACAAATTATTTGAAGGATAAAGAAAACAGCAGTTAAGTCCACATGTAAGAGAAGTGTGTTTGCTGCTAAGGAGGCTAAATCGTTCTTATTCCTGTAGAATTTTGTCTAAGATTAGGAGACCAAGAAACCCCCATTTCTCCTACTGTTCCCTCCTTAAACTTCTCCACAGCAGAGCAGGTATATGGACATCTGGATGGCCATCGGATGGCAATTCCAGCCCTTCACGTAAGAAGGACCTGAGACTTTTAAGCCTGGATCACAACAGGGAAAATGAAAGCGGAGAGTGCTGCAGAGTAACTGCTTTAACACTCAGTTATTCAGGAAAAAAATAGTAAGAAAAATGAAGAAAGAAATGTGACCAGAAAAACAGGCCAGACTGAGGAAGCCATGAGGCGATGCCATTGAGTTCAGCCATATGGAAAAGCTTCAGGTTACTGAGAAGTGTCACTGCAGCTACTTTTTTGAGAGAAGAAAGCACCCTTTGAACTAGCACAGCTGTGTTTTACCTTATGGTTTCCAATGCAACAACTTTGTGGGATTACCTTTGGAAGGAAAATAGAACCATTATTGCCTCAATAAAACACCTTGTCTGTGTACACAGCACATTTCTTTCTAAAAGCAACAATTCTTCTTCCTGATGTGGATCCATATCAAGGGCATCTCCTATGAAGCCAGGCTGGGAGAGCTGGGGGTGCTCACCTGGAGAAGAGAAGGATCCAGGCAGACCTTAGAGCCCCTTCCAGGGCCTAAAGGGGCTCCAGGAGAGCTGGAGAAGAACTGGGAACAAGGGCCTGGAGTACCAGGACAAGGGGGAATGGTTTCCCACTGCCAGAGGACAGAGTCAGATGGGATACTGGGAAGAAATTCTTCTCTGTGAGGGTGGTGAGATCCTGGCACAGGTTGTCTAGGGCAGCTGTGGCTGCCCTTGGATCCATGGAAGAGTCCAAAGCCAGGCTGGATGGGGCTTGAAGCAACCTGGGATAGTGGAAGGTGTCCTTGGTATTCTACCATGGCAGGGGATGGAATGAGATGAGCTTTAAGATCCCTTCCAGGAAACCCAAACTCATCTGGGATACTATGTTCCTGAATTCCTCCGCAGGGATTTATTTACTTACTTTAGGGAGTATCTTCTGATATCTTCTTGCCAACAAGTGTGAAAACAAGTCCCTCCTGCAAAGCTGTAATTATTTTTCATCTACTACACATCATAAGGGGAATGCCAGAGATATGGAATCTGGGGCACTCAAATGTGATCACAATTAATGCGCCAAGTCCATCCTGATTTTCTGCCATCAGAGCGATCCCTGTCATTTTGCCAGACAGCATCAACTGGGCAAACTGGAGGGTTTGCTGCAGTATCAAATTAGCACCACAACTTTAACTTCAGATTTTAGAGTTTGGATCATGTTTAAAGAGTGTTCGCATGAGAACTCAGCACATCAGGTGAAGACATCGAATCTGAAACCCCAAGGGACTAATGAAAGTCTGAGTTTACAGATAGGAAAAGTTAACGCCTAAACACAAACTACTAGGCTGTGAGTTTATAAATGCAGAAGAACTACAAGTTAGGGAATTCCCCATCCCCCAGATTCCACAGATGATGAGACTGTATCTTCTCTGCAGCTCAAGGCAGCCAGAGGAAAGACTGACTTTCACCAAACTGGATCTTGTTTTGCCTGTTGCATCCGCAGTCTCTCAGCATCACACCAGACCGAGCTGTGCTCTGCTCCCCCAGGGAATTTTAGCCAAAAGAACACCCTCTTTCCTGCCTCTTGACTCCAAAAACATGCACCACCAGGCTGCACAGTGCCGTGCTCCTAACAAAACATTCTGACAGCTGGAGAATTCCTGGAGTCCTGAATGGAAAGGCTCGAGCCATGGAGTGACAGGAAGTGGCAAACCCACTACCAGTGCCCTTTACTGGGACCTGGGCAGAGGAACAAGGCTCTCACTGCTCTAAGACAGCCACAGACCCTTTAGGTACCAAAAACCTTCAGCAGGTGGAAGGATGGGTTCTTTCCCTGCTTTTAGTGCTTTTAAGAACTTATCTTAGTTTTCATGAGTCATTCCCAGCTAAGGGTGAGAGCAGCACTGAGCCCAAATTGAAAAACTTGCTTTTGGTCTGAATTTTTAACATGAAGTACAAGTCATTTAAAGACACCCAAGGCTTCTACTTACCAGTTTGATCGCTACGTATTCATTGGTGTAGAGATTTTTACCTGTAAAGGGAGAGAAAAAAAATCTTTTAGTTCCACATTCAATACTTGCAGCTCGAGGCACAATGAGAAATAGTGACACTGATGCCAAAGAGCTGTTTTCCCAATTCCCTCTGAAGTTCCTGCCTTTAACAAAGCATAAGCCTGAAAATAATCGAAATAATGAACAGTTTGCAGCAGTTCAGCAGGGCAGGAGAATAACATCTTCCACTCAGCATAAGGTAATTGTATTTTATGGCAGCATTTTTGCTCCATGCACGTGTTAAACAAGGTATCCCAGACACACTAGGTTGCGTTATCCACAATGCCAAAAAAGTCTGGGGAGCAAAAAATGAAGGGTAAGAGTGCCATTGCTTTTGGAAATGTCTTGGATCTGCTGGACACTGAACAATTTCATCCTGGGACATACAGGGAGTTTCACTAGGTTAATCATGCTCTGGGAAGCACGAAGGACAGGAGCGTGAGATGAGCACAACCAGCTGAGCTCAAATCCAGCTCCCAGTGCACCGAACCGGAGCTGGGACCCATGTGTGCTACAGCTGGCAGGGAATTCTCCTCCAGGAGCCAGTCTGGTGTTTGAAGCAATGCCTGGGCCTCCTCAGTGATCCGAGGCAGTGATGCACCGCTCCGTGTCACAGAGCATCTCCCCCTGTGTTCTGACACTGCCAGTTACTGCATCACTCAACGTCCTCTGCTAGGGAACTTGAGCAATCACTCCCCATCCACCTCCACATGGTTCACACCTGACAGCAAACTCTCCTGGAAGAGCTACCACTGGGAAGGATGCTTGGGCAGTCCCTGGACCCCCTCTGTCCCACCATCCTGACACCGTCCCGACCTCCTCTAGTCCCACTGTCCCCTTGGAGGAAGGAAGCCCCCACCACAAAAGCTCCCTGTGGATTTATTCAGGGAAGCGCTGATCTTTGCTCATCAGTGTCATAGCACAAGTCATGCTTTTACTGAGCAACTCCAAAATTCAGGAACAATCCAGGATGGAGGTTATCAGGGCTTATTTGTAGCACCAGCTTTGATCAGCTCTCTTACTCATTTATTTTCCAATTCCTGTAATGGATATTGATGCTTGGACAGCCCAGCTCTTGAGAAAGCCCAGAACAGGGAGTGACATCACTGAGAGCAGGCAGGAGCTGGAACAGCTCTTCCATATCCACATGGCAGCATTAAAAAACATGCCATGTCCTCATCAGCACACAGATACAACAGCACCAGGAGACTCAATAAAATTAAAGACATTATGAACACGGGAGAAGACACACAGTCATCTTTAAATCCTGAAATATCAGGGGAAATGTAGTTTATAACAGCTTCATGTTTTCTGCATTTAACTTCTTTTGATGCTTTCCCCTCTGTATCATTCAGGGTACTTCTGGCCTCTTAATCTGTGATTGGGTGTTCCTAGGCCCAGCCTGCACCAAGCAGATTGTTTTAACATCCCTCAGGAATAGAAGACATCATAGTTCCAACCTGTTTTGGTACCTGGTGATGCTCTTCAACACAGGACAGGGATTTAAATGTAAGATTAAATATCCTCAGAGGGGGTGTTTTCTGCCAGCAGAGCTGAAAGCTGAGCCCCAGCATTAGCCCCTGACACACAGTGGGGTTTCCACGTATTTCTTTCAATCTTTTAGAAAAAGGCATAATATTATGCCCAGACTGGAAACTAAGGGTAGAAAGGAGATTTTGCAGTTTCATCAGGAATCCTTTGACACCAGAAAGCATTGAAAGAGCTCACAGGCAAAATCCACAGAAAAGCAGGTGGCAGATAAACCCTCCACCCTCTGAGACAGACCGGGGTCCAGCCAACAGCTGGGGGGGGAGAAGACATGGGGGCATTAAGGGAAGGAAACCTAAATACAATTGGATTATCTGCTCTGCATTAGCTACCAGCAAAGGAGCCCCATCAGCAGCTCCAGCTGTATCTCGCTCCCTGAAACTGCCTCTTCCCCTCCTCGGATAAGGACATCACTCCTACCAAAATCCCAGAGTGGTTTGGGTTGAAGGGGCCCTTAAAGCCCATCTCATTCCACCCACTGCCATGGGCAGGGATACCTCCCACTATCCCAGATTGCTATAAGCCCTGTCCATCCTGGCCTTGAACACTGCCAGGGATCCAGGGGCAGCCACAGCTTCTCTGGGCAACCCGTGCCAGGGCCTCACCTCCCTCACAGGGAACAATTTCTTCCCAATATTCCGCTCTGGCAGTGGGAAGCCATTCCCCCTTGTCCTGGCACTCCAGACCCCTGTCCCAAGTCCCTCTCCAGCTCTCCTGGAGCCCCTTTAGGCACTGGAAGGGGCTCTGAGCTCTCCCTGGAGCCTTCTCTTCTCCAGGTGAACACCCCCAGCTCTCCCAGCCTGGCTCCAGAGCAGGGGGGCTCCAGCCCTCAAACCATCTCCGTGCCCTCCTCTGGGCTTGCTCCAGCAGCTCCATGTCCTTCTGATGTTGGGGACGCCAGAGGTGAAGGCAGCTCTGCAGGTGGGGTCTCACCTGAGTGGGGCAGAGGGCAGTGGAGATGCTCAGTTTGAGAACACTGAGGCATGGAAGCTCCAGCCCAAATCCCTGAGGAAGCTAGATGCTTGAAGAGCAAAATAAAAGCCCAAGGAGGGAGGCATGAGAACTCCACTCCCCATGGATCCCATGACCTCCATCACAGCCTTGGAGATGCACCTCCACCCAGGGAATGAAGCTCTACAGACCTTCCATCAACACTTGTGCTCTCCCACCATTGCAGGATAACGGCATTGGGAACACAGTGCTCTTCCAAACTTCTTCCAAGGCAAGGAAGGACCTGGCCAACACCCTCCATATATGTGGAGCCATATTCCAGTCTATTATGGTCTGCTTCATGAGGCTGAGGACTAGGCAGAAGATATTTTTGGTAATGAAATTCCTCAGTTAAATAACTGGGATTAGCAGCACACCAGCCTGGGATGTCAGGCCAGCAGCCAAAGGTAAATGAACTAATTAATCCTCCAGTTCATCCCCTTTGGAGCACGTGCTATGGGGAGATTCTGAACATAAATGGGTCCAGCTTCTGAACTTCAAACCCTTCCCAAAGCTACAGCCCAAGATGCTTGCTTCGCCAGCTGCTCTAGGAAAGTAAATTCCCAAAATCTCTCTGCTGGCTTGCTCCAGACTGAGATCTCCCCCTTGGTTTTGCTGTCACGCTGTCCAAGCTGCAGTTGTTTAGGCTCCCTCCTCCTCCTGAGCAGAACAGGTTCATGGAAGATCAAAGGCTTCCGAAACAAGCCCTGAGCAGTAGCTGCACATTCACTCAGCACGACCAAAGATCCACAGCACAGTGAGGGGATGTAACTGCTGGCAAAAACCTTTCAAGTTGAGGCAACGCTTCTGATGGAGTAGCAAGTCCACACCTCAGTTTTGGGTAGTTCCACTGACAATTATGAACTACGTATTCCAAAGGAGAAGGGATGCATTATGTCACTGGCATTCACGTGGGAAACTTCCCTGAGAGGATTTCTCAAGGCCTTGGCAGCGAGATGTGGTGAATGTATGGATGGATTGGAGACAGCAGAGAAGCCCAGAATGATCCATCTCCAAAGTGATGCATCTGCACAGAGACCAGATCATCGGGCACTTGGGATATGCCTGATTTGCTGTCCCTTCTACAGCTGGTCTCCAACTAACAGCTCCTGGTGTTGGTGCTTCCCAGGGTCTACTCCTGCCCTGCCCTTCATATCGAACGTTGTTCCAGTCAAATCATGACTTGTTATTTTGTAATTACAGCCCCAGTATCAGATGCTATTATCATCTTCAAGTATTTATTTTTCTGGTTTGTTTCAAAACAGAGCTCCTGGCCTCAAAGTGCAGCCTGGGAGGCAGCTGGGTGGTTCTCACTTTTTGGAGCGCCTTCCCAGTTCCAATGGAACTGCTCTGACCTGGAAACCTAAAAAGAAGCAGCTTTTCTGCTGGTTTGGGGCTTGTTGCTCCTCTAACATTCTTTCCAGTTTCAAGCAGGGTGAAAAACTGTGTTAACCGCCATTTTGAAATGATACCTGAACACACTTTTGAAAATGCCAGATAATGTTTCAATTAGAGCAAGAAGAGCTAGGCTCCAGTCTACAACTCTAGGGCCCCCAGCATCAGAAGGACATGGAGCTGCTGGAGCAAGCCCAGAGGAGGGCATGGAGATGCTCTGAGGGCTGGAGCCCCTCTGCTCTGGAGCCAGGCTGGGAGAGCTGGGGCTGCTCACTCAGAGAAGAGAAGGTTCCAGGTAGACTTCAGAGCCCCTTCCAGTGCCTAAAGGGGCTCCAGGAGAGCTGGAGAGGGACTTGGGACAAGGGATGGAGGGACAGGACAAGGGGGAATGGTTTCCCACTGCCAGAGGGCAGGGTTAGGTGGGATAGTGGGGAGAAATTGTTCCCTGTGAGGGTGGGGAGGCCCTGGCACAGTTTGCCCAGAGAAGCTGTGGCTGCCCCTGGATCCCTGGGAGTGTCCAAGGCCAGGCTGGACAGGGCTTGGAACAACCTGGGATTGTGGAAGATGTCTCTGCCCGATGGCAGGGGAGTGGACAAAGATGAGTTTGAAGCCAAACCCCTCTGTGATTCTCTGATTAAAAAAACACGCCTGCTGTAACAAGAACTTAACGTTTATCTTAGAAACCCCTCCAACCTAACAAAATTGCAATAATAATTTTCCATTAGTACCTATTTAATTGCTTTACTTAAGCAAGGGTGCCAAACACTGGGAAAAAGAGACTTTTGAAGAGCCTTAATAATCCCTACAATGGCTCACGGTTCAGGACTTCAGGAGAATACTAGGAACATCTCCTGGGTAAGCTCTTGAGTCAGTTTAAGGGGGCAGCTCACAGGCTTGGCTGGAGATGTCTCTGGTGGAGTTTACAGCTGTGGCTTATCACAGCACTCCACACAACAGGTCAAATCCCCATGAACCCCCAAATCCATGCAGGGGCTGACGTGGGGACTGGCACTATATTCCTGATAGCACGCTGAGCCAGTTTGGAAACCAAAGCTCTTGTAGACCCCTTACTCTACAGCCTGTCTGAGAAAACAGCCACTGCTCTACCCGGTTTCAGCTTATTGCTCTCGGCCAGATCAGCGAATCATTAAGTTTCTAAAAGACGTGCAAGATGATCAAGGCCAACATTTGAACAAATCCCACCAGTCCCACTAAACCACATGGTGCAGTGGTACACCTCCTCCTTTTCTGAACACTTCCAGGGATGGTGACTTCAACGCTTCCCTGAGACGCCTGTTCCAATGCTTAGCCACCCTTTCAGTGAGAAAATTTCTTCCTAATATCCACCCTGACCCTCCCCTGGTACAACTTGTGGCCATTTCTGCTGTCCTATCAAATGCTAAGTTTTGTGTTCATCTCCCCATCTCAGCTCCTTGAGGGCTGGAATCCAACTGTGCTGCTCCCACATGCTCCTAAAAAGTCATATCCTTGGATGATCTGTATTTTCAGGAAAAAGGATCAACCCTAAGCAGTGAGCTGGATATATCCAGCAAACAGCTTCCTTAGGTAAGTGCCACCTCCTCCCTGAAGAATCAGTCCTTGATACAACAGCGGCTTAAACTGAAAACACAACACCTTGAAAAAGACAAATTCTTCAGGGAATTGGAAAAGCCTATTTTCCTTTGGCTTATCAGTGTGTGACTTCGTTCTGTCTGTGATAGTGGTGCTTAACTGCTCTGAAACCACATAAAAAACAGGCAAAAAGCAGAAGGCACATCATTCATCTTCGCAGGACAAAACTGTTATCAGAGACTTGTGTGCTCGGATTTCAGCCACTGCTTCTCCTTCCCCCCAGCGATAATTACCACAGGTTGTGCAAGGGAAATGGCTACTATTTGAGCAAACGGGAGCTCTTAAAGTGATAGTGACTGGAAAAAGGCAAGAGAAAAAAAAAAAAATAGAGAGCAACGCAGCTTCTGTAAGAACCTTACAACAAATTGTTGTTATCAGTACGTCTGGGTCATTGCTTAAGTTTTTAGTAAACTAGCATTAACAATACATGTATTATTAAAAAAAAAAAAAGCCGCTCAATTAGCAGGTGTTGCATTTCCATACTTAAAACTGAATTTCTCCATAAATTGACTTTTTCAGAAGTGAAATCTCTCCTGTAAAGTCCATGCCGTGAAACTATACGAGTCACAAACCCAATACTGCTAAAATTTTGAGAAATGTGAAAAAGAATCACGGAAACAGAAGCTGCCTCCCTGCAGTGTGGAGAGAAGGGGAGGAGTGATTCTGGCCCTCTGCCCCACTCAGGTGAGACCCCACCTCCAGAGCTGCCTGTAGCCCAGGGTCCGACATCAGCAGGATGCTGGAGTCCAGAGGAGGGCACGGAGATGCTCTGAGGGCTGGAGCCCCTCTGCTCTGGAGCCAGGCTGGGAGAGCTGGGGATGCTCACCCGGAGAAGAGAAGGCTCCAGGGAGACTTTAGAGCTCCTTCCAGTGCCTAAAGGGGCTCCAAGAGAGCTGGAGAGGGACTTGGGACATGGGCCTGGCTTCCCACTGCCAGAGGGCAGGGTTAGGTGGGATAGTGGGGAGAAATTGTTCCCTGTGAGGGTGGGGAGGCCCTGGCACAGGTCACCCAGAGAAGCTGTGGCTGCTCCTGGATCCCTGGAAATGTCAAGGGTCAGGCTGGACAGGGCTTGGAGCAACCTGGGATAGTGGAAGGTGTCCCTGCCCGATGGCAGGGGTGGGATGGGATGAGCTTTAAGGTGCCTTTCAACCGAAACCAGTCTGTGATTCTGTGATTTGGACACCAGCTCAATAAACTCAAGAGCCATATACGCAGAGGGATCCATTACAGCCACTAAACCTCAGAGCAGAGCTTGGATTACAAAGCAATTCAACATCTCCCTGGGGATCCTGAGATCATGACGTTTGCTGTTGGGGAGGCTTTGAGAATCCGAGAGAGCAATTCATGTTATGTCACTCTAAGGATCCAAATTTATCTTTAGCTGCCAATTACAATCATGTTGCAGGAAGGTAGGAGTTTCCACCCTTGCCCCTGGTTTCTCTCCACCTTAGGAGTGTTATCTCTGCTCGGGTGAATCAATAAAACTTCTCTGATGCAATGCTGAAACCAAACTACCCATTTACTGAGATACATCAGAAGTGAGCAGGTTGATCTTCACACCATGGAACAGCTGCACACGTATTGATACAATAACCCAGCTAGTGTGGGAAATTACACAGATTCATTTAAGATGACAGATTCTGAGCAGGAATCTACAAAGACACTATCGGTAGCGTTATGACCCTTGCATTATGTGAAGCAACACCGGCTGCTTCCCCCACCTCATTTAAAACACAACCATTGTTTGTATAGGATGACTTAAGAGCCCAGTGCACTGCTCTGCATTCGTCTCCTAAGCAGTCCTAAACAAACAATGCATCAGTGGAACCATCTGTTTGGGCAACCAGCTGCAAGACGTGGTTAGGAAACCAACAGACCATGAACAAATGTTGGGCTGCCGGGCTGGCTGAGGGAGCCAGATGGCCATTCGGCACATACTGCTCCTCACCAGCAACTCCAACACATGGACAGAGCAGGGAGAGAGTGATGGGGCTGAAATTAGGGCAGTGAGGGTAGAGAAGGACATGGAATCGAGTCTGAGTGATGGGAAAGAGTCTCACCCATCCCTTTAAATGGGCATTCTAGCTTATAAACAAAAAATTGAGAGCAAGATTTAGCAATTCACAGTTAAGATGTTTTTCTCCACCTTAGGCAAGACATTCAGCGCTGTGAACGGTCGTCATTTGTTGGGATTGTTCAAAATTTGCATCTTTGGCCTCTCCAGTGTATTCCCTTTGACTTTATGCAAATCAAAATCAAAATCATGCTAAGAGTTACATCTTCTGAGTCAGAAGCTTCGGGTAAGGCAGCTTGACCCTCGGGAAACAAGACAGAGCATGCGTTTCTCGAGCCAGGGTAAGTTTTTATGTATTTATATTCCAGTGGTGAAATGCTGATTTGCATAAAGCAGGCCACCAAAATGCTTGCTTCTTACCTAGTCTGAGTTCTCCAAAGTTCCCACACCCAATCTTCTTGCCCACTCTGAAGTTGGGTCCCACCATAAGAACGCCAGAAGACGCCGATGAGCTTGGCCGAGAACCGTGCCCACTCCGTCCCGGCATTCCTTTCGTCGTCCGCTGCCTTTCATCCTTATCCCTATTAGGATGGTCCATGATCTCAGTGAAATACCTCTGCCAGCACGCTGGCAGAAAGGAGTTGGAGTACACACTCTTCTCCTTAGAACAGAAATTTATATCCAAAAGTATCTGTGCTGGAGTTCAAGAGAGTCATGGAAACCCATGGAGTTCTTTTGGCACCAGATCCAGTTTCCTAATGCATCTTGATAATGTACCAAAGGATCAACTGTGTTCTTGAGAATTCAATAAAGGCAGGTTGCTTTTGGTTTCTTACCTGGGGAAGAGATATATGAAAAAAAAATCATTATTTTAAAATACCAGGTGAGAAAGGTACAACAGGGCCAATGTCCATAACTTTCCTGGCCTCGAGGAATTTAACAGCTATATGAAAACTTTATCATTTTCTTAACAACTTTCTGATAAAAAGCCCTGAAGTCATGAAGAAATGTAAGTGCTGCCCATCCACTGTTGCTACTCATCCCATCCTTGGAAGTGTCTCAGACCACGTTGGATGATGCTTGGAGCAACCTGTCTAGTGGAAAGTGTCCCTGTCCATGGCTGTGGGTGGATCCAGCTGAGCTTTAAGGTCCCTTCCAACCCAAACCAGTCTGTAATTCCATGATTCCACTGGAGCTATCAGGACTGACACCACATGCAGTAACCAAAGCCATTCCAACTACACCAGCACGTCAGGTGGACACTGCGAGGAAACCACCTTTAAAGCCCCTGTGAAGCATAGGTTTGGTTTTTCCTCACTTCATACATTTATCAAGTACTACACAAAAGCCAGACAAAAAATACAAAGGGGCCGATGAAAGGTGCCAAGAGGAGAAAATTTCATAGCACTTAAATAAAATTCTCCTTGTTTTTTTACCTCTTTTCAAGTTGATCTAGACTATCCTGAATAACCTAAGTCGGAAGGGACCCACAGGGATCACTGAAGTCCGACTTCAAATCGACCTCAGATATATTTGCTAATTCAAACTGCTGTCCTATAAAGATGACCAAAATTAGGAGCCAAAGCACGATTAATTATTTTTAAAAAGCTGATAACTCAGTCAAAAGGGGACAAAACATAGATGCTTCTCAACCCTTGCAGGCCAAATGGTTCTTCTGTGCTCAGGAACAAAACCAAAGGAGACTGGCAGGAGCTGCAAGGACCCAGGAGCTCCTGCCCCACACGCGCAGTCCAGAGGTAGCAGCGTGGTGGTTGAGCTTACCCTCACTTCCCAAGAAATCAGCATGATAAAGGGAAAGGTTGCAGGATGTCTTGTCTGCACAAGTGCTGCATCAGGAGACGGGATCAGGCACTCCTGGGGTGCAGTTCTCAAGCAAGAATTAGAATAAACACACCTGGAATGACCCCCCCATATCCCAGGATATAAAGGTACTGGATTCTAGCCCTACTGAAACACTGCTGCATTCAGATTTTCCAGATGTGAATAGAACAGTTCCTGTATAATTTTACCAACAACACTTGTGTCCTATTTCCAATGCCTCCAAAGCAATCACAGAAGTGCACAATGAGACCACCCAACCAAGAGTCCTGTGGAAGGACACCCAGAAACACAACTACATAAAACTCAGAAGTTACTTTACTCAGGCAACTGGCTCAGTTCTCCTGCAGCAATACCTCTGTAGAGGGCTTAGCAAGAGTTCCTTCTGTTCATTTTGCCATGAGTTCGTTAAGGTTGGAAAAGACCTCCAAGATGATCGAGTCCAACCATGAACCCAGCATTGGCCCATTCAGTGATGATCCTCTGGTCCAACGGAGGATGCAGCTAAGCTACCTACTTCCACTTATCCAAAAATAAAAGACCAGGATTATTATCCATCCACACAGAACAGAAGCATGAGCCCTTCTGAAATCCAACTGTGCTTTCCCTGGCCTCCAGCTGTGGAACACTCCTGTTCCTGGAGACTTCTTGTTTGACCTAAGGCACCTGGACAGAAGGCAGAAGTCACTCATGCTGGATCCAGAAAATGCAGGGAACTACCAGTTGGAAATTCCAGTTTTTGAGTATTTATAGGATCACAGAATCCCAGAATTGTTTGGTTGGAAGAGACCTTAAAGCCCATCTCATTTCATTCCACCCTCTGCCATAAGCAGGGATACCTTCCACTATCCCAGGTTGCTCCAAGCCCCATCCAGCCTGGCCTTGGACACTTCCAGGGATGGGGCAGCCACAGCTTCTCTGGGCAACCTGTGCCAGGGCCTCCCCACCCTTACAGGGAAGAATTTCTCACTAATATTCAATCTAAACACATCCTTTCAGCCTAAAGCCCCCTTGTCCTATCACTTCTTCCTTTCGCAACAAGTCCCTCCCCAGCCTTCCCACAGGTCCCCTTTAGGTACTGGAATTCTCCTTGTCACTTGGGACAACTGTGGATCCCTGCAGAAAATGTCACACAGCATGTCTGCAGCATATCCAGGAAGTCTGACAATCACCGGGCCACCTGAGAACCTCCACGTCTCAGCCACACCACCAGTTTGGCCATACACCAAAGTGACAAGCTCCCAGCATGCTCCCAGGCAATGTGTGAAACACCATTTGTGATTCAGCACCTGTGGCCTACACAAAAGAGCTAGAGATGTTCATGTACAAGAAATCATTTAGTATTACCAAGCTTTACTTGTCCCTCAAATTAATTCCAAATTTAATACTCAGAACTGAATATGGATAAGCAGGAAGCATCCGTTACTGGTGAACTGGCTGAACTGGTTTTTCATCACAGACATCCCCACATACTCTCAGCTGCTGTGCTTGGCACAGACACAACAGGTGAAACCAGACAGCAGGAGCAGTGATGAGGCTCTATCAGATATCAGAAAACCACTTTGACTGGACCCCACCCCAGGCTGTCCCGGTAGGAGAGACTGGCTTCAAAACAAACAACATGAAAAAGAACCATCCGTAAAACTACGGAGTTTTACTGCTGAACTCAAACCAAACATGAGAATGGCTTCTAATAGTTGGTGGATTTACTCCTACAGGTCTTTCTGATAAAATTTTGGAAAGATAAAACTGAAGCATGGGAAGTTTTGGTCTGTCTGTTTGGTCTATCTCTGCTATGGCAAGAGAAGTAGACACAGAACATTCCTGCCAAATGTTTTATTTCCAGTTAAAGCTATCATCTTCCATGTAGTAAAACGTATGGGTCTGGCACTTGGGGACATGGCTTAGTGATGGGCTTGGCAGTGCTCAGAGAATGGCTGGACTCAGTGATCTCACAGGGCTTTTCCCACCTAAATAATTTGATGATGCTGGAGTATTCCTAGGATTGGATCACTAAGAAAGATGAGCAGAACGCAGGAATTCTATGCATAAAAAAACAGTAACACTTCGGAAAAAACTCAATTCCACCAAAGCCAGAGAAGAATTTTTTCCCCCTGGAGACCCAAGTCATTATTTTAATCAAGACTGACTAATTTATGACCAAGAACTACCCACAGCCTCAGAAATGGAAACAGAAAGAAATCTCCAGCAGGAGCACAAACCCTGCCCAGTTTATACCTTGCTCAGCACATCTCAGATGGGACAAGCAACTCCATTATCCTCAGGCAAATTAAGCACAAGTCCCACCACACATTTTCTGGCTTGCAAAATAAGATGTTAATGGTTATGAGCTCCTATGCCTCCGTCCTTCCCCCGCTCCCCATCTGGATCAGGTCTCCCTAGGGAGAAGGATGGAAAGGTCATGCCTGACAGTCTGCAAACACTAACCATCCTCTCTCAGCTGAAAGCCTCCTGCAAACAGGAATTCAGAGCAGCAATGGGTAAGCGAACCACGCCTCTGAGAAGCTCTTTATCATGATGAAGCCAAGGAGCAGAGCCCAGCTGCTGGCACACCAGATCACACAAAGATCTTCCACCATCATTACCACCTATTAAAAGTGTAAGTGGTAAATACGTCATCAAATATGGCCTTGGAGGACCAGCAGAGCGCTAGGCTTTGGAGGGGAAGCGGCAGAAGAATGAAGACCAGACTGTCACTCACATTAATATTTAAAGGCTGCTCAGGACAATAGGATGACTTCCTGCCATGATTCAAACTTTTCTATAATGATTCCTTTCCACCCACTCAGCAAGACTGCTCCTCAAAGTTACTTCCATTTGAACAGAGCTGTATGAAGGTACTTCCCTAATGGTGAATCAGCCCGATTCCAGGATTGATTTCACTACAATACAGTTGGAGACACAGGAACAGTTATTTAATGAAAGACACAGGCTTAAAAGGAAATTTCTTGCAGCACAGTTAACTACGTAAAAAACAACAGCAGTGTATCCTACACGCTTCCAAATACTTAGACCCAAATCTATGTCACGACCTCTCCTCCACTGATAAACTCGCAGCACTACAGCTAGAAACCAGCTTCCAGGTGGTGTTAAATCATGGAATGGTTTAGGTTGGAAGCGACCTGAAAGCTCTTGTTCCACCCCCTGCCATGGGCAGGGACACCTTCCCCTAGACTGGGTTGCTCCAAGCCCAGTCCAATCCAGTGTAAAGGAGTGTTTAATAAATGGCACAGGGACACTGTTCACAGCCACACAATTTTTGAGGGGAGCCCTTTAGACGTAGGAAAGGACACTGCAAACAAGAGGTTGGTGTAAAGAAGCCAAAGCCATCCGTGTTCCACCTTTTCAAAGGAAAAGCTTGCTTGCCTTGAACTCAAAACTTCTTTGACCTCCTTGAGTTACTCCGGAGACCTCTTCATGCTAGGGACAAGTTTTTTCAAAGTTTCAGTTTGTCACACAATTTCAGATATCTGTCTGAACTGAAACAGTCAGTGAACCCCCCACCTTATTCAAATCGAAGCAAGCAGGAGGCCTGGTCCAGGTCTGTGTGTGATTTTGACCCCTGAAGGAGTCACTACATGCCAGAAATAAAACTGCATATGCCTGGTGGATGAAGCAACACCCTAAACACAGCAGGAATCCAGGCCCATAATTCCTTTTTAATTCTTTCAAGAAGAGACCTCCAAGAAAGTCCCATTTTGTGTTGGGATGGGTGACCTCACCCCACTCTCTACAGACACAGGACCACAGTTCCTCAAAGCAGCTCCAAGATCACTGCTTTAGGACAAGGCACATGCCTTCCCACTGGGTTTTCCAACATCCACACCATGTGCCTGTGTAGTATGTCTGGGAAGTCTCCTGATGTGGTGAGCACTTTCCAGACAAGATCTACTACTTCCCACATGACTTCAAAGACTAGAAAATCCTTCAGGGCTCTCAACTGACATGTTATAAACAGACAGATATGAGCTCACCAGCTTCCACTTCCACACTGTGTAAAAAGTAGAGCCTTCAGCAGCAGAACACTTCACTGGCTTTGCCAGAGATTGGGACAAAGGCGCTCACCCTCTGGAAAAGGGAAAGAAGCCAGGCTGCAGGTAAGCAGAAACGTTTTGAAATCAGGACATACCTGATGTGTTCGCTCATGTTTTCACCATCTACCAACTCATTTTACGAGCTTATACCCCTAAGTTTAGAGGATCAAGCTGGCTTTGTATGCTCTGCCTCACTGTGCACATTAACAGCTTCCAAGGCGTCAATGCTCTGCCTTTGTTAAAGTGCAATTAGTAAAGCCTTCATTTACAGCTCTGCTCTCTTCTGCATGGGCACACATCTCCACTGGCTTCACATCCCTTAAAGCCTTCTCATCCCACTGCCTTTATCTTCCTGCTTTCATGATGCTGCAGTTCTTATCCTGCTTCTGTCCTTCCAACGGGCCACAACAAACTTTTCTTCTTCTGCAGCTATCCTGTTACTTAGTCCTGGCAAAGTCACTGTTCTAATAATGAGAAAATAAGAGACATTTGAGATTTGCCCTGCTCCTGAGGAGACAGCTGAACAGATTACCAAATATCCTATCTTAGAATCACAGAATCCGTAAGGTTGGAAAGGCTCTCTAAGGTCATCAAGTCCAACCATTAACTGAGCACTGCCAAGGCCACCACTAACCATGTCCCCAAGAGCCACATCCACACATCTTTTGAACACTTCTAGAGATGATGACTCCACCATGGCAGCAGGCAGCCTGTTTTAGTCTTTGACAACCCTTCCTATGAAGAACTTTTCCCCAGTATCCAAACCAACCCTCACCTGGCACAGCTTGAGGCCGTTTCCTCTTGTCCTGTTGTTTGTTCCCTTGGTGCAGAGCCTGAGCCCCCCCTCCCCAGGGGGGAGGAGCTGCACCCTCCTGTCAGGGAGTTGTGGAGAGCCAGAAAGTCCCCCCTGAGCTTCCTTTTCTTCAGACTGAGCCTCCCCAGCTCCTTCAGCTGCTCAGTTCCCTTCCCTGGACACTCTCCAGCCCTTCAACGTCTCTCTTGCTGTGAGAGGTCCAAAACTGACCCCAGGATTCCAGGTGTGGCCTCAGCAGTGCCCAGTACTGGTGGTCAATCCTCCCCCTGGTCCTGCTGGTTACACTGTTGCTGACACAAGCCAGAACACTGCTGTGTTTTTGGCCAGCTGGGCACACCTGGGCTCACATCGACCATTACACCCAGGTCCTTTCCCACCAGGCAGCCTCCCAGACACCAGACACAGTCCCAGCCTGGAGTGTTCCACGGGATTGTTGTGACTCAAGTGCTGGAGCTGGCATTTGGCCCTACTGACCCTCACACCGCTGGCCTTGTCCCATGGATCCAGGCTGTCCAGATCCCTCTGCAGAGCCTTCTTGCCCTCCAGCAGATCCACACTCTTGGTGTTACCTGAAAGAGAGCCCTGCTCTGGTGCTTGGCTATTACCCAAGCCAAGGAAGGGAGGATGGAAGATCAAATATCTTCCCCACTCAGACATGAAAAATATCCTTTTTGGGATTTTTTTTTTCTTTTCTTTTTTTTTTTTTTTTGCCTTTTCATCTCCCACTCAAGAGCCTTCTGGTTACTTCGAGGATCTTCCACTAGATGTATTCCAACATCCGCCCTGTACCCCAGCAGCACCTCCACACAGAGATCAGCATTTAGCTGTGCTTCCTCAACCAGCACTACACTGACCTGGTTTCAGTGTCCTCAATGTTGTGCAAAACAACAGAAAAACTGAGAAAGTAGGTCAAAATTCTCTGTTGCAGTTTACAGCTGGGAACAGCAGTGACAAAGCTGGCTGCCAACTACAGCAAGCAGGTGCACATCGTGTCAGATGCCCCGCATTTGGGAGACTTCTTCCCAACCCTGGAGGCTGCAGATGCCTTTTAAACATTACGAATTGCTTCTGTTGAATCATTTGACCCAACAATTTAATCTTCAGCTTGTGCAGTTAGTTTTGTTCAGTGCTTCACAGGCAGAAAATAAGGAGGCACACAAACAGTATTTAAGTCTATACTGCTGGGAAGGGAGAAGGATGGACAACTGCAGATCACTACACTCATTCATTACTCATGGACGCCCAGAACCATCAAGTTTGCATCCTCCAATTACAGTTTTTACAAACAGGGATGAACCCAGAAGAACTCGTGCCTTTTTCCATCCGAGGGAAGTGAACTTCCAAGAGCTCTTTTCCTTGAAGACCTTATGAACATGCTAAAACACATTAATTGTATAATCCCCAACTGAATACCCTGGCAAGTTACTTTTCCAAGTGATCTCAGTTGATCGTTTCACTGAGAGTGATCCAAGCACCCATTCTCTAAGTTTATTCCTGAACTTTGCTCCCAATCCCCTCTACGGAAGCTCAGCACGAAAGCCAGGAATGTTTGGAACGGAAAAATTAATTTAGCTGGTAATTTAGTTCTTCCACACGAGCAGAGTCAAATAAAAGCAGAGTCAAAACAAAACACAGAGCATTTTTTTCAGGGAAGTGGTTTGTGTGATGTGAGATCAATTCATCGACTTCTCTCCCACAAGTGAGTTCCAGCCAAATGTGTGCCAGCAGCCAGGGATGCACATTCCTATAGATGTAAAAAGGACTAGAGACCATAATATGGCAGAAAAGGAGGGTTAGTGCTGTTTATGAAGAGGTAGATTATGCTGTAACAGCTAAAGGAACAGCTGAATGCTGGAATAAAATGAAAAAATCCCCTCATGAAACCTGAGCTCTACATATTTTTGGGTTTTTTTCAGGCTGGACAGAGAAAAAGCTGAAGCATAACTGCCGGATCAGCTCCCCTGTATCTTTCTGGGGCTTGAGCAGACAATCAGTCTCACATCCCTCTGCAGAAATCCCATCTGAGTGCCAACGCCTGGCTGTGAGCAGCACATCCCTGTGATCCATGCAGGTGCTCAGCCCACATATCCCACCAGCCCCAGGGCTGCATTCCCTGCATCCCAGGGGTCCTGCACCCTGCTGTCCCTGCCTGGAGGGGACCCTCACACTGACAGCACTTTCAGAATCTACTTCCTGACAGTACAGCAACTGACCTCAGGTTTACAATCCAGCATTTAGAATCACTAAGGTCGGAAAAGACCTCCAAGACCATCAAGTCCAATCTTTGAATAGCTTCTCAAAGAGCCTGGTGGTCAGGAATGTACCATCTCTGCTCGCAAAGCAGGCTGTGTAAGGCCACATAAGATCAGGTTTCAGCAGAAATATGTATTTATGGGGATGCTACAGAGGAAATGAGGAAAAACCTGCCAGCAGCAAAAGCTCTACAACAGATCCTGCAGAAGTTCTCTAATATCCAGGCATCACAGGTTTATTTTTCCTCTTAAAATACCAGGTTGTTTAACAGCAAAAAAAGAGGTGCAGATGTCCCTATACCATCCCCTTCCTTCCAGGCAATGGATTTGAAGAAGAAAGGGGAAAAGATGACTTCTAGACAACCACGTGCATCCATCAGCAAGGAATAACATACAGCACACGGATTCAGGTGCATCCATGGTGGTTGATGGATGTTGTTTGCAGTTAATGGTATCAAAGCCCTGGACAAGACCACCATGGGAGCTTAGGCTCTGGAACACCCTTGGATCACTGGCAGCAACATCACTTCTACAGATTTACAGCCTAATTTAACACAGATGCACCCCAATCATCTACAACTGTTTTATCTGTGCTCTGTCTGGCAAGGAAAAGCAGCCCAGAGGATAAATTGCAGACAAGCTCAGACAGCTTGAAAAGACTGGTGAACTTGGCAGCTAAACACAACTTCCCCCTGCCCCCAAAAACCTTGGTAGTCTTCAAACCATGAAATGCTTTTTTTCTCCTTCAGAAAGGAACAGAAGTATCAAGTTTAGAGCCAAGGCAGCTTCCACAGTGTGTGGAGGGTGGGGAAAAGCCTCTTACCAGATGAGAAGTCCTTGTCGAGTTAAGCAGATGGGTCAAAGAAAACTGAAGACACCTTGATAGCAAGGGTGGGTAGAAACTGTGCTAGTGGAACCCAGCTTGGGATAACAGGGAGCCCTGAGAGGCTTTTGGCCTTGTCCCAGGGCGAATCCAGCATGCAACAGGTATGTGTTTGCCCCATGGAAGGACATATTCCAGTCCTTGAGCGCCACCCAGTATCCATAAGAAGTGCCATAACAGAACAGCAGTGAGGTGGGATTCAAATGCAGGGTCTTTGTATTCCAACTTAAGAAAGCTCCAGGTCCCCAGACTTGGCTTGTGGTTACCTGATGGGAACAGGTTGTCTCCTCTCTGTCCCACCAACACCTAGAGCACTTCCAAAAGCTGAGGACAAACAAGCAGAACGGTTTCTTTGTTGCCTCAGCCCAAAATGTCACCCAGCTTCTGCTAAGTCTCATATCAGCTCCTAAAATGATCTTCAGACACCACTGGTCAGGTTCAGGATCAGCCTCCTGATAGCTCAGGAGACAGGAAAACATCTGGACTCTCACAGCACTGAGCTCTTAACATGGGTGTAAGGGCTCTCTCAGTGTCCAAGTGTCCACCACAGAGCAGCAAAACCTTGGAGAAAATTCCACTTCCATGCAACAGGAACAAAGTTATGAAGGTGCACTAGAAGTAGGTGCCTTCAGAAAGGGATTTTCATGCAAGTACCTAATTCAGTGAGATGATTTGGTCACCAAGTGCCAAACACACCACGAACTGGGCATGATTCAGCCTGGCTCAGGTGTGTCCTGTGGGGATGAACAGCAGCCACCAGCCAAAGCTCACGTGGCTGTAAGAGACTGTGCATCCACATGTCCTTCTGTGATTCCCAGTATGACCCCACAGTAACCCAAGCAGCTCTTCTTCACCACCACTCAGCCTCATATGAAGAGAGGGTGAAAAGACAAGAAGAGAACATGCCCAAGAACAGTGGAGGTGGGTAGAAGTCTCAAGTACACTCTGTGCAGCTGCACTTTAAGGCCTGACCTGGCAGGCAAAGCCCAAACACCCCCCAGCAAATGGGGAAGAGAATTCTGCCAAGCCTGCATCACTCCATCCCACAGACTCTTGATGGTGCCCAACAGACTTCATTCAAGGATCCTCATCACTAAAATCTCCTTGTAAAAGCTGTGTAATAAACTGGAAACATGATGATGTAAGAGCTGGAACAGCAGCACTTCTTAAAAAAATAGTAATGGTGATACCAACAGGAGAGAGATGGAGTACATTAAGGGAAAACACAAGAAAACCTGACACTCCATGATTTAATCTACCTGTTTTTTCCTTTTAATGCCTGAAGTTCACCTTCTCCTTACGTGAAGATACTGTCTTTTCCAGCAGTCATGGAGAGAGGAGCAGACCATGCTGCCTCTTCATATAATGAGACATTTGGCAGGAATTTGACTGACATCACTCACAAATTTTGTTTGCAACTAAACCGTGTCTTGAAGAGGAAACTATGCACCTGAGACCTACATAGGGGGAGAAATCTGCCCCAGCATTTAATGGGCTGCTTTTTTGGAGGTGAATTGCTGTCAGACAGGGGTGATGAACCACTCACCTGCTTACACGGGTTGGAGGACAAGGGAGCTGGAAAAGTAAGAACCACAACCCCTAAGTAATAAATCCTGCCAATTTGGGCTTAATAAAAACAGTGCTTCAGCCTAAGCAACGCAATGCTTTTGCCAGCACCCTGATTCCTTGCCACCTCTGTTCTGGGACAGGAAGGTTTTTATTGGGATAGATCATGTCCATTAAAAGCTGACAGAGTTTGATATTTAAGGCACTTTTACACTTAAAACCTGAAACCTTCTGCAGCAATTTGTCTCCCCTTCCTGGTATGGGATTATAAAAATTCCACGTCAACACTGCAGCCCCAAAACAAGCTGTCCCACCCCAAAACCCGCCTATCCCACAGGGCAGCATCCTCATAGCACATAAAGAGCCATCATTTCCTTCCTCTCTGAGATGTAGGACTCCCTGAATCTCCTAGATCTCCCAACTCTGTGTCCTGATGAAGCAGTTCAGCTGTCAGAAGGATTTGGATTACCTATGCAACTGAAAGGTGCCAGCAATTACATCTAGACCAAGCAAAATACCCGCTGGAAAAGCACAACCCCCTCGCAGGCAGGCCGGAAGATGTTTAAATCCTGTCTCTTGCCTTTCATATTTTCATTTATTGTAATTTATTTTTCTTTATTTATTTCTAAATGAAGCAAAGGTCACTCAGTTTGCTGGCAGTTGAGCCACCTCCTCCCAAGTGCAAGGTCCAGTCTTGGTTACCAGTCTAATTCTGTGCTGGTGGCTACACCCACACAAACACCATCAGCTCCATAAAATTTGCACTTTCTCAGTAGGGCAATTAGGCACCTTAACCCCAAGATACACAGTCAGACAGTTGCATTTGTTCACAGAAAGTAAATGTTTGTGCTGAGTTCCTTCCTCAATCTGGCAAGGAAGTGGCCCGTGGCACCCGCCCGCAGGGGAAAGCCAAGCAGGAGCCACCAACACTCCAAGAGCAGCCACATGGCTTTAAAAAAAAAAAATAAAAATCATAATACTTGAAGGTTTGTGCTGTTGGTTGGTTTTCTGGGTTTCTTCTTCCTCATATTTGAAGTTGTCAGCTTCTTAAAAGCCTTCACACACTGGATGGGCATTTTAGCTTCTTCCAGGTGTATGAGGAAGCACCATCCCACACCTGTCATTTTTCTACCAGTGCTTTCACAAGTGCAGCTTCTTTGTAAAATGATGCCAAGATGAGGTCCATGTGCTCCAGGTGCAGCAGCATCAGTAGAGATGGAATCTCTGCACTGGCATCACCATCCTTTCCTGGCTCTTCTGAACACAGGCTGACAAACAGGGGTTAGACATCACCTGCCTTTGCACTGGGTGATGGACAATGTGCCCAAGAGGGTGTTAATGCCTACAAGGACATCAGCAATACCCAAAATCCCTGCATACCACGAAAAATACCATGGAGCTGTGGTAGGGGTGGGTTAGATTGGATATTAGGAAAAAAATTCTTCCCTCAGAGCCTGGTCACAGCCTCAAGGTGGCCACAGCTCAAGGCATGTTTGGACAATGCTCTCAGGAACATGGGATTATTGGGGGGTCCTGTGCAGGGCCAGGTGTTGGACTTGATGATCCCTGCGGGTCCCTTCCAACTCAGGATATTCCATAAACTATGATTTTTCAAGCCACAAACAATAACTCCAAAGCCATATCCAGCTTCCACAGCACATTTATTTTCATTATTAAGCCAGATACTTGGAAATGCTGCTGTGTTAAGGTCACGGCAGTGGATTTAATTCATGTCAGCTTCTGACACTGACAACCCTTTACGTGCATCTCAGCACTGTGTCACCACCTGATGCTTATCTGACAGGTCAGTCAAAGGCACTTCCACAGTGAGTGAACACCTGAGCTCCCTTTCTGAGGTCACCTTGCCATTTTGGTTACTTCCATTACAATTTGTGCCAGAAGAGCATCACCACTGGAGCTTCTCAACGCCCTAAAGGAGAGATACTGGATTCCCAACCCATGGCACATCCAGTGAGGGCAAGTGGCAGGAACAAGCAGCACTGACACAAACGCTCAAGCTCACGGTGCATCCGATGGAGTGATGCCAACTCAAGGAAGCTTGTAAACCAGCAGGGAAATAAGCTGAAGAGATGGTTCAGTTTCAGAGAGGTAATTTCACATGACAACTCTTCTGCTTTTCTCCTTTTTCTTATGTTAAGGACTTTGCACAGTTCACGGCCTGGCTCCATTTGCTCTGAACTCCAGACGTGCCTATGTAAAGGGAATATTGTGCCAAAACAAACAAATCTTTCCACCCACTTGTGGTCCAGCAATCCATTAGGAAGGAAAGGCAAGGCACACACACCACTAAAACTATAAATACCCCCTAGAATGGACAAGACTGAAGGCTTGTGGTTAACAAAAAGAAGGATTTTGCTGCATTCCTCAAGGCATTAGACTTATGTGTTGACACTCCTGTTTCAGAAGTTTCTAACCCTTTGCTGTGTTTATAAACCAGCTTGGGTTGGAAGCTCAGCTTGTTCCACCCCTGCCAATGGGGACCAGGCTGCTTCAAGCCCCACCCAACCTGGCCTTCCACACTTCCAGGGATCCAGGGGCAGCCACAGCTGCTCTGGGCAACCTGTGCCAGAATTTCTTCCCAATATCCCATCTAACCCTGCTCTCTGTCAGTGGGAAGCCATTCCCCTTTAGTCCTGTCCCTCCAGGCTCTTGTCCAAAGTCCCTCTCCCTCTCTCCTGGAGCCCCTTTAGGCACTGGAAGGGGCTCTGAGGTCTCCCTGGAGTGTTCTCCAGATGAACACCCCCAGCTCTCCCAGCCTGGCTCCAGAGCAGGGGGGCTCCAGCCCCTGGAGCATCTCTGTGGCCTCCTCTGGACTGGCTCCAGCAGCTCCACGTCCTTTCTTTGCTGGGAGCCCTGAGGTGGAGGCAGCTCTGCAGGTGGGGTCTCACCTGAGTGGGGCAGAGGGACAGAACCCCCCCGTGCCCTGCTGCCCAAGCTGGGGAATCAGCCCAGGGCACTGGGGTTTTGGGGCTGCCAGGGCTGTGCTCAGTCCTTTTTCCACCCAGCCTGTGTTTGTGCTTGGGCTGGCCCTGGCCCAGGGGCAGGACATTGCACCTGGCCTTGTTGAGCTCCATGAGTTTCCCACAGTCCCACCTGTCCAGGTCCCTCTGCATGCCGTCCCTTCCCACCAGCCTGTTGACCACCACATAAAGTTGGCATTGATCCCACCTAACAAAGAATTCCAAGACCCTACATTTCTCCACTATTATGATAAAGTCATAGGAGGCCTATCCACACATATTCCCTCAGTGAGGAAAATATTGAAGCACCAGCTCGGTTGTGCAGCATAACACAAAGGAATCCACATGGGAGTGGAGTCACTCATCCCTGTCCACAGAAAAAACTTCAGAACCTGGGTCTTATTAGATACTGGATTATCCAAACACTGAAACCCATTTCCTAAGACATCCTTGAATTCACTTACTTCAGCAGCAGAAGCTATAGGAAGTGTGTGCAGCTCCATGAAACTGTATTTCCCATCCTAGAATGACTTAAAAATCAGTGATACTGCAGAGAGAAGCCTAAAGGTTGTTCAAGAACCAAAACTGCAATACAGCAACAGTTTGGTACAGAGAGATTAGAAAACACCTTATGGACTCCCTGGATTAGCAATGGGAGAAACTGAAGAAAACACTGAACAAGGAGTGATGATCAGAGGAAGTCCCTGGACTTCAGAGTTAAGTTTATCTTTTAAAACAAAGCAGAGATGCCACACAGGTACTCACAGAGATCTGTAGCCAAGGGAAGCATATCCTGATGATAACATTCCTTTATCCTGCACTGCATGGCCCTGGACATTTCTTCACACTGAACTTCAGCACTTATTTCACAAGCAGTAACCTCACTGAGCAGAGGCACAACACCTTTTTCCACCCTTTAGTGTTAATGCCATCATCTAAAACAAGACATGGGGGGTTGTGCCATGCAGGACTTGCCTACAAACCATGGGAGAAGTCAGAGACACTACCGAGCCTCTTTGTCCTCTGAGAGGCATCAACCTCCCATCTCCCATTCTCCCCCACCACCAAATCTTCACTTAAATACAGGCTGAGCTCTAAGAATCCTTTGCTGGAACCCTGCCTCCCTCAACCACAGATCCCCTTTAGGTGCTATCTTAAACCCTATTTCCAAGATTAATTACTCCATTACAGCACCTGTTCCCTGTCCCATGCCAACAACATGACCTTGAGAAACCTGGAAAAACCAGCCCAATTCTTCTGCCTACAAGGCAGTTCTTCCAGAAAGAAAGACAGCACCTCTTGATTGCATCTGTAGACAACAGCCCAGTATTTCAGGCACTTTTTCAAACATTATCTTTTGTGGTTTGAAACCCAAAAATGGCTCTGTACTCAGCCACAAAATACCCTTTTGAATCACAGCATGCAGAAGAAAATTCAAGCTATTTCTAGCTGTGTCTTCTCAGTCAGATCATGAAAACAGGCAGGGTGGCACAAGGGCATTTCAGATTATTCAGGAGAAATTGATGCCACGACAGTGCAGGTGTGACGGACAAGCACCAGCCAGCCGAGCCCCCAGGAGCACGGGAAGAGCAAAGAGATGCTCCGTGCTGAAGTGAAGGACTTAAAGGCTATCTCAGGACCTGTGATATCATCAGTGCAATGGTGCTGGACTAGTTTTCCCCACCTGACTGAACTGGCCCTGCTCTGGGTGAATTTTTGCAGCCTCCTGTTGCCACAGCTCACGGAACAGTGCCCTGAAGCTTGGGCCATGTGAGGCAGTTCATCCCTTCTTGGACCTGTGACCTTCAGAGCTCATTTGAGGTCAATCACCATCCTTATTCACAGGAGAAGCTCCATGTCCTCGAAGATGGCATCCCACAAAAAACAAAACTTGATACAATTTCACCATGGCCAACTTAGATATCTGGATCAGAAAGGTCTTTTTAACCCATTTTCCATTTCCATTGGTAGGCAAGACAACAAGAATTGGAATACTGTTTTGTCACAGAAACTGCCCAGATTTGATTCTCATTCACCTGGAGAAGAAAGTTTAGGTGAGAAGGAAACTGAGGGCCATCTGCCTCCTGCTACAGGAAATGTTAAAAATTAGACTTCCCAGCACCTGAGGGCAACATTAAAACGAGAAACAAACTCTCAACCATGCTGGTCTGGCCATCATCCCTCCCAGGCTGCATCTCAGGAAAAGGTGAAGCTGCAAATGGAGAAGGGAACAACCTACCTAAATAAAATCAACCTCTTGTTTGCGATGGATCATTGCTTGACCACATCTATAAACCACCAATCTGATGTCCCCAAGGAATCTGACTTCATTATCTGCACTCTCTGAAGTGCTTTACAGCCCTGCAAACCTCTGCTGCTGCTTGAGAAAGAGAAGATGACAACAACCGTGTATTTGCCTGTAGAAATCACATCACCTGCCAGCTGGCCAGGAAGGAGGTTGAATAATCCCTGTCTGCATCTGATCTCTACTGTTCCACAGGCCACGTGTGCAAATGCTGCACAGCACAACCTGGGACCAACTCACACCAAAGGACATCTGACAGGCAACAGGAGATGACACTTGCAAGAGCCAAACTCTTCTGGTGTCCCGTGAAACACAAGATATAGGTGATGATGCTCAAGTATCCTCTGACATCTCTTAGATACCTGCATGCTGAAAAAATGAAAGGATTATTATGATTTTACAGTCTTTTCCAGGGATTATTCCCTGGATTAGTGTGATAGGTGCATGTTAGCAGTGGGGTTGGTTTGTTCTAAGGAAAGGTCAGTGGTACTGTACGACAATTTTCCCAACTCACGTACATATATAAAAAGCAGCTTATACCTGATCTAGGCAGTGATCAGGTACAAAACTTACCAATCAAGCTTTAGTTTTCCTGGTAGTGGGTTTTTTTCCCAGGAAAGCAATCAGTGAGACCAAGCCTCCAGCAGAGCTCAAAACCAGCCTTCTCGACTCTGTTTACAACAGCACAACCACAGAATGTGGGTGTGAGTCAAAGCTCCATATGTACAGCAATCCACACACTCGTGGAATCATGGAATGGTTTGGGTGAGAAGGGCCCTTAAAGCTCATCTCGTTTCAACCCTCTGCCATGGGCAGGGATGCCACTCACTGTGACAGACCCCTTCTAGATTTGATCTTCAGACACACGGAAATGTTTCATACTCAATCATCTGCAAGTGCTGAAGCTCAGAAAGGGGGGTTGATTTGATGAGAAAAAGCTCAAAATCCTTAGAATTGAAACAATTAAGTGTTTACCTCCAGACCCATGACCCAAAGGAAGTGAGCAGCAAGGAAACCTTCCCAGATAAAAATCAGTTTATGCCCTTAACATCTATCTAATCTACAAGCACTTCCCAGCAGCTGCCTTCAGGTAAACCCCCAAATGGCCCCACAGCATCCCACAGGCCTGAAACATCGCTTCCACAGCACAGAGCGGCTCAGGCTCCTTCAGCCCATTCCAGGGATGTAACAGACCATGAGCAGAGCATTTAGTAGTTCAGCAGCCAGGCTGAGACAGGCTAAAAGCTGAAATTAGGCAAAGACAAAGCAACTCCAGGCCAGTGCAGCCTCCCAGCATTGGCAGCCATGGGTCAGGGTCACAGCTGCTACGCCGCTGGGAGGGACAGGGCGGCTTCACAAGCACTGAGAGCCCACACTGGCATGGTTACAATGGGGAGGGATAGAGTGGGAGTCAAAGCCAGCCTTCAGGTATCTCACTGGGGCTGAGGGAACAACCAGATGAGAGGGCACGGCTCCAGTCTGTGCCAGGGGAGGTTCAGGTTGGACATCAGGAGGAATTTCTTCTCAGAAGGAGTTGTGAAACATCAGAATGGGCTGCTCAGGGAGGTGGTGGAATCACCAACGCTGAAGGTGTTCAAGATGACTGATGGTAGGACTTAATGCTCTGCTCTAGGTCAGAAGGTGGTGATTGGTCAAAAATTGGACTTGATCTTAAAGGTCTTTTCCAACCTAAATGATTTTGTAATTCTGGGACAATATAATTCTGACTGCAGAACTGAACAGCCCCCAGGTTACCAAGCAGGCATATCTGGTACACACACATCAGACGTGTACCCCAGTTAACATCCAGCTACCCCAAAAGGCACCTTCCTTGTTCTCCATCTATCAAACACCCTCAAGTATCCCCTTTTCACCAGCTCTGGCATTTGTTTGATCTCTCAGTGAGTCAACTCCAGAACTGCAGGGCTAGCTGCCAGCTGAATCCCAGACTGGATTGGGTTGGAAGGAACCTTAAAGCTCCATCTCCCTGCCATGGGCAGGGACACCTTCCACTATCCCAGGTTGCTCCAAGCCCTGTCCAGCCCAGCCCTGAGCACTTAGAGATGGGGCAGCCACAGCTTCTCTGGGCAACCTGTGCCAGGGCCTCACCATCCTCCTGAGAGGTTAAAAGAAGCCTCAGAACCAGCACAAGGAAAGGTACAGGTAGACAACACCGTCCTTCCCAGCAGGAGCATGTTGTCACACACTGTTGCTGCATTAACTGGACAGAGAAGGAACTTGGGGACAACTGGACATTTATGACTCTTCTAACACCCCACAATGAACACACGAACTTAAGGAGTTCTGCTTCCCCTGTCCTTTGGTAACTTTCAGTAGCTCTATATAACAACAGCAGAACATAAAGGCTCTCATTTGTGTTAATGCTTAACACATTGGTTGTGCCAAGCAGCAACAGCTTTCCCTCAAACTGCAGCCACGTTTTCCACCCTCACAGGTTTCTGGAACACTGGGATGTAGCACAGCCTCTCTCCAGCATCCCATCAGGAGAAAACAGGACAGGAAACACTGAATTTCAAAACTGGAAGAAGCAGCACAAAGGAATGTTAGTTCAGGATGCTACTTGGAGTACTAGTCACACATCTTACTACAAGAAAACAACATTCAAATTACCTCTTGCTTAATGTAGTGGCTTTGACGTTGGCCAAATGCCACTGCACTCACAAAAAAATCATTCACTCATTCTCCTCCGCTATTTTTAAGCAGAGGAGGGGGAAAGAAAATTCATGCGGTGAGATAAGAATTAGGAGAAAACACTTTAAGGGCAAAACAGGCTCAAAACTTAAAGGTATAAAGAAAAATTTATTAAGATAATTTAAAAAAAAAAAAAAGAGAACGAAACCAAACTTTTAGAACACCTTTTCCCCCCCAAGCCATTCTTTCTTTCCCACCGACAGCGCAAGCAGACAAAACACGGGATTTTTAGTCAGTTTGTCACTTCTAAAAATCTTTCTTCAGTTCTCTTAGGGAGAGGAGTCTCTTCTGCTATGCCATGGAATCCTTCCCACAGCAGACAGTTCTCTGTGAACTTTTCCATCATGGTTTTAATTCTCACGAATAGGAGTCCGCCTGAAACCTGCTGCAACGTGAAGTCCCTGCCACGGCTTGCAGTCTTTCCACAACTGCTTTTCATGGGCCATTTAGTTTATGGGGTGCAGTTTTTAAGGATGAGTTGTTCGAGTCTAAAAGCAAGGGTCCTCTTCTTCTATCTCTGAAAGCAAGGGTTCTCTCTCTCTCTGTTCAAGCCTCTCACCAGATCACAGCCTCTCAGCAGCACAATGGGAGCAAGATATCCTTGTGGGGGAGGGAAATGGCACAGATCTGCCTTGATTTGTGGAGTCTCTGCAGACCTGGACAAGAAAACAACAGACCCAAAAATCCAGATTGCAAATAATTCACTCCCAGCAAAGAATCCCTGTGCAATCTTCTCCCACACAATGTGGTCCTGGATGGACAGGACAAAGCCCCAGAAATGGGGATGTTTCAGAAACAAGAGTTGCTGGGAACTTCTTGCAGTGACCACCAGGACCATTCACCCCACTGGGTCACTCTCTTCCCACAGCTGGAAAACTGAGGTAGGAGTTGGTTTCCCATGGAAAGATGAAATAGAGAAGTAGGAAACAGTCTAGCAAAGCACAAGGTTGATCACAGAAGACCTATAGACAGCAGGATTCCCACGGTGGCATATCCACCAAATAGAATTAATCCATACAGTGCTAACTGCCCAAGTAACACTAATTGTTGTAAGACAGCTTGATCCCATCCCCCCTGCTCCCAACACCACATTTATGGAAACACTAAAAACCATGGAAAAGGCCTCATAGTATACAAAAATAAAAAAATAAAAAAATAAAAAAAATCAGGATCCATCGTTGCTGGAATCAAACTGCAAGGCTTGCAGGAAATGGAAATCACACTGACATACAATTGTTCCGCCTCCCTGTTCGCCTTCACACATTTCTCACAGGTCAATTTTAAAGAATTAAGTTTTGTTCAGGGAAACATCTGGTGGCTGTTGCTAGAGGAAACCGACTATCTACAACATTTGAGCAAAAAAAATGAGTTACATAAAAGCCAGACTGCAGAAGCAAGGACAAGTGTTTTGCCAGTCTGTGAATCTCAAAACCTTACATGAAACGTCACATTTAATTTCTGGGTTAGAATACAATGAAGCATTACAAAACCCATAAAGATTTGAGTTTTCTCTAAGTTTATGAGGATATAATCGTGCTGTATTGAAATTAACTTTCTAGCTAGCAACTGTCCTAAAGATTTTCTGCAAACACACAGACAGATGAATTTCAGCTTAAAAATGGACCACTTCGGCTCTAGGCACCTTCAGACTTAGTTCAAGAGTTAGAGAAGAGAGTTTTGGTCTTTCACTATTTGAGTCAGGAGTTCTCCCATGCCTAATGGAAAAATATTTTCCCTTAATGTTACAGATGACCTTTTCCTCAGGGCTTCTCAGTGTCTGGAGACCAATATCCACCAGCTGACACTGCACTGGGCTGAACAAGAGGAGTGATTTCGTGGGAGAAATCAAGAGGAGCTCTAATGTATCACCACACAAGTCCACGAGACCAACCAGAAGCCTTTAAGATTTCACATCTGTGATGGGGGCTCTCCAGCTCCTGAAGTCCCACAACTGGAGAGGCAGAATTCCCAAGAACATCTCCAGCAGGCAGCTCTAATATATTGGAATTGCACTTCACATGATGTTCCTTTCTACAAATAGATATTGCTGTTTTTTGAGAAGAGCTTAAGCACTTAAATAATCCAGAAGCCTGATGGATGACTAATACAACTAGAAATCTCCTTGTACAAAAAGAAATTTTGGCTTCCCCACATTACCAGGGCCGCTCTCAGGATGCAAGCAGGTACAGAGGAGGCACCTATGGCCCTCGCAGCTGTCTCCTTGGTTTTGGACATCATCTTGAGGCTGCAGCTGCTGTAGCTATTGCTCATTTATGCCATCCAGGGAAAAAATCTGCACCTAAGGCCAAATTCCTGAAGCTGAACGTGGCTGACCGAGCACAGTGAGGTCACTACGGCAGTGCCAAGAGCCAGCTCCTCACTCACATGGATAACACCTGATTCTGCAGCACCAATGTGGGAGGGAAGCATCTGGCACTGGTTTCACTGGAGCTGGGAAGAAGTCAGGCCAGTGCACCTTTCCTGAGGCAGGAACACGCAGGTGAGGACACACACAGACAAGTAATGGCACGAGGCAGAGTGCTGGCTCACAGGAGCACCGGTGCAAGTCATGGAATGGGAAAACCAGTGCGTCTTTAAATATTAAATTAAAATATACAGAAAGATAAAAGGAGGCAGGAATAGGAAACTAGCTTACTCAAGTGAAAAAGCATGCTATGAACACAAACCTTGGGAAATAGGTATATCTGAGTCAAAAAAACTTCCCAGCATCCCAGACACCTTACAGACAGGATACAGAAAAACAAGCCAGTGACTTCAGTTCCAAAATAAACCCTCCACAACACCACAACAGCAAAGCTTTAGACCGCAGGGGCTTCTCTTTGAGAAAAAAATAATGTGAAAGAAGGCCCAGGCAGATGACACAGGCTCTGCTGGGCTCATAGAAGATATTAAAGCACTGTACTGCAGGAGCCTGAACTGCTCAAACTAAACACTTTTCAACAATTAATGACACTCCTACTACTGTCACCAAAAATAGACAAATTGGTTTTAGGGAATGAAGCTGCAAAAATAATTTGAGATACAATATCAAGCAAAATTGGAACCAGATTTCTCCTCCAGGCTGGAAGCTGCTGAGAAGATGCAACTGTGGCCCATCCACCATGCCCCCCCTGCCCCCAGCTGAAATTACCAAAACACAAGAGCTCATGAAGCTTTCTACAGAGAAAATTCTAAATGGAAATTACAATTCTAAAGGAATTTGTTTTGTCCCATCACTTTGGCCAAAAATAGAAATAACATTCCCAAAGGATGCTGCACAATTATGGCCCTAAACAAAACATCCCCATGACTTAACCAGGATCGCGTAGTCTGCACAGAAAAAAATAGTTTATCAGTACATAAATGCATTTTCAAAAATCCAGAAAGGGAACTCTAGTGCCAGTTTCAGGCTTTATGTACACCCCAAAAACCCCTTGTGCCAAACAGGGACTGCACTCCCTAAACGTCGCCATCCTCACCAAACCAGAGCACTCACTGGTTTATTTTCATGAAATCAAGGGATATATCCCCACTGAAATTAATCCAACACTCTCACCTACAAATACTACTCCATTCGATTTCTGGAGAGGAGAATTTTCCTGACGACTTCAGTTTTGAGTTTTCTGCTCATTCCGTAGGTGAGCCGTTACAGAATAGGTAACCTGGCCCTTATTTGTCACACAAACACCTATACACAGAACACAACAACTCTGCTCTCAGTTCACCACAAACGGCTCTGGACTCTCCTTACCTTTAATCCTGCCCAATTTCCTTGTTCATCACTGACAAGCAGCACTGCAGCTACCTACTTCTCAGCTCTACACGTGTCTTTCTAAAAATAATGCCAGGGAAAGGAAATCAGGGATGTAAGTTCCCACATAAGTTACTTCAGATGGAAAACGTTGACAAAACTGAGAGGAAAAAAAAAATCAAAATGGAAGTAAGGAATAAGAATCGAACAACTTGTATTTGTGTCTCTAAGCATCCTTCCATAGGCTCAGCAGGTATTTCATTGATAATCCAGATAAGATACTGGATTTTTAGAGGCTTGCCTTATATAGAGAATCAAACAATCACAGAATGGTTTGGGTTGGATGGGACTTTAAAACCCATTTTCTACCCCCTGCCATGAGTAGGGATACCTTCCACTAGACCAGGTTGCTCCAAGCCATGTCCTGGCTTGGACACTTCCAGGGATCCAGGGGCAGCCACAGCTGCTCTGGGTAAGCTGTGCCAGGGTCTCACCACTTCCCTGTATTGAACCTGAATTTCCCCTATTTCAGTTTGAAGTCATTCTTCCTTGCCCTGTCACTACAGCTAGGGATGAACCATCCCTCTCTGGCTTCCCTGTAGCCCCATCAGATCCTGGGAGGTGCTCTGAGCTGTCCATGCAACCTTCCCTTCTCCAGGTGGAACAGCCTCAGTTCTCTCTGTTTCCACAAGGGAGGTGCCTCTTATCAAATACGGGTGAGTTCGGGTTTTTTGAGGAAGGAATATTTGAGTTCCAAGCTAAGACACTCCAGAATATCAAAGGCATGTGACACTCACCACACGATGTGCAACTCACTTCTTAGGCTTGTTATCCAAAATCACAGGGCAGCAAGTGCTGGGGCACGGGAGCAGCAGAGCAGCCAGGCACTCATATCTGTACTGAACCTGACAAGGAAGAAAGGACATTTTAGGAAGTCTCCATGCAACAGTTCACACCAGTGACTTCAATCTTACTGTATTATGCTTAAGAACAAAAAAGGCATTGTTTGGCTTCAGCTGAATATGGCAGCTTCCAAGTACTGGGGATGAAATGGAGCCAAACCCCACTGCTCATAAGGAAATCATTCTCCTTACCCTATGTCAGGGCAAACTCATAGCTTTCCATGTAATAAATAAGGTGAACTTTAGTTCAGAAGACTGTGTTTTCTTAAAAAAATAGATATTTCCATCTCTTCAGTAATTGGAGGTTTGGTTTTTGGTAAACTGCATTTCTCCACCTTGGGAAACAGGTTCCCAAACCTGAACTCCCTTGACGCAGTATGCCTGCGCTGGCTCCACCTCCTGCCTTGCTCCAGGCACTTTGGTCAGAAGGAAGCACAAGGGGTTTTTTGTTTGTTTGTTGACTTTCTTTCCTTAAAAAACACCCTCCAGAGTACAGAGTCCAAACAGCAATTTCTGAGGGGGAGTGCTCTGTAAGATGGATGTGGAAGTCAAACCGAAATTAAACTATTCCTGGGTAACTCTGCCCAGAGCAACCAGAGACAGCCTGTCCTGCTCTGCACTCAGAACTTGGGCATGTAATGTCCTTTGGAAGAAAACACATGGATAGTTCTAACAAAAACGGAAATTTTAAAAAGCAACTTTAAGTTCTGAGAAGCTCTGTCATCTAAAGAAGGTTCTTCTGAAACACCACAGGAGAGTCCCTTACACAGGCTACAAGCGACCAGCTCCCCAGTAGGTATTCCAAGCTAAGTTAGCACTTTATCCTTATTTTTCCAGCTGTTACAGAAAGGTAACAGTAAATGTGCATATTAATATCTTAAACCAGAGGGTGTTTTTGCTTTCTCCAACATGAAGTGCAAGACAGACTGAAGCCACTATGGCTGTGCTGCTGAGTGACACCACTTTGACTTAAGCACATGGGAGGTGTCCACCCCTGCCCTGTCCTTTCAGGAGCTTGTGGTCAGTCCAGTCCAAGTCACATCCACGCTCTTCTGACGTTGTTCATGGCTTCTGTCCTTGAGAAGCCTGGAGGATTGCTCAGTGGGGTTGCAGAAGACTTTGAAAGTCCTCAAGAGCTCCGAACAGCTATCATAAATTAATCCTCCTCTACAATTATCCAGCACCACCTCCAGAATGAAGCCAACCACCAGTGTAAGGAACACATACCACCACTCCAGTGTACAAGCAGTGACACTCATTCCTCTCAAATGAAAAGGCATTAGGGAGCTGAATGTAGCCCTCAATATAAAATTTACTGTGAAGCATTTAAGGCCAACTTTTGTTCTACTTGATACTAAAGTAATTCCAAGTTATTCGACCAGGTCAGAGGCCACAGCAAACAAGAATCAGCCAAACTTGTACCAAACCAAGACCTAAAAGAAAGGGAAAACACAAGCACCTATTCAGAGTAAAACAGGGATTGCAGCTTTATTTAGTCATTTGTCATCCACACCTGGGCAAAAAAACTGGAGCATCCCATTAACATGAGAGTCCACATATTAAAATGCTGATGACCCTTCCAGCTTTGCTCTCTTGCCACTTGGAACATGCCCTATTTAGAAAGAAAACCAAAAGCTGTGCATAAAAATTCCAGATGGGGTTCATTGGCCAAAAACGTACTCAGTTTCCTTACGCCAATCCCAGTGTTTTGTGGTGACTCCAAACAAGGAAGCGAAACAGAAGACTCTATTATAATACACTCCATGCTACAATGATTCACTTTAGGAATAAAGGTAAATAAATCACCTCATGCCATCCTAAGGGTCAGGTTTGAAACAGGGGTTAGGCATTATTCATGTTCTGCTCAAAGAACAAGACAACCAGCATGTTACAGAGGATCAAAGTGTAACATAGGAAAATCCCCACGCTGGTCAGACTCTGCCACTTCCTCCAGGCAAAGCCAAGTGACAAAACCCATCCCCACCTCATTCAAGACCTTTTTTAACAGAGCTTTTGACCTGAAGCACAGCAAACATGACTCCCACATTCACACAGATGTGACTCCTGCATCTTGAGAGAATGTGAGGTTCAAAATGCAGAACTTGGTCTCCATCCGTTCCCTGGCCAAACACCCAGAGATCCTGCCTATGTTAAATGTGGCCAGGAAGCCAGGAGCCTCGTTTAGCTGCAAGCATGGCATGGAGGAGAAAGGCACCTCTGGCAGCAGCAGAAAGCAATGATTAGCAAGTGAGAATGTGTGGACAGCCCAGTTAGAGCACCAGTTCATCACGGCAACCAGCTCCAGCCCCTTTCCATCCAGCCTTGATTCCCAAAGCCTGACATTATAGAGAATCCAGGGACCACGTCTCTGGGTGATGGGAAGAATAAGGCAGAATGAAGAAGGACAACAAAAGAGGAAGTCTGAAACTATGACTAGCAAGTGGGACCCTTTCTAGCTCTTGACAAATAATTAACTATTTTTCTGCTTAATTAGCATCTCCAGACATGAAGGCCATTTCCTGTGACATGTCACAGCATGGCTGGCTCCAGCAAGGCCTTAGGCCCGGAGCCACACACCTGGAGCCACACACCTGGAGCTGAACAGGCCTTGATGTTGTACAACCATGCAGGAGTCGTGCAGGATCCTTCCAAGAGGATGCTCTGCTTTGCACCAGGCACTTCAGCAAGAAGAGTTAGTTATTTTCCAGAGTGCCAAAGGCAGGAGGACATGAATCATCCTGGGGTGTGGAGTTGGGCACAGGTACCACACACCTGTACTCGGGACAAGCCCCTCTGTATCAGTCAACAGAACCACAGCAAAGCCATCTTTTCCCAGCACACGGCCAAGAAAGCAGCGCTTTAGTCAGCCCTCAAACGCCACTTTAGGAAGAAGTTCTTTACTTCTTCCAGGTGAGGCACTGGAACAGAGAGACTGTGGACTCTCCATCCCTGGCAGTATTCAAGACCAGGCTGGACAGGGCTCTGGTCTAATGGAAGGTGTCCCTGCTCAAGGTAGGCGTCGGAATGAGATGAACTTTGAGGGCCCATTCAACCCAAACCAGTATCACAGAAACACCACCACAGCAGCTGAAGAAACCACAAAGACCCCCAAAAACTCTCTGAGCTGTCAGTGTGAGAGAACAGGGCTCCACCAGAAGCTTTAGGCCTTGCTGGTTGTTTTCCACGTTACTTTTCGAAGCAAGAAGCAGATGAGAAGTTTGTTTCCGTTTCAGAGTAAAAACTAACATCCTCAAAGGCATTTGCTGGTAAAAAAATCTGGTATTTGCTACCTAGAGCACACAACCACGTCTTTCATCCCCTCCAGGAGCCACAGAAATAGGTGCCAGCCTACACCAGGAGGCATGACTTCTGTGGTGTAGTGTTTCCACGGTGGGGGTACAGCACAGCCACTTTTTGGTTCCTTGCAGAGGACATGGCTTCTGCCACAGCAGGGAAGGTGACTCTGCAAGTCCACTTCTCCATAGCTCTCTCAGGAAGCTGGTACACAGACAGTTTTTGCATCTTTTGTACTTCAGCTCATTATTATTTTATTACCAGTTAGCACCACAAAACTCTGGGTAGCACTTTGAAAAAGTTTCTCATCTTTAGGCTCGAGGTGTTTGTACTCTTCCCAAACTAAAGCACAAGAACAATATTAAAATTCCAACCTAATGGACACTGCCCTACTCCAAAGTGTTCACACTATCGAGCACAGCAGAAAAGGTACAACAGCTCCCACCAGCATTAGATGATGGAACGCAAACTCAAGACCCAACATGATGCTCCAGCATTTGTGTTGAGCTCAGACAATGAGAACCTAGCTTAGCAGTGCCCAGGATGTCTAACTCTCTGGAAACAGGATGTGTAATTGTAATGCTCCAGAAACAAGTGACTTATCTGAAAAGCAACCCATCAGTCCTGGATCAGTGGGGGTTCACATGAGCAGACTCTCAACCAAAGCATTCCACACCCATATGGAAAAATATAAGGTCTCTGCAGATCATTTCTAGCATGTGGTAAAGCCCCTTCAGGACATCTCAACTCTGCCAGACAGCTTCAGCATAAACCTTTAAATATATGAGGCTGAAGCTGTGTCAGGGGAGGGTTAGGTTGGATATTAGGAAAAGGTTCTTTCCCCAGAGGGTGGTCAGGCACCAGACAGGCTCCCCAGGGAATGGTCCCAGCCCCAAGGCTGACAGAGCTCAAAGAGCTTTTGGACAACACTCTCAGGCATAGAGTGGGATTGCTGGGGTGTCTGTGCAGCACCAGGAGTTGGATTTGATGACCAAGTTCAGGGGTGAAAAACCTCATGTTACATCCTCCAAAATCCAAAGAGGTGAACCAAAGAACAGGGCACAGCTAGTTTGACCTCCAGTTTGGAACAGCACCCATGCACACATGTTTGGGAAGGGAAGGGAGTAAGAATACTATGCATTTTTCCACCTCCAGTGGTTTGTATTTCTGGGCCTCCTTAAGTCAGTTTGGGCATCTGAATGTTCTGGGTATGATCGCTGGGGCTGTCCTGTGCAAGGTGAGGAGCTGGACTTGGCTGATCCTTGTGGGTCTCTTCCAACTCAGGCCATTCTACAATTCTATCAAGAACACTCAGTGCGCCCTCTTCATGAGCGTGTTCAGTTCTTCTCCAGACTCACACAAAGTTTTTGTAGCCACAATAGTCCCTGGCTACCTGAACAACATCTGAACCCACCTCCTGTCAGCTCCATGTAATCCTCTCTGGACCTCACGGCAGCAGGAGTGGACTCTCCTCCCACATGCACCCCTGATGGTTTTGTGATGGTTTTGACTTACCCCCCTGCTGACCCTTTAATTTCAAACAGGTCTAAATAACCACTTCTTGGCAGAAGAGGAAGAGACACGAACTTTGACTGCACAGACTCAATAAACAGCATTTTGCCATGAATAAATCAGCACCACTATCTGTCGATTATCAGTAGATATCAAAACCAGCAGAGCAGCAGTGAAGCAGAAAGGACCTCAGTGACGCATTAAGGCTGTCTGCCCTCAAAACACAGAAAGCAGCAGGGTCAAAAGGGGAAAAGTCATACACTGTTGAGTAGACTTTGCTGCCTTTTTGCCAGAACCAAACACATTCAATGCCTGAGGAAGAGCTGGACAGAAAGATGAATGCCTTCATGACTACACTTGAAGCGAAGCTCCTGCTGGGACTCAGTAATTTGCAAATTCCTCCCTGAATACACCCCAAAGCTGACATCTACACTCATTTTGCTCAGCTGAAGAAAAAGAGAGTCAGCCTTTATCCCACACTGTAGCTGAGCACTGCTCAGATCAGCCTTTATCAGCTCACCCCACGGTAAAAAAATAAAATTATACAAACCTGCAGTTTACAAAACCCATTTGACATCTCTCTCCCAATTCCCTTTAACTCACGAGTAGCCTGCGCACCTCCAAAACAGCAAGTGAATGCTGCAAACAGGTCTAGATCTCAATTCTGTATTTACAAAAGGAAAACAGCAAATATTTTTGGAGTTACCTAATTCCATCCATGCCCAGTGCAATCCCAGCACATGAAGGTTTGATATTCCCAGTAAGCTGTCTGTCCCTAACACACAACAGGAGCCTACGCTTTGTTAAGAGCAGAGTATTGAAGGCTTCAAAACTGATGCCAACCATCTTTGTGATGAAAGGGAACAGAACAGTGCCTCAAATAATACAAGAATAAAAAATTTAGAGAAAACACGAAGGCAACTTCAGGTAGTCTATTCGCAACACAGGAACATCATGCAATGAGATTCTTTAAATATTTTGACTCATCAGGAACAGAGGCCTGCTTATTCTAAATTAAATTTTATTATATGTTTTCCCTGACTATACCTGAGGTATTCCCAGCATGGAGTTGCACTGCATGCTTCCAGCAGCTATCATTCCATATGATGTGGTTTGGTGACACCTCAGCCTGGGAGCACAGAGATGTGACAGCTCAGCTGAGGACGCTCATGACGAGAACTCTAATTTATCCTTTCAACGTAAGCCTCTGCTCCCAAACCCTGACCTGTCTGGTACAGCTTCCAGAGCCTGAAAACGAAATACGGAAAGCCCACCCAAGGAGTATTTTACTTTTCACTTTGAGATGATTTAACCTTTTCCCCCTGCAGCAGCTGCAGATACTGTGCAAGGAACAGTAGCCTGAAAGAAAGAGAGCATGTGGCTCAGGGAAAAACAAGCACATATTTTAATATGAAACATCTGCTTTTTACCCTTTTTGTATTGCAAAGAAATGAAGTTTTTCCCCATTAGGCTTCCACTGCAGCAAGAGCAGAGGGTACCCCACAACAGCACTCAGTAAGGGTCTGGGTGCCCTGAGCTCATGGAAAAAGGCCGAAACAGAGCATCCACCTTGACTACACATTGAGTTATGAAAAATATTTAAAAGTGGAATTTTGAACTCTCATTATCTTATGGAAAAAGGCTGTGAGGAAGACTCTGATCACGATCTGCCCGAAGTGCCTCTACAGAGCACTCACTCACCCCCTCTGAAGTGCACAATACATGGCTCACACTCCATTACCATCATCACATTGCACTTTGCTCATATTTTGTATTATTATTTTCTTCTTTTCCAAGGATCCCTTGATGGGTTACATGAATCACACAGTTAATATCCTTCTAGCATCTGCACAAATGTTCCCACTCCCAGTGCATCTGGGAAGGGGATAAAGTCCTCCTAAGTTTAAAGTCACACTAAATGGCATTTGCTGTCAGACATGGCTGAGTTCACACTCCAGGTGTCAATCTCAACCCAGACCATCACACAGTAATACTTTAAAATTAAAAAAAAAAAAAAAAAAGTTTAAAATCCCATCTACTAAGGAGTTTTCTTGCAAGATCCCTTTGATTCACATCTAAAGATGAGCTGCTTCAGTTCTTCACATTCTTTTGAAGAAAGGATAACAGAGCTGTTGGAGTTCTCACTGCTCCCAACCTGCACAGCAAGGATCATTTGCTCCACATTCCCCCCTTACTACACAGGTTTACTCAATCATTAACAGACTCTTGATTTAATGCTCTTTCAAACAGTCAGCTCAGCTCATATCCCTCTTCAGACCTAAGCACAAGCCAGTAACCCAAATGCAGATATTTAAGATCCTTTTTCCTTACTTGAGAGATTCAGAAAGCTCATCACATGCTCAGGTGACACCATGGCTCGCTAAAGAGAGGGAGCAACACTAAATTAAGCTAAGTAGTATCCATTCCTCAGGGTCTCTGCTGCTTCTCAAGTTTTTAGGAGACGTCAAGTTTTTTGCTGCTTCTGGTTCTCCCCCTCCATGTGTGAAGTCCACAACAATCCACATGTGCCCCAAAAGTTGGGAAGATGCCTGCAGCTAGAACTGACACCAGGATGAAACAGCAGCTCTGAAGGAAAACCCACATGTGCTCTCCCTAACACGGAGTAACCAAAGAGTTGCAGGAACCCACCGTGGTTTCTCCCCTTTTAAGACCCACTCCTGAGCAAGTCTAACTCATTACAGCAACAGGAGAAAACCAACCCAACAATACCTAGAGAGCTCTGTGCCAGGTTAGAAACTCAGGGCAGCTCAGGAACAGGTTTGACCAGCAGTTTATGGGAAAGGCAGGACAAAATCTCCCCTTTTGGGCACAGCAGGTACCTCTGCAGAGGTAACAAAAGTCTTCAAGCTGGGTACATTCCACAAGAGGATGTTTCAATCCCAGAGAAAGTATTGAAACACCAAGTTTCATGTTTAGGTATGAAACGACATTAATGGCTTCTCATCCATGCTTAAAATTACTGGTTTAATAGGTCAGTGTCTGATTGAAACTAGATTTTTAGCAGGCACAGAGAAGGAGCTAAAAAAGCAACCCACAGTTGGTCAGCCATGACACAAACACAAGGGAAACAGCCCAGGGACACTTTGGGATCATCCCTAAAAAAAAAAATATATATATATACATATGCAAGTGCATATATACACACACTGCATGTAATTAGTATGACACAGAACAGGACATTAACTTGTGCTGCTTCACTTCTGGCTGTCCCTGCCCTGTTCTAGGCTATCAGCTGATAGCCAGCTGCCTGCTGAATCCCACACTGGGAAAGCTGAAGAGAGGCATTATGATCACCTCCTCCCACTTTCTGCATAGGAAGGTGGCATTTCAATAATTTTTCCCTTTTAAAGGGACCAAGAACTTTATGTTCAATGCCTTTCTTCATCCCTAATTTTTATTTCCCTCCTTTCCATTTCTACCTATCCCCCCGGAATGCTTTTACTTATATGCCACAGTACATTGTACAGCAGATCTCCTTTGAACAGCACAGCATGTAGATATGGCCTGTGGATATGGACAGTATCCTGGAAACAGCTGGAGATTTCCCCTCCTGATCCCTAAGGCATCCTCCAGAGCTCTTCAAAAATACCACCTCCTCATGCTGCCCCAGGATTCTGGAAAGGCAGGAGGTTCATAAAGGTGGAATTAATAGCAGGAGAACACTTGTGTCAATTCCATCCACGGCAACTGAGGATGATTGGAGCAGGGAGCAGCAAACTTCTGCAGTCTGCTCCAGGATCTGCCACTGCATACAGATGTTGGCATGGACACAAACGCCCAGTCCTACCAGCATTCATTTTATGGACATGCTGATCCTGGGTTTGGCCAATTCCTTTTTTTGTTTGTCCAACCTCCTAAACCAACAGCTTCTACACAGCTCCAGAACAACATTCAGAAGTTTGCTGCTTGCTTTTTAAAGAAATCCTCCCAATCCTAAGAGTCTCAGGCATTTCAGACTGCCCAGGATAGGCAGCTGCTAATCCACCTTCAACTCTACTTCCTCTCTCCATATGTTTTCCAACCCTGGTGAAGATACAATGACCAGAAATGCACAACACAATAGGAGTAGTCACACACTCACTCATTGCAGTTCACTCAGTGTATTAGTCAACTATCATAATTCTTAATCAGATTAATATTTCAGCCTTCCAAAAAATAAAACTATGTGTACTACCTGTAGCAAGCAAGAGAACAGTGTGCCAACAACAACGGAGTCAATTCTAGAGAGATGAATCCCAATGGCTCCAAACCATGCCCATGCCAACCAAAGGGTTTTGCCCACTCACCTGCAAGAGTTTCTTTCACAAGGAAAAAAACCCACACCACTCACTGTGCTCCTGAACAGCATGGCAGACATCCAAAAATCCAAGTTCAACATTCAAGCAACTTTTCCCATTCAGCTGGCAGTGTGCTGCCAACTTTAGAGGAGTCTGGCATTTTTGGAGGACGGCAGAAGAGCTCCAGAAGTACTCTGAGTACTCCTGAGTACACATTGAAGGCATCTTCTTGATTATGCTCCCAGGTTGAATTACTTATTTAATTAGAAGCAGCTTCAATGAGAAGTTGCTAAAGTTGAGCATGGAGGATAAGTCTCACTTCACACAAGGAGGCAAACCCACGCAAGGAAGCACATGCCAGAACTGGCCACCGCTGTGCACCATCTCACACACGCTACAAACTTCTCCCAGAAGCTGAAGTGCTATTTTGCACAGATAAGCTTCATGATACCTTGAAGGCAAACATTACGTTTCCCACAGTTTGGAAATTGCATCTGTATGAAGCTGCTTTGATTCAGCTTCCGCTTTCAAGCCCTAATCTCCAGCATAGCTGTCAATTAGATATGTTTGTTACCAAGTAATCTGCTCTACGCACCACATCGTGTCTGTCTCCTTTGAAGCCTTAATACCCAGCAGTGAGGATGGCTTTTAACTAGTAGATCACTCGTGAACCTTTTGCACTGCATTCAGATCCAGAGTTAATTCCTGCCAACAGCCACACTGGAAGTGTTGGCCAATGACAAACACTAAAAGCTGTTTGTCATCATAGAGCCTCAAAGCCCCGTCCACAGCACAAAAGCAGTGTTTAGGTGTTGAGATAGATACAAGTAGAAAAAGTCCTTGCAGCACGAGGTCATACCAAGCTCGCTGGAAAACTAAATTTAGCCACCTGTGCCTCAGGCAAGTCTGTTAGTTATGGGAAGCCCAGATACTGGTGTGGAGCAATGGTCCCAGGGTAAATCCCATGGAAAACTTGACTCCATTTAATTGCAAATGATCTTGAAGCTATTAAAGGGGAGCCCAATCCCAATCCATCAAAGAGGAGCTTTCTCTGAGTACCCCACAAACTCAGCACCGGGACACTTCGATCCTGTTAGGGCTGGTGTGCTCAAATGTGTAAACTACTACGTTCAGAGTTGGCAGGAGGAGCTCAAGAAGATTTAACAGATGGGGTTACAGTGCAAATATATTTTAGAACACCTCCTTAGCAAGCACATTTCCTCCTCTACCTCACCTCACACTACAGTTCTAACAGCTACACAAGAGTGGATAGACAAGAACTCAGGGATTATTCCAAGCTTTTGTAAATGTTAGCAGAGGCTGATTGAACAGTTTGTGAAGACAAGCACCAGTTTACCAAAAAGTGTCTGAGCCAACAGTTTTGTCAAACATTTAATAATTTTTCCAAGCCAAAGAGACAGGCGTGACTCAGCTTCTTCAACTGTGTTAGGTCTTAGGATCAGTATCAGCCACAAGCCCAAGGAAGGACCACAGCAGTCAACTGAAGTTTGACGTCCAGGATCACTGCAAGAATCTACCCACAGGAAAAAACAAGTTAAAGAATCTGGTTTCAAGACATCACTGCGAAGCTTCTGAACTATCTGCCTCAGCCCTACAGGCCTTCAGAGATGCTCAAGAAGCGATTTTGATGCCAGATACTCAAACAAGAGCATTAGCTCAAGTACACAAAGACAGGAATACTAAGATGACTGCACCAAGTCCAACCAGGCACAAGGTTTCTTGCATTAGATGTTGAGTGTATATGGTCCAGAAGTATCTGGAAGTCACGCTCCATCCCCTGACGCCTCTGCAAACAGATGGTGAGACAGAAGGCTACCTGAGCAGTCACCCTGCACATCACTGCTCTTACCAAACCTGTCCCTGCAATGGCCCCAGCCAGGAGGATGCCATGACCCCCAGGTCCCCCAGACACAACCTGTAGCTATCACCACAGCAGCCAAGTTCCCCACAAACCCCTGTCTTCAATCACATTGTCTCCTTGAAGTCAAAGCACCAGGAAGAACAGAACAAGTGGTTCCAAAACATCCCGCTCCCAGTCATGGATCTTGACAGGCAAAGGCATTCTGGCATGCACAGTAACTCCTAACACTTAAGAGATAAAAAACACCAAGTACCAGCGCAGTAACCAGCAAATCCACACAAAACCAAAGGGCTGTGAATTGTTTTGGAGCCTAATGCCAGTCTTTGATTTTAATCACAGAATACCAGGGATCTAAGCAGAGATACTCCCCCCAGAGATGCAAAGCACAGCCCAGTGATGATTTACCACACTGGCATTGCATTTATCACAAGTCAAACTGAAGCCTCAGTACTGCCAACACTGCACAAAGCTGCTTCAGAACGGGAAACCTGTCAAAACCTCTCCAAACAGAGGACAGCTGGGAAGCACTGTCAGATGCCGAAGTGGCTACAGATCTGATGTCAGCTTCAGGATGATCATTTGGAGAACCTGAAGGCCTCCAAAGCATTCAGCCCAGCACTGAAGGTAAGCCAGCTGAGACAGGCTGTGGCTAGAAAGATGAGAGAGCAACCAGGGAGTGAAAATTATTCAGGGCGGGGAAGAACCATAAAATCATAGACTGATTTGGGTTAGAATGGACATTAAAGACCCCCTTGTTCCACCCCCAGCCATGGGCAGGGAGGGACACCTTCCACTAGACTAGGTTGCTCCAAGCCCCATCCAACATGGCCTTGAACACTTTCAAGAACCTCACAACCTGAAGGAACAACACACAGCAGGTATTTCGGAAGTGTTTATTTCCATCTAAGAAGTTAGTTAAAGCACATGCTGGCCCATACCCTTCCCCCAGCACAAGCCATAGTGCTGTCACTGCCAAAAAGCGACAGCAAGAGCGAGTCAGCGTGGAACTCCTAAAGGCGAGACCTTGGAAGTCTAACCCGAACTTGAAAAGAGACAACTACAAAGCCTGCGGCCTCTGCTTCATTAAAATAAGATGTTAAAGGTTCTTAAGTGTCATTTGCTCATTGAAACTTGTCCTTTTAAGATCTAGGAAATAAAAATAAACTGAAGGAACTAAACTGGCCCTGTGCATTACAAAAGAAGACAGTTACAAGGTAACTAAGGACGGCCAACATCGGGCAGGATGGGATTGCTGCACAATGAAGCAGCTTGGTCCAACCCTGAGAAGAATCAAACTCTCCCATTACACTTGTCCGAATTGCCACCCTCGATGAACAATATTAAAGCTGCATTTTAGAGAACTTCCTCTCACTTGTTGTAATAGACCCAAACAAACAGCAGCCAGATGGGGAAGGAATTTTGAGTGACGAGGAATGAAAGCTTGAAGATCCAGCAAGTCTGAGAGACTTCAAATTGCTACTCTTCCAAAATCCACCTCAAGAATTTTACAGAAGAGAAGTAATGTTAATGGTTGGGCTCAATGATCTTAAAGGCGATGCCAACCTGAAGAATGGTTGGTCAATTTATACACCCCTCCTTGCTGAGTGCAAGACTAGACAGATGCAGACAGATTTCCTCTGTTAGTTTTCCCTGTTGTGAGCCCTCCATTAATGTGAAGGATGACAACTGAAATGATCTGAATCTATCCTCTGAATTGTAACTCAAACAAGAGCAGAAGGACTGCAGCCCTTGGCCTCCTCTGGACTGGCTCCAGCAGCTCCACATCCTTCTGATGCTGGATCTCAGAGCCGGAGGCAGCTCTGCAGGTGGGGTCTCACCTGAGCAGGGCAGAGGGACAGAATCTGCCCCCCCCACCCCACTGCCCACACTGGGGGATCAGCCCAGGGCACAGCAGGGGTTAAATCATGAACTGAGCTCTGCAGCAAACCAGTAAGGTGGAAGTGACCATATTTTCCAACATAAAATAAATAGCTCCAGGAAACACGTCAGACAGGTTGGTTTCACAGAGTTCAAATAGCTTTCTCCTACAACTTGATTTAACTGTCTTTAGAACTGATGCACAGCAATTCCTTGTGAGCTGGGAAAAAAGGAGTAGCTCTATAGGAAGCAGGTATTCCAGAGTTTTCTTAACCTCAGCACAAACTGCATGAACTCCCCAGGCTTCATCACTAGGTATTACAACATGTATACAGGACAGCAGCTACTCATTTAATAAATGATGTGGCCTCCTCTAATGCACCCCACACAATGTGGCCAGCTCATCTTAGAGAGCTACAGAGACACGAGGACCTCAGGAAAAAGATTTGGGACTGCAGAGAAACCTTTACATCTCTGTAAACAGCCACAATATTCCCAGCCTTAAGGAATGTCATAATAAAACCATAAGAAGAAGAAAAAAAAAAAAAGGAAAAAAGAAAAAAAAGAAAAAAGAAAAAAAGGAGCAGGAGAGCAAAGGCAGACAGGAAAACAATTTTCCCATCTCCCCATTGAATATACCCAATTCCTGCATTAAATGCTCAGAGTACCAAATCCAAGCTACTCAATTGTCTTGCACAACATAGAAACTGTCAGGCTGATCTTGAGGGTGGAATCACTGTCAACTCTTCAGGCTATTAAGCTGCTCTCTGGAAGACATTTGCTCACAGATGAGCAAAGCAAACCAGAAGATTCAGACAGGCAAGAGACACCTATCCATTGCAGGAGATGGGCTGCTCCAAATGGATCTGACAAGAAGGAAGAATGTACAAAAAGCCAGGAGAAAACAGTAATTTCACCCCTATTGAGTTTCACTGTTGCTTTTGCCAATTTCTAGGAAAAAAAAGGGATTGTTTAAAAGGTAGGGAGAGAGTCTGGGTCTGCTGAACTGAAATGGGCCATTTAACAAGAAGTTCAAATATCTCCTCCCTCAAGTGAAAAAGAAAGGTTGGGGAGTGGGGGTTGTTAATGTGGAACATAAGAGATGAAGTAGGTACAACAATTCTGAGATTCTACCACTTCATAGAATCCCAGAATAGATTGGGTTGGAAGGATCTTAAAGCCTATCCCATTCCATCCCCCTGCCATGGGCAGGGACACCTTCTACTAGACCAGAGTGCTCCAAGCCCCAGTGTCCAACCTGCCCTTGGACACTTCCAGGGATCCAGGGGCAGCCACAGCTTCTCTGGGCAAACTGTGCCAGGGCCTCACCACCCTCACAGGGAGGAATTTCCTCCCACTAACCTGTATAACCCTGCCCTCTGGCAGTGGGAACCCTTTCCCCCTTGTCCTGGCACTCCAGGCCCTTGTCTGCAAGGGTACAGCCAGCCAAAGAGGCGGGAAGTGAGGCAAAATTCAGGCTGAGAATACGAAGGCAATGAGCAAGAGCTCATTTTGCAGTGTGACAGCATCTCAAAGAACAGCTCCCACACTTGGGCTTGGATTCATTAGGATCTGAGAAGGTTTTAGGACAACTGGAAGCCTGCATAAGAAGGACTGAATGGATTAAAACAGCACAACAGTGGCCCCTGCAATCCAAATCAAAGGCTCCTCTCACACTGCAGAAGAGGAACAGAGAAAGCCAGCCGATCCAGAGAAGAGTATATTTGAGGAGGATGCATCTTTGGGGGGAAAATAAGGTGATTCACAAGAACCTCATCTCCTCAAGAACTCCTACAGATGGGACAAGAAATAGCCATGTGAAAATCCACAGCTAGAAAAAAAATCAACACAGTACAAGTCAGATGGAGAGATAAAACCAAGGGCCAGGAATGTTTCTTCACACATGATGGAAGTTAAAAGTATGATGGAAAAACTCAAATGTCTGGTTTGCAAGTGGACATAGCAAGTTCATTTAAAACACAGTGGAGAGTAGAGGAGCCACTAGACAATAAAAAACCACACAGACTAAGCAAACATTTAGAGGTTCTAAGCTGACACTATCATTTGAGCAACTCAAGTTTTTTGTGTCAACAAGAAAGCCCCTGTAAATCAGAATTCCAAGTTTAAACCAGAAAAACAGAACCTCAGACACTGGAGCAGCAACAGCATCTGTCACACTGTCACCAGTGGGCTGCACAAGCAGGACACACGCTGTTAACCAGGCTTCACATCCCTCCATGCCACCAGAGCAAATGCCAGGTCAGTGTGTGACACTGGGACCAACTCCAACAGCAAAAAGTGATTCCTCCCTAGGAGTGGATGAGAGAAGCAGCAACTCATAGAACCATGGAATGTTTGGATGGAAAGGGACCTTAAAGCTCATCCCGTTCAACCCCTTGCCATGGACAGGGACACTTTCCACAATCCCAGGGTGCCCCAAATCCTGTTCAGTCTGGCCTTGGACACTTCCAGGGATGGGGCAGCCACAGCTTCTCTGGGCAACCTGTGTCAGGCCTTCACCACCCTCACAGAGAAGAATTTTATCTTAGCATCTAATCTAAACTAATTCCTGCCTTCACCTTGGATGGCAGTTGGAATATTGGCGTGAGCCTTACACGGCGATCTGACCAAGTAATCAAAGCCAACCTATCTGTACAGCAAGGTTAAATGTCCAAGAAGGAAACAAAACCTAAATTTACAAGCTTTTAGTAAGGAAAAAAAAAAAGTTAGAAGCCACATGATCTATTATTGTGTTAATGAATCATCAGACAACGTCTCCCAAAAATTAAAATTGTGTTTTATACGCACTCTGCTGAGCTTGGCCATCTCTCCCTGCTTGACCCCAGAAATCAGGCTTTTGATGGCAAAAGATGATAACGTGACAGCAACAGCCTCACTTTACCCCAAAGTCTCACAGGAGGAGATGGGGAAGTGCCCTTGGTTAAAGCTGGTACCTGAAAGTCTCTTGGCCCAGCTTTGACAGAACGATTCAGCAGCGTCTGGGCAACCCCAGCCCAGGCGGTCACGATGGGTAAACCAGAGCTGGCCTGAAGACCAGCCTAAATTGCTGCAGGGCTAATTATATTGTACAAAATGAAGCCATGGCTCAGGAGTCAGGAGCTGTTGTTTTTTTTACTCTTTTCCTTCTTCCTTTGCAGTGGACAGAGCACACCAACAAGGGAAAAGCAGCTGATATACTCCATTGAAAAAAAGCAAGAATACTACATGGCAGAATCCATCAAAGCTCTCTGGAGAGAAAAACTACAGGATTAAAGAAAAAATCCTTCACGTACAAAAATAACTGGTAAAAAAGGGGGAAGAATGCATCACTGGTCCATTCTGCAGCAGAAGGGACCAACCAAAGGATTCTGCTCAACACTGAGCTGTATTACTAAGATGACAACATTTGCTACTCTGAATAATTCAGGATGAGAAGTAAATAAGAGCCATGACTCCAAGGAATTGCAGTAAAATCTCGTGATATGAGTGGGTGATACAGAGAAGCACATCAGGAACAACCACCCTAACGTCAACTTCAAGAAACATGACAGACTGAACTCAAGCCAACCCTAGGAATCAGGATTACAGCAGAGTATTCCACAAAAACCATGACTCCACAGTTTTAAGATCACTAATGAACAAGCATAACATCTGTAATTACAGAAACAATATGATAAAATACCTCCAAAGAGGTATCTGCACCATAAATATAACCCAGCACCTCTGTCAATGTCCCCTGTTGTCCTGTGCCCCACCCCTCCTGCCTTACCTGTCTCACAGAGGCCGGATCAGAGCTGGCAATGACAAGAAAAACAAGAAAAGTAATGGAAAGTCTAAATATATGAGGACAATTCAGCCAAGAGACTACCAGGAATGGAAAAAGTATTTTCCTAAAATCATGAATATCATGAAGAGAAGTGTGAAGGTTCCTAAATTCAACACCTGGCTCAGAGAGGTCATGAACTGCTGGAGAGAGAAAAATAAAGCACTACTTCCCTGGATTAGATCTGCTGTGTTTGTGTTCTCCCCTCCCCAAGCATCTGCTCTTGGTTACCAGTGAGCAGGATACCAGGCCAGATGGATTCCTGGTCTCATCTGGTAGCACTTTTTAAGGCATTACACAGGATTTCATCTGTTAACCTGAAAATACACCGCGGCTGATTGCTTCCTAAGAGCTGGAAAAGGGACCAGTGTCAGGGCACAGAAAGCAGCAAGTGGCTGTGGGCTAGGATGGACTTAGGATATTGCCCAGCTCAAAACTCCCCTCACAGTGGAGCTCAAAACCTGCCTGAATATTTTCCATTAGTGACTCCAGCACAGCAAACCAAGTTGTTACCAATAGAGAGAACTGGAACAGCATAGAAACTCCTATGGAAGAGCAAGACAGATGGGCTGGAATGAGACATGGTCACACACTTCAGACTTCACAAGAAACACTACTATGAACTGGAAAGCTCTTTAATCCAAGGAAAAAGAAAGAGAGACAGGATATCAGCTTGTTGCCATGACCCGTGAGCCACCAACCCATCTCAGACATGAAGGATACCAGCACAAAGGAATTCTTCATGGCACGGCACAGTATCCCAGAGAGCCTTCCCCTGCCATTCTGCGCCCCGCTCCCCTCAGGGATTAGCTTTGAGCAAACACGTGCAGGGGAGAGAGCGACAGAGAACAGGGAAAAGAGTGACTGCATGGTTTGCAAATAAGGAGCCAACAGCTGGGCGAAGCTTTCCGAAAGCACGAACAGAGAGAAGAGCTGAGTTATAGGAAGCAACTCTGGCATAAACATAGGCAGGTATGTACCAGACACAGATAAATTTATTGTGAGAATCTGGTGCGAGTTTCCAGCCCTCACGTCCAGGAAACAGAACTTACACAAAACATAGCAAGGAGCCCAAACTGGCCCGAACTTGTGAGGCTTTTGGCCAGCAGTTGAAAACACACAGTTATAGACTTGCAGAGGAAAGCAGAGAGATGAGCCTCCTCTTCCTCACCGCCCAACAGCTCTTAAAGAATAAAAAAGGCACCAACCAAGTCCAGAAAAAGTGATCTCAGGGCAGGAACTGTTTAAAGAAACACTTGTATCTGAAAAAAGCTCAGCTGCTTATGCAAGGTGTGAGCATAAAGCCCTGATTTTATCAAGCCAATAGTCTAAAATTTCACTGGAGTCGGCAAGATTTTTGCCAGAAGGCTGGAATATCAGCGGTGCCGGGGTGCCACTACACCAGCGGCCAGAACTTCAACATGGAAACTGAGATTTCCCTGGCAGCTCTCACCTCCATCCTCCACTCTTCCTAAGTACATCTGCACGTTTTATTACTAAGAATGATTTTTTTTTATTACACACCATGCTATTTAAGTTCTTTTCTTATCTGGTCACATCTTGCCAGCAGTCACCTTCCCTGAACAAGAACTCCTGCTGATATTTATCATTGGCAGCACCTCCAGGTCATCCCTGACTCCAAGAGCTCCAGTGTGAGCCCAGCTCCAGGTGGAAATAACCAGTGTGTGCATCTCTCTATAACAGCAATGTCATGAAACCCAAATTCTTTCGTCAGTAACACTTCACCACCTGGCTGGTACTTCCAAAACTTGAGCCACTGGCAAGCATTGAGGAACCCTCCATGGATTTTGCAGCCTGAATCTCCACAAACTCGTAACTCAAAGGCACTCTGTTTTTTGGGTTTTTTTTTTGGAATGTGTCTGTGGGAAAATGCTGCTAATATTTGATAAGACCTTCTCAACAAGAGCAAAACTCGTGATTCTCAGTTCACCCATCAACCTCTCCCAACAGAGACTGAGTTACAAACACAGCGCTGAACCAGGGATGCAGAGATGGTTTATCTCGGTAAATCACAGCTGGCAGCTGGGGAGCTGAGAGAAGGAAAAGGCAGGTCCTCAAGAACTTGGGGAGTGGCTGCACAAGATAACAGGCATTAGGTCACTGATAAAAAAAAAAAGTCAAGTCTGAGGTCACACCCCTGGCAGCGAGATTTCAGGCAGGTCACGGTGAGCCCAGAAACTAGAAATGAGGAAGGCAGAAAATGTCACACGAAGTCAGGCATGGGAGGCAGCTCAAGAGCGCTTGGATTCTGCTCAGAAGACTTCACATGAACAGAGAAGTCACTGTCGAAAAAGGCTAAAGGGGACTGTTGGAAGCAATGAAACGTTTGGAAGGGAAGATGTCACCCTCCTGAGGCAGCTGAGGCTGCCCCATCCCTGAAGTGTCCAAGGCCAGCTTGGACGGGGTTTGGAGCAGCCTGGTCTAGTGAAAGGTGTCCCTGCCCATGGCAAGGGGTGGAATGAGATGAGCTTTAAGATCCGTCCAACTCAAACCATCACGATTCCATGATTTGGACGAGACAACAAACCCCAACCCTTAAGAGTTACCCACTGTGCCAAACAGCATATGGAAATACTCTCCAGACATAGTGGGGGATATATAACTTCTTCACACAAATAAGTTGCAGATACACCTCCAGTTACACAGAGCACTTCGCTTCCTTAGAGTGGGAACACCACCAGGTTCAGCAGCTCCCAAGGCACCTCCAGTTCCTTCCCTGGCAGGTCCCTGCCCCGCACTCCCGGGACAGCCCCTCGGCTCGGGCTGCCACGATCCCCCCCACTCAAATCCCGCCGTTCCGCCCCGCCGGGCAGCACCAGCCCAGCACCCCGACCCCGCCCCGGTTCCCCTCGCCCACGCCCCGGGGGGAGCTGCGACCTCCGGCCGCCGCCGCCCCCCGCGGGCTCCCTCGGGCCGCCCCACGGCGGCTCCTCCGCCCGGTCGGCCG
>WEKY01033670.1:1092240-1132381 GCA_013390045.1 Picathartes gymnocephalus
CGACCCGGCAGCGCTCGGCGCTGGCACCGCCCCGCGCGGCTCCGCCCTATGGCCGCGCCGCGCCCGCGCCGCTTCCGGGGCACCGCGGGCCCTGGAAACCGCGTGGCGTTGCCAGGAGGAAGCGGCGGGCAGGAAGTGCGGCGGGACAGCGAGCTCGGAGGCTCCGCTCCCGCCGGGGGTCAGCATCAGCCGGGGTCAGCACCCCACTGCGGCTCAGCCCCCGCCCGGGGTCAGCANTCAGCACCCGCCGGGGTTCAGCATCAGCCGGGCTCGGCACCCCACTGCGGCTCAGCACCCGCCGGGGTTCAGCATCAGCCGGGCTCGGCACCCCACTGCGGCTCAGCACCCGCCGGGGTTCAGCATCAGCCGGGCTCGGCACCCCACTGCGGCTCAGCACCCGCCGGGGTTCAGCATCAACCGGGACTCAGCACCCTCCGGGGCTCAGCTGAGCACCCCGTTGGGGCTGAGCGCCCTCCGGGGTTCTGCATCCTCCGGGGCTCAGCATCAACCAGGCTCAGCACCCACCGGTGCTCAGCAGCAGCCGGCCTCAGCACAAAGCTGGCTCAGCGTCCGCCAGGGCTCAGCATCCTCCGGAGTTCAGTACCCTCAGGGACTCAACATCAGCCGCCGTCAGCACCCGCCGGGGCTTAGCATCCTCTGGGGCTGAGTACCCACCAGGGCTCAGCTTGGCACTCCGTTGGGACTCAGCATCCTCCGGGGCTCAGCATCCTCCAGGGCTCAGCACCCACCAGAGCTCAGCATCAATGGGGCTCAGCACAAACCTGGGCTCAGCACCCAGTGGGGCTCTGCATCCTCTGGGACTCAGCATCAGTCGGGGCTCAGCTCAGCACCCCACTGAGGCTCAGCATCCTCTGGGGTTCAGCACCCACTGGGGTGGTCCCTTCCAACCCAAACCGTTGCCTTGATTCTGTGGAAGAGGAGCAGAAACCCACTGGGATTGTCGCCTGGATGCTCCCAGGCTGATTCTGGTGAAGAACCTGGCATTTTCCAGATGGGTGTTTTAAACTGACGTATTCATAGAATCATGGAATCACTGATTCCATGGGTTGGAAGGGACTTTAAGACCATCTCGTTCCCCCCCTGCCATGGGCAGTGACACCTTCCACCCAACCAGGTTGCTCATTCCTTGAAAATGGTTAAAAAGACCATGAGGAAAACCTTCCTCCTTAGTGTGCAGGCCTCCAGCCTGAGGACAATCCCATTATCCAGCCACACACATAACAGCTTGCCAGCATATGGGCCCCACCAAGGGCGAACCACAGGTTTATTTGGAAAATGTGTTCAGATCCAGAATTTAGGCATTAAAATTATTTATTTTCCCTGCTGTCTTGTAATCCTGAGGCCGAGTTTGGAAATTTTTCCCTGGTGCTGTAATTAACCTGAAAACAAAGTCCAGTTCTAATAAAAATGGACATTTCACTTTAGGTTTTTTCCATTCTCTTTTAAGACTTATGTGCACTTGGCTGACTCAGTATAAGTTCAATAAAGGCTTAATATTTCTTATTAAACCTTTTAAATTGTCAATATCAGAAGTAGAATGTCTCAATCCAGCCACCTGAAAAGCCTGTCCTGGCAGCATCCTGTCAAACCCTACCCTGAGCCTCTGCTCCAGAATGAATTTATTTTGCTTATTCTTGGTGCTATTATCTGTGGAAAATAATGTGGATATCACAATATTGACAATATCTTTGATCAAAGGGAGAGGCATTTTTGTGATTTGACTCCCATTTTTTCTGCTCTGAACCATCTGGGCACTCCCAAGGGGCACCTTAATTCTGAAAAATTATTTGTCATCAATTTTAGTCTGAGCAGTTTTTCTGCTAAGTCTTATTAAACGTGTGGATTCTCATTAGCCCTGTGATAATCCCTTGGGAGTTTATCCAAATACCAGCCTGTGTATTGAATGAGAGGGGGTGAAACCTGACCCCAAAACCTTTGGGGTGGGTGAGGAGGTAGGTTCCTTGCTTCCTCATCCTCAGCCCAGACAGGTGAGATTCCAGCCCAAATCCAAAGTGCCTTATTATGAACAGAAAGGAAACATCCTGCTTTTCTTCTTGCATCTCCGGTCGGGATGAAGCGGCTCGTGGCCGCAGGGCGGCTGGAGCTGGTGGGTAGGACAATTCCCCTTTGTCCAGAGCAGCAGGAAGGACAATGAACCTCCTGTTGAGGATAAGGCACAGAGAGGCACCACCCCAACACGGCAGCGTGGGCAGGGAGGACCCTGCAGACACAGACCTCAGATCCTTCTGAGTAATGTCCAAAGGGGGAAAAAACAAAGTGAAAGGGAAAACAAGGCTTAAATGTGCGTGTTTTGGCAGAGAGGTGAGAGCAGAGGAGCAACTACTCTGAGCGACACGGTACCAAGGCTTCACCCTTCACTCTTCCAATAGAAACAGCCCTATAACCACTTAATCCAGAGCAGGAATATACATGAACAGCTTGGAATTTACCAAAATTAATAGTGCTCTAGAAGGAGTCAAGTGTAACATAAGCAGGCAACACCTGAACTCCAAACCACAGTGTCAACAGCAGGGAGGCTGCCCTCCAAAGAGTGAGAAATCAATAATCATGGATATAAATTGGGCCTGGGCTGGTAACAGATTTTGTTAGAAAAAGCGTTGAAAATCAGAAAAAACTGTGAAAACCCCTCATCTGGGGATGAAGACCCTGAGATTTGGCACTGGATTATTTCCCATGGCAGGGTAAGAGGTCGGCAGCCCAACAGCTAATGGCCCTGTTCCCCTCCCCTCCATCTGCATCCCCATGGCCCAGACATCTGCTGTCCCCACCGACCAGCTGCCCCCCTGTGCAGCCCTGGCTGCAGGACAGCAGCAGGAGGGCCTTCCTTCCAGCTAAATCCAACAGAAATGTGCCTTCTGTCCTGTTTCAGACATGAGGGGAGAAGGGGTGTGCCAGGAAAAGCTCAAAAGTGCTCTGGAGCAGCAGCAATTTGTACTTGTCCCTGTGAGAAGAAGGGAAAGCCTTAGGCTATGGGGATGAGATAGGCGTCTGTTCCATTACTCTCTCCTGCCCAAACAAAGATCATTTTGCCCCATAAGATCTAAAATTCAATGTATTAGGCCCTTAGGAATTCTTATTTCCTAAACACTTCCATCTCCTCTCCTAAACACTTTGTTTGCTCACTTTGCAGCTCCTTTTGGAGCATCGAAGAGCTCCTGCCAAAACACATGTCCGGTTGTGCCAGCAGTGAACCCCTGAGCTCTCATTTGTGATATAGATACATCCAACATCCCCTGGGCAAAAGTGCAGGTGCCCCAGCCTGAGTCTAAAGGAGCTCTTGGACCTTCAGGCGTGAATAGCAGGCTCAGGTGAGAACAGTTTATTGCTCATTAGTGCTCTCAGGGCTATGATGTTCTCAAGGTCAGGGGTCAGATAAATAATTTGGACTGTTGGAAGAAAATTCCACGTGGTGGGATGGAAATAAAATCTGCTGGGGGAGTGGGCTGCCCTCACTGCCCATCCCTGACCCTCCAGCACTGCTGGGTTTGAGGAAGCCACATGGATTCAGCTGGTGATACAGCAGGTGATTTTGTTGAAGCCGTTTCCTTACCTGGCAAGATAACACAGACTCAGGAAATGAGCAATTCCAGTCTCTCATCCATACATTTATATATTCTCTTCACGTTTCCTAAATAAAGTGGTCCAAGGCAGAAGGTGCCTTGTCTGCTTCCTGGCACAGCCCAGCGTTTGTAGCTGATGATGCTGCTGACATCTATGGTCAGCCTGGGGTACTGGTGTTTAAAAGTGCTGGAATCACAGCTGGATTGGGTTGGAAAAAATCTTTAAATTCCTCTCAATCCACCCCCTGCCATGGGCAGGAACACCTTCCACTAGACCAGGGTGCTTCAAACCCCATCCAACTCAGCCTTGGACGCTTGCAAGGATGGGGCAGCCACAGCTTCTCTGGGCAACCTGTGCCAGGGCCTCTCCACCCTCAGAGGGAAGAATTTCTTCCCAATATCCCATCTAACCCTGCCCTCTGGCAGTGGGAAGCCACTCCCCCCGATCCAGTTCCTCCAGGTCCTTGTCCCAAGTCCCTCTCCAGCTCTCTTGGAGCCCCTTTAGGCACTGGAAGGGGCTGTCAATGAGTTGCGGTGTTCATATGGATTTAACCAAAAGATCATCATTATGAAATAATCCCTTACAATTGCAAGAAATTACCTCAAAAGTGAAAACTACTCTGAAGATAGAAAAGTAATATTGACTGGATTTCCAGCTGATTGCTCCCCTTAGGAGGTTCTCTGGACCATACCTCTTGCCCTAAGACTGTAGAAATCCCCTTTCATGGGAAAAACCTCTTAAGTGCTGTAAAATAACACCCAGTACAGTGATACAGACAACTTATCCGTAAATTAATTTTCAGCACTGTGCATGACCCCTCTTTACCACATTAAACTTCACTATTAATTATATTGTTGGACTGAAGCACTTGTGGATATTGATGGAAATCCTTCAGCACAGGTGCCAGCATAGGTGCAGCTCTCTCAGCATTCTAAGACCCACACAATGCTATTTTAAGGAGATTTTTACTGGAACAACAATAACCGGGGGAAAAAAAACCCAACCAAACAACAACAAGGCAAGCTTTTGGACATGGAAGCCTCCTACATGTCTGGTCTTACCTATAAATTTTATTTTGGGTTGTCTGAAGCTCCTGAGCTTTAGCACTCTCTCCCTTTCTGATTTTTGCCCTCATTTTGAGAAGAGCTGGGTGCTATTCCTGCTTCCCTATAGACTCAAAAGATTAACAGCAGGGGCACAGCTGGACCTAAATCAGCTCCAGCCCCAGGGAGTGTGGGTTGAAGGTCACCCTCCTGTATTCCCACTGGGGCAGGAAAGCAGCCAAGTAAACACCTTCTGCATTTTGTTCCTACTAAAAACTCAGCTTTAAGACTGCAGGTCCTGATGTAAACGTTTGGATTTTATCTGTGCAGAGGGAGCATATTTATTTGTTTATTAGAGACAAAAGCAGTTTAGTTGCTCCTTAACACCAAGTGTTGCTCTTCCCTGAGGTTCCCAGGAGGGAACGACAGAGGCACATATTTGATCCCAAACTCCTTCTGCACACCTCACATCACAGTCTCGTGTGTTCCAGCTCCATCAGATTTTATCTGTTTAACGATGTGTGAGAGCAATCCAGCATAGGAAGGACATGGAGCTGTTGGAGTGAGCCCAGAGGAGGCACCAAAATGTTCAGAGGATGGAGCAGCTCTGCTGGGAGGAAAGGCGGGGAGAATTGGGATTGTTCAGCCTGGAGAAGAGAAGATTCAGAGTGACCTAACTGTGGCCTTCCAGTGCCTGAAGGAGCTGACAAGAAACATGGAGGAAGAGTATTTACAAGAGCCTAGAGTGCCAGGAGAAGGGGGAATGGCTTCCCACTGCCAGAGGGGAGGGTTAGATAGGATACTGGGAAGGAATTTTTCCCTGTAAGGGGGGGGAGGCCCTGGCACAGGTTGCCCAGAGAAGCTGTAGCTGCCCCTGGATCCCTGGAAGTGTGCAAAGCCAGGTTGGATGGGGCTTGGAGCAACCTGGTCTAGTGGCCAGTGTCCCTGCCCATGGCAGGGGGTGGAATGGGATGAGCTTTGAAGTCACTTCCAACCCAAGCAATTCTGGGATCTGTGATTCAGGTCTCCATGAGCCATTGCTCCTTGACGAGCAACTTGGATTTCAGTGTCACAAGCAGCTCATCCGTCCCCCTTCCCACCTGGCAGCTGTACAACCCTCATGGAGCAGGTGATCATGGATAACAGCTGAGGGGATGCTGGTGATGAGCAGATCTGATCAGAGCCCAGAGGTGTTTGCTGTCTCCCAGGCATTTTTAGAGGAGAAATGGAGCTGAGGATATGCTGGGTTGGCAGGTCAAAGGGACAGGGAAGAGCTGCCAATAGTGCCACCGTGGGACCTGTCACTGATGTTTTGTGTGGTGTCAGAGCAAAGAAGTCTGTGGCTTGTTCAGATGTTTCCCCTGAATTTACATAATATTTTAAAAATTTCTACTAAGGAGAAATCAATTGCTACTTCTCATTCAAACTTGAACTGCTTTTCTGTAACAACTCTCCTTTTTATCTATAGACTTTTTAGGAAGAGGTTTTTACAGCATTCACTGCTTTCCCCACCAGGCTGACCTATGAGAGCTGCCACTAAACTCTCGTGATGTGCTAAATTTAAATTTTAATCTCCTCCTAAATTCCCCTTTTCATCTGCTCAACAATACTCTGATCTTTCAGGGAGCTTTTGAGGAAGAGCAGAAGCAGAACCCCTGACATCAAGACCTATCACAAGGCCCCACTTGCTTTTTTCCTATGAATTACCCCAAAAGTTACGTGGCAACATTATAAAAGCCACAATAACAAATTTTATTTAGTTTTAGCCATTAATTGCTCCCCCAATTTTCAGAGTTCTGATTCTTTAGAACAACCAGATTGTTTTAATTAAACTTTACCTCTAATCAGAGCAAGTTTCAGCTGCCCACCCACCTCTCCAGTGTCTTTCCAAATCCAGTGTCCCATCTTTGGACAAAGAAGTCTTCATTAACAGCTTTTACTACAATAAAGACACAACACAGGTGTGTGCTCAGAAGGCTTCAGTTTATTAAAAAAATGAATATCTGCTTTTTAGAAACAGAACAACCACAATCATGCAAGTCTTGGACAAGCACAAGGCAGTCAGAAGATGAAAGACAAAAGCTGCCCAACACACAGGAGGAGCTCAAGGAAACCAAGATAAAAATTAAACCAGTGGTTTACAATGAACATTAAGTGCCAAACACTAAAAATTAATTAATTTCTCCAGTGTCAGTGCCATCTCTCAGACTTTTAGTCTTGTACAAAAGCTGAAAGGAAGCCATAAAAAATTGTAAAAAACTATACGAACGTACAAAACCCAGCTCGAGTAGGAGCAGCATTTTAACATGACAATCGAGGTCAGATCATATCTACTCTTCCTCCAAGCACTCTCCATGTTTAGCAGGATCCAGTGGCCGGGGCTGAACTCTGTAAGGAGAGTTATTTCAGAAGCATTAACAGAAACCAACTCTGGTTTGAAAGGCTAACAAAGACCTTTTCCCAAAGCCCATGTGACCCAAATGAGTTACTCAGCTGCAGACAGCACCTTGAGGCAACAGGACTGACAGAGCCTACTTTAGCCTGAGTGCTGCGAGCCCAGATGCAGCTGCAGAGACATTCCTTCCAAACCAGAAAGAAAACATCCCACACCAAGACATCCCTGGATGGTCCCTGCATGTCCTGGGCCCCAGGGGCCACATGCAGGTCCCACACTTTTCTTTGGAAACTGCACAACTCCCATCTCACACCTGAGTTTCCACCTAACTTATGGAACACAAAGCTGGTTTAGTTGAGTGAGTACAATTCTTGCTTCGTCCAGAACACACTGGGAAGTTGCAAATTGTTTTGGATAGGGAAACTGTGTTCTCTTCTCACCCCCTGGTTCTTACTCAGCCCAACAAACTCCAAATTAAAGGGATGAAAGTTTTCTTGTGCTACAGCAAATGTTTTCTGTTTCACCAACAGGTGGGAATCCACTTAAAAGCCTTTGTCTGCTTGTCCTGCAGGACAGTTTGGGGCTGATTCTTATGGGCTCCCCCTGGCAGTTTGGAAATACTTATATTTGGTGGAAAAATGGAGGTTCAAGCCAGAATTCTCTATGGAAAACAGAGTGTCTGTAAGACAATATTTCATACTGCTGCCTCTTTAGTCAGTAGTGCAGCCTACAGGATAATCTCTGAGGTTTCAGCTTGGAAAAGCCATTCAGTTCCTGGCACACAGAAGTTGTTAGCGCTCTCCTAAGCTTTTCCAAAACTACACTCTGCTGGCAACGTTATGTCTGAGCAGTGAGAACTTGCCTCAGCTACCAGTTTCTCCACCCATTTTTAGGAACCTCGAACCCTGAAAACTTTGCTGAGAAATATCATTTCCATGAGGAACAGGAAATGATATTTCCATATCCTCATGGATTCCAGGAGACACGCTGTCAACTTGTCACCAGTCACTTGCTCCTTCAGAAATGAACTAGAGTTTCACAGAGGAAAAACAATCACAACTCCCTTCCCCTAACTTATGCCTCCCCTTGCCCCAACACCCACTCCAGGCCGCTGGTCCCGGGCGCGTCTCCGTCGGGTGCCCGGTTCTCCTTGGACGAGAGCTTCAGGAAGTCGCTGATGCCCCTTTGCCAGGCGGGCACCGGCCTCACACAGACCCGGTTCAGCCCCACAGGGCGCTTGTCACCTGCGGGGAGTGCGATGTCAGTCCTGGGGAAGGAGGAGGGAAGGAAGGAGGAAAAGAAGAAGAGAGGGAAGGGAGGAAGGAAGAGAGAGGGAGGGAGGGAAGTAAAGAAGAAAGGAAGGACGTAGTGAGGGAGAGAAGAAAAGAGGGAAGGAAAAAGCGAAGGAAGAAAGGGAGGAGGAAGGGCCGAGCCCGCCGCGCTCACCTCTCCTGCTGGGCAGCGGCCTCCCCGCCTGGATGCTGCTGGAGCCCAGCGCCTTCCGGGGAGCGCGGGCGACCAACACTGCGGAAAGAAGGGGACAGTGTGGGGACAACGGCGGCACTCGGAACCCGGCTCAGCCATGCCCGCCTCACCCCTGCCCGTCCCGTTCCCTTCCCACGCCGCTCCCCCCATTCCCGCGGCCCCGCACCCTTGCGGAAAGCGTGTCCGCGCTGGTCCACCTTTGTCCGCGCCATCCCGGCCTGGCACTGCCCGCGCCCGCCCCGGCAGCGTCATCGGCCACACCCGCCAGTGGAGCGCGGGGCCGCCCTCCTTCCGCTCCCCTTGCATCTCTCCTCTGCCCGGGCGGGATATTGGGAAGAAATTCCCTATGAGGGGAGTAGGGTGCTGACACAGGTTGCCCAGGGCATCTGTGGCTGCCCCATTCCTCGAAGTGTTCACGGCCACGCTGAACGGGGATTGGAATAGCCTGGTCTAGTGGAAGGCGTCCCCGCCAATGGCACGGGGTTGGAATGGGATGGGATTTACTGTCCCGTCCAACCCAAACCATTCCCGGACTCTATGAACCGTTTCCGGAACGGTCGCGCCGCGGCGGCGTTCCCGGGGGAAGGGGACGGGAAGGGGAGGGTGTCGGGTGGTGCGGCGCCATTTCCCTTCCCCCGCGGAAGATGGCGGCGCCCAGCGAGCTCCTGGCCTGGTGCGTCCAACACCTGCGCGGGGACTTCGGGCTGGACGTGGGCGAGGAGGTGGTGAGGTGAGCGGGGTCGGGGCTGGGCGGGGCCCTCCTGCCCTCTGACAGGGACCCCTCGGTCCACCACGGAGGAAACAGGGTGTGTCAGAGCAGCTGTCGGGAATCTTTGCTCGGGGTTGTCGCTCGGGTGGAGATTTGGGGAGGGGAAGTGGCGGGGGGAGCATCTGGGGTCACAGAATCACCGATTGCTCTTAGTTGGGAGGGATCTTAAAGCTCATACCGTTCCACCGCCTGCCATGATCTTACCACGGTCTCCACAGCAGCCTGATCAGAAAAGCAAAGATAAATGATACACCTGTGCGATGAGACCACTGCATTAGACCTCGGAACATCCGCCCCCTCACCCATTTTTATCTGTCCTGGCCACTTGTAGGTACATCTTGTCAATCACAAATGAGGATGAGATCCGGGAGTACGTTGTTGACCTTGTTCAGGGCACCGACGGGAAGAAGAGCTGGTTTGTGGAAGAACTGCTGACCAGGTGGAGGAAATCTGCCCAGCTGCCCTCCGAGCCTTTCCCAGCGTATCGGAAAAAGGATGGTGAGTGGTGCAGAGCAGAAAACTCTCAAATAAACTTGGTTATTGTGGTTACAAACAATTCCATGCCTTGAATCCCTGGTCCCATTCCTGATTGTTAGGACAGTTTAAAACCCATTTTCAGTCATGAAGTAGAGTCCAGAGACATCTTTCTCCTGCTGGCACTTACCCAGCCTCTCTCTGTGCTTGCTCATACTTCCAGAGGCTTTGGAAGTGCCACGGGCTGGGGACCAAGGGAAGAAGGGGAAACGGAAAGGGCGGAACAAGCAGGAGATGCTGGCATATGCTGAGCCCAGTGCTCATGGGGAGGAGGTGAAAACCCCACTGGACCTGGCCAAGGTGAGTGTGGGGGGCATGCCAGGGAGTCTGAGGGTCACTGGAAAGGCTTGGAATCTGGAGCCTGGGGAAAGAGGGTGTCAGACGCTGCTAAAGATGTGATTGGAAAATGGAAATGAGTGTCTGGGACATGTCAGATTGGGATGCTCAGGCTGGCACTGCTGAGGCCACACCTCAAATCCTGGCATCAGTTTTGGGCTCCTCACAAGAAAGAGCAGGTTCAGAGAAGGGAGCAGAGCTGGGGAAGGAGCTGGAGCACCAGGAGTGGCTGAGGGAGCTGAGGGATCTCAGCCTGGAGAAGAGAAGGCTCAGGGGGGAACCTTCTGGCTCTCCACAAATGCCTGACAGGACAGTTGAGCTGGGTGGGGGTTGGGATCTGCTCCCAGGAAAGAAGGAACAGGATGAGAGGAAACGGCCTCAAGCTCTTCCAGGGAAGGTTTAGGTTGGATATTAGGGAAAAAGTTTTTCATGAAATGAGTGGTCAGATACGGAATGGACTGTCTAGGATACTGGTGGAGTCACCATCCCTGGAGGGATTAAAAAAACATGTGGATGTGGCACTTGGGGAGGGAAGAAGGAAGAGAGAAAGAAAGGAAAGAAGGGAAGGAGAAAGAGGGAAAAAGGGGGAGGGGGAGAGAGGGAAGGAGGGAGAGTTAATGATGGGCCTCTGTGATCTTGGAGGGCTTTTCCAACCTAACCATTTCCATGTTCCTATGATATCCAGGATGGGGAGAAAGGTTGTGTTTGTTTGTGTCTATAACTGGGAGTAAAATAATCACCAGGTAGCAAATATGCCAGCATGGATTTTCCTCCCCCATAAAACCTGAGAGAGCAGGTGAAGGAAGTTGAGGTTGTAATTAGAAAGAGACGGGATTTCTTTAAATCAGATATGAGGGTGGGGAATTGAACCACCAAGTGGTTAGAATGTCCTTTCCTGCTGTATTTAAACCTTCCCAGTCACACTGATTAAAGCTTTAATTAGCAACTGAAATACTTCAGAAAGAAACTGTGGAATAATAGCATAGAAACACTAAAACCCTAGAAACGCTGCTGTTCCTGAGTAAGGAGTGGAACTTGAATTCATGTTTTTAAATGGAACTTCTTGGCTGAAAATGATTGTTAAAGTGTTTATAGGATAAAACGTCACATTTTTGAACTGGAGGGTTAAAAATGGACGGTGGTGTTCCATTTACTTGTAGTTACCTTCTAATTTAATTAAAATTAAAAAAAAAAAACAAATGAGAAAGATCTGCCAAAGTCACTTTATCTTGTTTTGGGGTTTTTTTCCTGGTGGCAGTGTTTGGCAGTGGCACTGAAACCAGTTGGACTTTACTGGGGGGACTGGAAATGCTGCATCTGCTTGTCTCTAAACCAGACTGAAACTCAGAGGTGAATCATGAAATCACTGAGGCCAGATCATAGAAGGAGGAGCAGAATTTATTTCACGGCTCACTACTTGAACCCTCCTGCATGGAAAACCTCCACTGAGGTGGCTGTGCCAGGTGGGACTTGGGGAAGCTGCTGGGAGGTGACATGGCTGTCAGTGAAGTGGCCCTGCTGCCACCACCAGCTGTGTCTGTGGACAGGCACACACAGGGTGCACAGCTACAAACAGGGAGTCTAAATAATCCTTGGAAATGAACTTGGGAGTAGCTGAGCTGCTGTTTGGAGCTGTTAAACAGGCGTGAGGCTGTGCGGAGCACAGACAGCCAGCGCTCACTGCCCAAATCCCAGCAGCTCCAGCTGGCATGGGTGGCAATCTTCGAGTGCATCCTGGTGTCCTTGCTTTGTTTGGATTCCTTGGAGCTCTTCTGGCAGGCCTGAGCTTGTCTTTCCGCTCAGTCTGGGGTCTGGTCCAAGTTTCATTCCCGTGAGGCACAGTAACACTTGTCGGAGCCTCCCGGCCTGTTCAGGGGTCAGTGCTCGCTCTCTGCTGCCAGTGCTGCACTGGGAGCACAGTTTGTTTGTTTATTTTTTCCTTCCCAGACCCAGGAGAGCAGCAGCGGAGTCAGCAGTAGTAGCATTTCCTCTAAGAAGAAGCCCAAGTACGTCAGCCTGTACACGAGGGAGGGGCAGGACAGGCTGGCCGTGCTCATCCCGGGCCGCCACGCCTGCGAGTGCCTGGGCCAGAAGCACAAGCTCATCAACAACTGCCTGGAGTGCGGGCGCATTGTCTGTGAGCAGGAGGGCTCTGGGCCCTGCCTGTTCTGTGGGGCCCTGGTGAGTAACCAGGGAATTACTGCCTTGCTTGGACCTGAAGAAGTTGACTGAATTAGCCTTTTAGATAGAAGTTCCTCTTGCAGAGTTCTAAAGCAGGGAAGGAAAGAACCTGTTAGGTTTCCCCCATAATTTACACGGCTTTGGAGCCTGTCTGGTTTCTGATAGTCTCCTGTATGTCACACCAGTGTCCAAAATCTCTGCAAGGCTTCATCTCCATCCAGGGCACGGCCCTGGTCACCTTGTCAGGAGCAGTGTTCTGCTTTTCCTTCAACTCTTGTGCAATATGGATCCTTTGGGATACCTGTTAACGCCCAGATTCAGTTCAAAGGGCACCTTTTGGAGAAAGGGGGCAAGTTATTGTTGGCAGGTGAGAGGAAATTCTTCTTCATGTGAGAGGAAAATATTGGTTGGGTAGAACAAAATGTTTTAAAGCAGATTGGTTGCTATTTTGAAAGACCAGTTTAACTCCCAGTGGCCAAGGAGAGAAAACCTCTGAGTTAAGGGTTGTGGTTCTGCCTGGGATGGTTCTGAGCTCATCCCTTGTCCTTTGAGCTCAGTCAGCAACATCTCCACCCACAGAACAGGGAGAGTCCAAACTCTACATTTCTCTTTTAGTAAAGAGCAAGCTTCCAGGATTCTCCCCATGTCAGTTGGGAAGAGAAGGAGATGTGGATTGTCTCTGCCACTTTAAAGAGCCTGAACTGTTGTCCATGGCTCTGAAACTGATCAAGCTGTGACATCCTTCCCCTGTGATATCCTTCCCAAGCCTTCATTTCCTTCTTTTCTTCAGGTGTGCACTAAAGAAGAGCAGGACATTCTTCAGCGGGACTCCAACAAGAGCCAGAAGCTGTTGAAGAAGCTCATGGCAGGTCAGTAGCTATTCCATACCTGAAATAGGATGAATCCGAATGATTTGTGTATGTTATTTCCTTCAGACTTCACTGAGCTACTTGCCCTCATTGCTGCCCTTTGTCTGAGGTAGGCATTAAAGGGATGGATTGGAAGTTGGCTCCTTGGGTTCTCCTGCAAACCCTAGGCAGCATTCCTGGGCTTCAGCAGAGGTGACAGTGGCGGGTATCAGATGGCAGCATGTGGTGTCCTTTCCCTGAGGCCCCAAGGCTGCTTATTCAGCATTCCAGAGTCAATCACATGAACTGGATCATTGTAGCAGTCCTTGAAAATTAGGATAAGTCTCCTGTGGAATATGTGCTGTGGAAGATGAAGTGCTGCTGTCTGATTTGCTGGGCTTGGAGAGGTGATGGTTAATATTTTCTAATGGCTCTTCTTGTCTCACACTTACCTTGGGAGCTAAAAATAGGAACAGAGCCAGGGAAAGCAAGAGGAAATACTACCCAGTGTCCCAGCGAAGACCTGTGCATTGTGGGAATGTTTGTCTTAGTTTAGCTGAACTATAGCCAAGGTCGTGGTGTTCTTGGTTGGAAAATAGACTTTGCTGAAGAACTGGGGAAATATTTGCTCCAAGTCTGGGCTTCTCCTTAGAGCTGTGGAGATGGCAGGAGCTTGAAAGTCCTTGAGAGCACTAGCCAGTCCATTCTATCCTTCCCACGCACATGCTGGTGTACTTCAGGATCCCTTTTCTTATCTGTTGTATCTTTTCTCCCTCCTGCTCCTGCCAGCTCTTGTTTTGTTATCTGTGTAGGTAAAAACTGGAATGTGGTTTGCTATTTGTCTTGGGAGTCAAAATTGTGGATCAGCAACCAAAGGGAAATACAGGCAATTGTTTCCCTGAAATGAAGGCATTTCCTAGTGTGGTGAAATACACTGGTTTGTTCCATCATGGCTTGGGTTCAAACCTTTTGTAGTTTTTTTTGGTTGGTCCCTGTTGGTTGGTTGGTTGGGTTTGGGCCGCTTGCCAGGAGGGGTAAGAAGGAAGAGCATTTGCTGGGAATGGATTTCTTCATCTCTGGAAACAGCTGATTTAGGGAACCTGGTATAGTGTGTCAGAATAGGATATTGTTTGTGGGAGGCACAAACAGGAGCAGAAGGCTCTGGGTCTCGCTGGAATCTGTCCTTGACAAGAGACTCTTTGTGGGGATAACAACATGTGGGAAGGGTTTGGCTTTTAGGAGGGGACTCCTAAAAAAGACAGGGTTGCTGCTGAAGAAGAAGGTTGCTCCAAACCTTAGAGCCCCTCCCGGTGCCTAGAGGGGTTTATGAAAAGGAGGGAAAGGGACTATTTAAATGGGCAGATAGTGATAGGACAAGAAAGAATGGTTTTACACTAAAAGACGAGAAATTTAGATTGGATATTGGGAAGAAATCCTTCTCTGTAGGAGTGGTGAGGCTTTGGCACAGGTTTCCCAGAGAAGCTGTGGCTGCTCTATTCCTGTAAGTGTTCCAGGCCAAGCTGGATGGGGCTTGAAGCACCCTGGGGTAGCAGAAAGTGTCCTTGGTGTTCCACCATGGCAGGGGCTGGAATGAGATGAGATTTAAGGTCCTTTTCAACCCAAGCCATTCTGTGATCCTATGGCCTGAGGCCCACGGTTGGTGATGGGAAGAATTTTGACTGCCCGAATTGTTAGGGAAGGTGAGGGAGAACCAAAGACCAAGAGCTTCTCCCTAAACTCTACTCAGACTTTATCACTGTGATTTGTAAGTGATTGCTCCTCTTTGGAGGAAGGAGTCTGTGAAATGGGCTTGAGGGAAAATCGTAGTTGCAGCCTCCCCAGAAAGACGCTGATCCTGCTGCAAAGTTGTACTTTTAGCTCCTGGCATGGCATTTAGTTTAGGGGGCATTTCTGCAGCCTGGCCCACCCAAATGGCTTTAACCCACTGGCTGCTGAGCTGTGATTTGTTTCATGTCTCAGGCGCTGAAAGTTCAGGGAGTTTGGACGCCATAAGCAAGGGCTTGCTGCCTCGCCAGGAAGCGAGACTCAAATCAGGCCTGGAGATGGCTGTGAAGCACAAAGACAAGTTGTTGGAATTTGATAGGACAAGGTAAGATACCAGGTGGGAGACTGTCATGAATAGCATAAATGACCTGGCAGGCGAGGTGCCTTTAGCAGAAACATTGGGAATTCCTTCTAAAACCCAGACTGCAGCTACAGACACCTTAACTATGGCATTTGGTGGGACAAGAGTGAGTCTCTGGAATGGATCCCATTTGGGCGTCCTCGCTTTTTGTCCCTGACTGTCCAGCGCTCCAGAGAGATGGGAAAGGAGCAGGTTGGAGGGTGGGTTTGAGGCTGTGCCATGGTCCCGCTGGGCTCATCTTCTCCTGTGGGGGTTGTTTTCCCAGCGTGCGTCGGACCCAGGTGATTGATGACGAGTCAGATTACTTTGCCACAGACTCCAACCAGTGGCTGTCCAAGCAGGAAAGGGAAGCGCTCCAGAAGAGGGAGCAGGAGCTGCGGGAGCTGCGCCATGCCTCTCGGCTTGCCAAGAAAATCACCATCGACTTCGCTGGTAGGCAGATCCTGGAGGAAGACAGCAGCATGGCTGAGTACCACAGCAAGTGAGTGAGGGCTGAGAGCAAAGCGTGCCTGGGAGCAAAGAGGTGCAAATCCTTATGGAGAGTGGTCTGACATGCCTGTTAAAGCTGCCTGAGAAAGAGGTGTTGCAGAAGGCCTGTCTCAACAGAACCAGTTCATCTCAAATTCACACCAGTCTGAGTTTCTGCACTAGAGAGCAGTGACTGCTCAAATTGGAAATCAGACCGAGCAAGGAAGCCATTTAGTTGGGGGGAATGGGGCAAAAAATGCTTTGAATCAGAGTGTGTGGGGAGAAGGGAGATGTTCCCAGGGGAAGCAGGGAATGTTTATCCCTCTCGTTTGTACTTGCAGACTGGATGAGACCATTGAGGCCATAAGCTGTGGTGCACTGAGCAAGCCAGCCAGGAGCCCTGGGGCAGAGATGACACCAAACTCTGGGGTTTTGGTGAATCCCCGTCTCCTCCAGCCTGCTCCTTTGGTCAGTGTGGCTTCATTGGTTTATTCCAGAGTAGTGACTCATTTTGGGAGATTTGAGCTCGAGAATTGTCAATTACAGCACCTCTATAGTACCCTAAAGGATCACAGGATGTTTTGAGTTGAAGGGGACTTTAAAGACTGTCTCATTCCATCCCCTGCCATGGGCAGGAACACCTTTCAGTAGACCAGGTTGCCCCATCCAACTTGGCCAAGAACACTTTGAGAGATGGGGTGGCTTCTCTAGACAACCTGTTTCAGCATCTCACAATGCTCACAGTAAAGAATTTCTCCCTAATATCCAATCTAACCCTGCCCTCTGCCAGTGGGAAGCCATTCCCCCTGCTTCCCCTTGTTTCTCACCCCCTCTTTCCTCCCCTGTGAGCCTCAATGGTCATCTCAGTTTGGGATAGAGAAGGTTTGACAGTGCCCTGCTGCTGATGTGTTGGTTTATTGGAGTTTTAGCATACCACCTCCTTTTCAGGAATGCAGAAGCGTTTCTGGGAGTCAGCCTAAGGCCGTGTCACCCTTTCAGCTCTATTTTATGAAGCCTTTTCTGCCAGATTCCCATTATCCAAAGGGCATAAGGGTAATGAAGGAAAACTTCAAATAGGATTTTTACTTGATACACATTACTCCTGGGGAGGTGCTAACCTTTTCCCTGTTTCTTTTGAACGCTCTCAAGTGGGTGGACCAAACTGGTTTGCTCCCGCAAAGGAAAACCGTTAATTCCATGGAGGCTGGAAGTGAGTCTGCCTTGGAGCGGAACAGGCTGCGCATTCAGGACCGAGAGCTGCAGGAGATCTCGGATGATGGTTGGTGCCTCAGCCTGCACCAGCCTTGGGCTTCCTTGCTTGTGAGAGGAATCAAAAGGTGAAGGTATCCCAGGCAGCTCCTGCTCCACAGGGGAGGTGGGAAGTTGTGTTTCCTCCAGGTGTGGAAGCTGTGCTTCCTCTTCCAGAATAATGATGGGTTGAGGAGCTGGAGAATCTTTTTTTTTTTTGGGATTGTACCTAACCTGTAAGGGACAAGTTTCTTCACAGTGGGTGAATGTAGAGAGAGGCTGAGATTTCACTGCTATAGTTGGGGTGTTCCTGTGTGAAAAGCAAATAAGGCAATCCCTTGAAATATGTTCTGGGTTTTTGTTCAGCATAAAGAAGGCAACAGTGGCACCAGACTTTGTTTAAAAGAAACCCAACCCTTGCCACCATCATCCTGCCTTGGGCTGGGAATTGGATTACAAAAAGAAGCTGCTGCTGTTAATAACGAACAAAGAATCTTCTTTAGCCTATTTTTTTCTTCAGCACATTTCTCATTTTGGAGAGCGAAGCTTTTTCACTTCACAAGCTAAAGGTGCTCTAAATCTTAATGTGCCTGGGTTCTGGGGGTGCTCCAGCCACTCTGGTACAGCTGCAGAATTTCAGGAACTCCAGAAAAGTGTTCCATGCAGAGACCTAGTCCCTTATTGCTTCCTTGGTTGTTCCATGTGACTATGGGAGCTTGTAAGGGACTTCTGTGAGCAGATTGTCTTGCATATGTGCTCTGCTGGCCCTGCTGGGGATTGATATCCTCTAAAGCCCTGAGGACATGCTCTGCTTTATTTGTGACATTATTTTTTGCCTATCTCAGCTTTTCTTTGTGGTCCTGACACTTGCTTGAGCTGGGATAATCAGGGCAAAGCTTAGCAGCAGGAATTGACTATGTTTGAATGAAAAATCTGTCCATGTGGGTGACTTCTGCTGGAGTTTTAGTCCTACATTTTTCTCTGTTCTTTAGGGTGGAGGGCAGGACCTGGTACACATCTCATCGAGGGAGGTTATGGATTGCAGCTACTGCTAAAAGACCTTCCCCTCAGGAAATCTCTGAACTTCAGGCCACCTACAGAATGCTTCTCCAGAAAGGTGAACTCCTCTCCTTGATTCTTGGAATGATTTGGTACATTGAGCCATGTAATGAGCAGTGTCAGAGATCCCTCTCTGCTGAGCAGGGAAAGCTATATATAAAATTAAATTTCCCAGCCCTAGTCCTTCATGGGGAAGATCCTGACCTGGAAAAGGCAGAAAAAAAGTGTTAAAATTACTGTATGTGTTCTTGTGCCTCAAAAAGTAGAGGTGCCTGGAGGAGAGAGAAGGGTACCTGGGGATTGGAAAACCCCAGCTGTCTGTGGGAATATGGACTCCCTGAAGAGATGTTTCTTTTGCTGCAGATGTGGAATTTCCAAGTGATTATCCCTCAGGATGCCTCCTGGGCTGTGTGGACGTGACTGATTGTTTATCACAAGAGCAATTTCAGGAGCAGGTGAGTACAGAAATGAACCTTCCCATGCTTGCGTTAACCAGCGGGTTTTTAAAGTGGTGGAGCTCGCCTCTGGAGAAGACATTGAGTGGTAATTTTAGATTGTGTTGAGAAGACACAAGTTATTGCAGGGATTTATGAGGCAGAGGACATGAGGGGGCCTGGCAACTCAGGACAGCATGGAAACATGGACAACTCTGCTGCAGTGGTGGTGCTGTGCCATGGGACCTTGTCCCTGCCCTGTGGTGCCAGCAGCACTGACTGCCCTGGAGAGAGTGGCTTGGCCACAAGGAAGGGTCATGGTCCGTAGCTGCTACATCTGCCTGGAACTTCTTACAGGAGCTGGAGGTCACAGTGGCCTCACTAGTGATGTCACACTGGCCTGGCTGGTGAGTGTTGTGCCCTGGATGAGGCACTGAGTGACCTGGAGAAGGAACCATGGAAGGAGGTGAGCTCTTTCCCACCAGGGAGGATGGACAAGAGCGCTACAGGACTACCTGTAGTGAAGCAAGGCTGGAATCAGGAGTCTTTTGAGAAATCTCAACCCATACAAGTCCGTGAGTGATGATGATGATATGTGTCCAGATGTGCTGAGAGCATTGGCAGGTGGCCTTGTGAGGCCTCTCTTAGCTTGGGATGGTAATGGAAACCAGGAGAGGACTCTTGGTAACTGTTGCACCTGTGGTTAGATAGGGAAGGAAGGATGATCTGGACACTTCAGGCCAATCAGCTTCACCTTGGTCTCTGGGAACCTCATAGAGGGATTGCTCTTGGAAGCCAGTTTTGGGCACATGGAGGACGTGGACATGAGGAATAGCCAGTGTGGATTTACCTAAGGATAAACTCATGCTTGACTAACCTGCTGACCTTCTCGGGTCCAATAGATAGCGTGGAGAGTATCTATTAACCTGCTGTCCTGGAGTAGGCACAAATCCCAGAGGAGTCATAACCAGAAGAAGTATTATTCCTCTTTCCATTGGTTAAACCACATCTGGAATACTTGGGTCACCATAAAATCGTTGATAAACTGGAGCGAATCCCATGGAGGCCACAAGGGTGGTTAGGGGCTGGAGCCCTGTAAGGGAGGCAGGAGACAGAGAGATCTTCCACTTCCTGCAAGATTACTGGGAGGCAGAGCTGGGCTCTGTGCTGACATACACGGCAGGAGGGTCATAAATTGAAAGGGGAGGGTTCAGTGTGGCTTAAGGAAACAAATTACCATAAGGATGGCCCAGCAGTGGGGCAGGCATTGCCCAAGGGGTTGGACAGTCTTCACCTGGGAAGATTTTCAAGACCCGAGAGGACAAAGCCGTGGGCAGCCTCACCTGATTTCAGTGTTGGCCCTGCTTTGGCTGGGAGGTTGGTCTGAGACCCAAGTCTGATGCGGTGACTGACTCCATGTCCAAAATCTGGAGCAGGAGCTTTCCTTGGGGTGTGTTTTATGGACTTAGAAAACCTGCACTTAGCACAAAGCACAGCATAGCTGTTCCTGATCCATTTCATCTCTGTTCACTCCACTGCCCCTTGTGCACGTCAGGTTTGGTGTGGTGGGAATAACCAAACCATGCAGGGCTTGATAGTGAACTATGACCATCCTGTGAGGTGGAATAGATGGATTCCTTGGGAAGGAATGCACCAGGATGATCTTGCTATGAAGAGCTGAAGAGGCAGCAGGAGTTGGGGCTGTTTCTCAGGAAGTGCTTCTCTGGCTTTCCCAAACCCTGTGAGGTTTTTACCTGGGAGAGATGCCTGGAAAGACAGAGAGTGTATTTCTGGTGAGGTTGTGTGTCTTAATCACAGGAGGAAGTTAGAGTATGAGCAGCAGAGGGAGCTTTGGGGCTGGAATACCATGCAACCTACAGAAGTATTTGGCCTTGTATGGGAACAAGCCTTGGGAGAGAGAGAGAGAAAGGGACACCAAGGCCAGTGTAGGGATTTGCTTTTGTAGCATCCACTAATTTGCAGTTTAGGCTTCAGTGGAGATTCCTGTCCATCTCCTGCTGTCTGTAACAGTGGTGGAAGAATAGATTTTGGTCTCTTACAAGTACTTTCCTGTTTGTCACAATCCCTTCTCTTCCTTTGTGGATGTGTTTTTCAGGCATTGGTAGAATGGCTGTGACAGCGTCTCCGATCTGGGAATTGTGCTGTAGGTAACTAGCTTTAATCTTTCCATGGAGGACCTTCATAAGTAGCCACATTCTCTGGAAATCCCTCCCAGTTTGTGGGCACTGCTTAGTCTCAGGGGCACTGGAGGCAGAGCAGTGTATTCCAGGAGCACCATTATCCAACCTGTTAATGACAGATTTCCCTTTCTCCTCAATGCTGTGACATTTCCCAGGTTGCATTTCTCTGTCTTTTTGCTGCTCCCGTATTGCAAACTGCTTATATTTCCTAATTTCCTGCCTTTTTATGTTGATTTTGTCTGTTTTCCCCAGGATTCCTTTAAGCAGCAGTAATTTCCCTCACTTGTGAGCTAAAATCCAGAGATCTGAACCTTTCTGCAGTTGCTGAGGAAATGTCTATTTTTTTCGGCTCTCAGGAGCAGCAAGTGCATCTGAAGGAAGCTGAGCTGAATTTAATTGCAAATGTCAGCAAGATGACAAAGTATGCAGAACCAGCTCAGAAATCTGAGTGGGGTCTCACCAGGAGTAAGAAATTCCTGTTGCTCACGTGGGTGTTTCAGCCTGGGTTCATCAGCAGCGTCAGCACTGTGATCCAGCCATTTCCCAATGCGCAAAGATTCCTTGTAGCTCAGGGAAAAAGGCAAGGAACATGGTGCTTTTTCACCACTTAGGATGTGCTGAAACATTGGATATTTTCAAGGAATGTGTGAGCAGGGGAGGGGAGGTGATGCAGAAGAGAGACCTCTCGGGGACTGAGCCGCTGTGGAGCTTTTCCAGGCGCTGTGCTTTGCCTCACACCTCTCCTCATCACCACCTCCTGTTTGAGGCTCCTGCATGTTCCAGAAGAAATAATTTCACAAGTGCAGGGTGAGCGTCGCTTGCAGGTTATGCCAACCTCCCAAGGATGAAATCGTTCCTGGCTTGCTCATGGTGTTTTGGTGGTGATCCAGTGTTTTTTGGCAGCCACAGAAGCTTGGTTTGACTCTTGTGACTATTTATTCCCATAGGCAAAGGAGACTCTTCCTGGTCTTAGGTCTGTTTGTCTTCGTCCTGGGGGTGTTCAGCCTGGAGAAGAGAAGGCTCCAAGGAGGCCTTAGAGTCCCCTCCAGTGCCTGAAGGGGCTCCAGGAGAGCTGGAGAGGGACTTGGGACAAGGAGTGCCAGGACATGGAGAAATGGCTTCCCACTGCCAGAGGGCTGGGTTAAATGGGATGTTGGGAAGGAACTGTTCCCTGTGAGGGAGGTGAGGCCCTGGCACAGGTTTCCCAGATAAGCTGTGGCTGCCCCATCCCTGGAAGTGTTCTGGGCCAGGTTGGACTGGGCTTGAAGCAACCTGGGGTAGTGGATGGTGTCCCTGCCCATAGCACGGGGTGGAATATGGGCTTTAAGGTCCTTTCCAGCCCAATCCAGTCTGTGATTCCATGGTTTTGTGGTCTGTCCCCACTGTGACTCTCCCATTACCTCCCAGCCCTTGCACTGCTGTCACCCACTCCCTGTTAGCACTGTCTGCAGATTTAATTTCCCAGCTGTTTGCATCCTCTCTCGGGTTGCTAATGAAGATCTTGTGGCACCCCGCTGGTATTTTTCTATCATTATCCTCATTTAATTTTTTTTTTTTTTTTTTTACACTTGCGCTCAAAAAACCAAAACTAAGCAATGCTGTCCCAGCAGAGTCAGACCCTTCCCTGCCAGAGCTCTTCTGTTATGACCAGGGAGGGGTTAATTATCCACATTTTTACTGCACATGTAAGCCTGGCCTTTCATCACCACTGAGAGGGGGCGGTCCTACCTTCCTCTGCCCTACCTGCAGCATCTGAGGCCTGACTGATGTTGTTGAGATGGTTTGCAGATCCTGAGGACGTGTGGGAAATGATGATGGAACATGATCTGGAGTGCTGGAGCTGACAGGGAGCAGAGGAAGAGTAGAGATACCTTTCAGATTAGGATCAGTAGCATGTCAGGTACCCTAATCCCGGTTATGCTGCCTATTGCATGAACTAGTTAAATCTACCCCTCTGGGTCTCTTTCCCACATGGAAAATAAAGCAATTTTTCCAGTCAGAGGTTATTTACACTACATTTTACTGCTCAGAGCTGTGATCTTTGGCTTGAAGCTGCTCTGGCAGCAGAAGTCGTGTTCAGGTGGGAGGGTCCAGCCCAGGTGTCCAGCGTCACTTGCTTTGTTTGTAGGGAACCACAGCAGGAGCTGCTTCCTGAACTCAGCCCTGGTTGCCTGGTGCCTGGAGATCCCTCTGAAATCTCAGGATTTCCAGTTGAGCTTTGCACATCTTGCCCCCCCTCAGAGTACATTCTGGGCTCATTTCCTTCTTTTCCTGGCAGCAACCCAAAAATCCCTGCTCAAGACCAGAATGATCCCTTTGTTACACTTTTCAGCTAGAGGTGACCTGGAAACATTTTTCCCCCTTGGAGATCCAAGCATTTTCTATGGCTTTTCCTTGCTCCGGAGCTGATGTCACCAACACCTTGAGCAGAGCAAGGAGCTGCCCTTGTTTTCCTGCATGAGGTGTCAGTGACTTCAGCAGCGCCCACTTGGGATCTGTGGGATGGGGCAGGCAGGGCTTGGCACAGGGCTAAAGCCAGCAGGGAAGTGTTTACATTGATGCCATTTCCATGTGCTCAGAAGTCCATTTTCATTTTGTTAATGACTTTGATCTGAGAGACTATTTAACTGGAAAAAGAGTGTTTCCTGCTGCTGTTTTGGTCGTTGATAGGGGTGTTTGGCTCATTTTGAGTGCAGACACATGCCGATACCTGGATGGAGCTATTATACCAGGCTGAAATATTGGCTAATTATGTTTGATGGGAGTTAAGTGTTTATTTTTCATTTCTAGGTGATCACTTAGTGTCCTAAATCTGCACAGGGGAACATGTAGAAGCTATTTTTGTGCCACAAGATTGCAACTATCATTTAAATAGGCTCCAGCTTTCCCACTCAGGAAATTTGGATTTATACTCTTGGCCTCCTCTTCCCTCCCTGGTGAAAAGAGCAACAAAAAATATGAGACGCAGGTGCCCAGTGTACAGAACTTGCTTTAGATTCTCAAATACGTGTGAAGAAGGGTAGAGACTCTATATTTAGACTCCAGAAGGTGCTTGTTTAGATTATCTCCAAATAAAGGAACAATAGCCCTCTGGGAATATTTTCCTAAGGAGTTAATGAGAGGGAGAAACACAGACATTGATGTGTACTTCTAAGAACAGTATAAATGCATAAAGACTTTTTATGAGAACCTGGTTCCTGAGGGAAAGGTTTCCTAGTGCAGGCTCCGAGTGAGACAAATGCCTGTTTGTGTGGTGCTGTGGCTGTCCTGGCACCTTCCTCTCCTCCACCACTGGGATATTTGCCTTCTCATTCCTGAGGCACCTCTCCCAGTGAAGGATTTTTAGCTAGGTCAGATAATCTTCCTTCTGGAGCAGTCTAGGTGGCTGTTAATGATTGCAACCCATGAAAGGCCTTTGAACTTTACAGAGCCCTGCATTCTCCTGAGCTGAATTTGTCTTTTCTGTGCAGCCAGATGCCAGATCCAGTGGTGTCAGGCATTAGGCTGGCTCACAGGGTGATGCGTCTCTTTAATTCAAGTTCTCACCCCGCAAAATCCCCCGATTTGTGGCTCTGGGAGCAGAGCAGGAATGCAGCTGTTTTGAATTAGAGATGGTAAGAGATGGGGGAGTTTTTCCATATGGGAAGTGCTTTGGTTTTCATCAGAGGCTCTTCTGAGGCTCCAGCTGCCTTGCATAAGCCAGCAGGTTTGCCCAGGCCACTGCTCAGGCTGTTAAGATGAAGGAGAGATTGTCACTTGATGATGATTAATTTAGGAATGCATTAGCATGCCAAAGAAATCGAATGATAGAGGCCTGCTTGCCCTCTCCTCTGGTTTCCTAGACCCAAGGGAGAAAGCAAAGCCAAGGCTGAAGCATATGACTTAATTAATGATGACTGTGGACTTTGCTACCATTTCAGCAAACTACTCATGAGGTGGCAGGGCCTTTTCCCCCTCTCAGATGTGGTCACTGATACTTGCTGCCTTCTCAGTGTTTGGGTTTTATTTAATCCTGAAACTGAGGGTTAGATAAAATTGACCAGGAGCCCCAGGTCAGGTGCCCCACTGCCTCCCCATCCAGGTTGAGCTGTGACCACCCTTTCCATAGTGACCCCAAATGATGTGTCAGCTGCAAAATACAACCCTCACAGTAGCTGTAGAGTTCCCAAGGACTCTACTTGCTTAAGCTTTTGTTAGTGTGTCATTGATTTCCTAACCCTGAACAGACCGGTTGCTCGAATGCATTTCCTGGTCCTGTGAGAGATCCCATCCCATCCCATCCCATCCGAGGGGTTGAATCAATCCTGGGAGCAGGTGCTGGCATCACACCTCCTTGGAGAGCAGCAGCAAAGGTCAGCATGGGGAGAGGCAGCTGCCCAAGTGAACTGGGGCAGGGACACAGCTGTGCAGGGCTGTGTTCCCAGTGTTTGTGGTTTCTGGCTTGGTTGCGTGTCCTATCCCTGTGCTTCCCAGCTCTGATTATGAAAGGACTTTGTGAAGCTGCTTGAAGTCTGACTGTATCTAGCTGGGTGCAGCTCCATGAGATACCCTGGTTCCCCTCGTCTCCTCTTCCCCATCGCTCTTCCCTTCTCCTTGCCAGGTCTGTCCAATGGAGCAGGCAGTGGGGCTGCGTTGGAACTCAGCTTAGCCCTGCCCCTGCTGTCCCTTGGCACGGGGGGATGAAAACAGCTCTTTCAGCCTAGTACCTTCCCAAATGTTATTCCAAGTCCACCCAGTTTCTCCTGAACTGGTCGTCAGGCGCTCTGTAAACATCTCCAGCCCTTCCAGGGTTTACCATGGGTGGGTGTTGTCCTGGGCTGGGATGTGAGCCACATGGGGGTGTTGGTGGCTGTAGGTCCTGTGACGCTGGCTCAGGGAGAGCTGGGGGAGGCAGGGGCTGCTGCTGGCACTACTGGGTCCTCTGGGTGTCCCGCAGACTCAAGCCCTGGCAGACTGCTCAAAGTGCACCAGCGCAAGTTTGAATTTTAAATCTACATTTCAAAGTCCTGTTGTTACTTACTATGTTTTAATTGCTTCCCCTGCCCTTCAAATCAAAGTACAGCCTGTGGTGTAGGAACACCAGGATGAGAGCCGGGCTCTGGGCTGGAGGCGGAGAACACCCCCTGGATGGATCCACCCGGTCAGGGAAGGATCCCGGGCAATCCCAGCCTGCTGTGCTTGGATCTGGTTGCATACCAGCCAGGCATGCGAGGGGCAGAGCAGTCGAGGGTTGCCAGGCATTGTGGTGGGAAGAAGGGGAAAGGAAGGCAGGCTCACAAAATTCCTTGCGCAACCTGGTGCAGAGAGCATGTGCCAGCACACGAGCTGCCAGCAGCAGCTGTAAGCGCTCAGGAACAGCAGGGAGGATGTTGACTGCAACAATGCATCAAGGCTGCGGTTTGTAACCTCAACAGTCAGGCAGTTAACTTTTTTTCTCTTTTTTTTAACAAAGACATTTTGATTGCCAAATCCATAACCATTAGCAGCTGTGGTTTCGAGCTGTTCCTTCCTCACACGTTGCAGTCTAGACCTGACAGGCTTTCAAACAAAAGTTTGGCTGACGGCTTTTGTTTGGATTTCTTTGTGATCCTACTTTTTTTCCTCCTTTTCGTGTTCTGTTGATTTGAATTGAACACTGATGCGTATCCCTTTGCTAACACAGCCTCTGTGGAGCAGCTCTGCTGCATCCCTGAGCTCTCCCACGGCCAAGGACAGCTTGCAGTGTTCTTTGGGTGCATGTTCTGGATATTTCTGCCTCAAGCTACAAAATTTGGCGTTTCTAGAAACTTGGATCTGCTTTAGGGTTTCTGTTTAGGAAAATGTTACACTTCTCATGGGCCAAAGGTTTGTTGGCCTATGACCTTAAAAGATGGTGCTTGAGAACGTGCTTAGAGTTGGAAGTGTGATGCAAGACTGTGTCATGAGGGTGATCAGAACTCGGAGTGCTCTGCAAGCGCTTTCCAGGACTGGAGGGCTGAATCAGGAGGTGACACAGAAGTGATAAACCTGGATCTGCTGTTCACAGTTGGGTGTCACCTTTGGGTGAATGTGCCCTGGAGCACTCAGGGTGAAGGCTGTGTTGGGAAAATTGGCTGGATAATTCCCCAAAGGAAATGTCCTTGTAAAGAGATGATGGAGACCACTGCCGTTGGAGCAAGAGACAGGGAACTAATGCTCCTAAACCATTCTCCTTGGAAAAGTGGCAGGCCAAATGTGGCTTGGGCACAGTGGCACCCACATCCAATTAAGCATCATCTCTCATTTTTGGTGGCTTCATTTCTCTTGGATCCATGTGTTCGTGGTGCAGGCATTGCTGCAAGTGCCCCTATTTGGCCACACCACCCCCATCCCAAAAAGCTGCCCATTTTCTTTTCCCTTTTGCAAACCGCTGAAGAAACATTTTCTAGCTGGATGGTGAGCTATCTCCCTCTGGAGAGGAGGAGAAAATGGCTGTTTAGTAGTTAATTACCTGTTACGTGTCTCTGACAGCGATGAAGCTTACGAGGCATGAAAGAAGAGTGGATCTGCCTCTCCCACAAATCACCAAAAAAACAGGGTGAAGGAAGTCTGCTTCTCAGGGGATCCCTTGCATCCTACTCCTCTTTTTGCACGTGGCCAAGGGGCTCTTCCAACACCTAGGAAGAGCACAGTGTGTGTTTCTGCCTGCTGGGGGGAGCTGATTTATTGCCACTGCTGGATCCAACAGCCCCGCTCTTTCAGAGGAGATGCTGCCTCCACCAGGATGATATTTTTCCCCTTTGAATGCATTTTATGGTGAACTCTCTTGGCAGCACATGGGGTCTGCTTGCTTTTATTCTTTCCAGACAGCATTGCTTTCCAGTCCTGCCTCTTTTATTCCAAAGCTCTTGGAGAGCAACAGGGAAATGAAGGCTGGAGCGGGTGTCCTGGCCTGGCTCTGCCTGGTAGAGTGAGCCATGTTTTCCCTGTTGTTCACTGCAGAGCCATGCCAGGAAAATTATTCACCCCTTTCCATCATGAACCTTGCAGAGCATCTCAAGCAGCTCCTGGCTGCTGGTGCCCCCAGCAGCTGTGAGATGGAGAGAGTGGCAGTGACCAGGGGAAGGACCGCAGGTTCCAGCGTGCAATTCTCCGCCACGCTCCGGCTAACTGGGATGTGCACTCCATGGCAAGGAAAGCAGAGGAGAGCTCAGGCTGCATTGCAGGGCTCCATAGGCTGGCGTGTGTGAAACCAGGACTATTCCCACTCCTTTGTGTCCCGAGGCCTTAATGAGAGCAAGAATGCTCCTGGAGGGTCGCTAAAGAAGCTGCCGGGAGCATTCGGGCTTTGTGCTGTGCAGAGCTGCTGCTCCGTGCATGCCGTGCCTTTGTTCCTGCCTCAGAGGCACCGGAGCAGAGCTCATCTCGTTAGTGATGGTTTGGCTTCCCCCAGGATGTTTTCCTTCTGCTCTTTCCATTCCCCTGCCTTCGGGCCGTGGCAGTTGGGTCGAAGCCAGTGCTGCTTATTGGGGAGGGTTGCAGCAGTCGAGGGGTTTGGGATGGCCTTTCTCCATGTTTTTTTCTCCTGTGGAGATAAAATCAGGATGAGCAAAGGGCCCCAAATGCTGCATTGGTAGCAGTGATGCTGGGTAAGCCTGCACGGCCCCAACATCCTGCTGCAGGCTTTACTTAAATCAGGGAAAAAAAAAAAAATTAACAGATTGGTGTGGGGGGAAGATGTAGAAGCAATTTTTTTTTCTCAGATGTCAGAGAAGGTGGGTTTGTGTCTCTGCTGGATCCAAGCTGGCTTGTCCCCTCCTTTGCTCTTTTGCTGTGGGCTGTGGAGCGGGAGGCTGGCAGCCCTGCTGCTCTTGCTGGTGGTGACAAGAGGGTGATGGGAGATGAGGGATGGCGAAAACAGAGTGTAGGGAACATTCATTAGCAATTATCCCTGCTTGCAGCTTGAGCTGGGTGGCTGTTGGGGAAATCTGATAGCCACTTAATACACATTCAAAGCACTGGCTCTGGTGTGAGGGTGAGTCTGGCGGCCAGTTTTTGGAGGAGCCCAGTGCTCAGCTCCCTTTTCCAGCTTCACTTAACCTTGAGCTCTTCCTGCGAGTGTTAAGCTGCCTTGAGATCTGCTTTTCTCTTCCCTCCCACCTAATCTCCTCACAGCTGGGATCTTCCAGACCTGTTAGCAGCAAACTGAAGCCCAGCTGGAGAGGTGGGACGAGCAGGGGGAGGGTGGGGGGCAGTGGTTGCGTGGAGGCCGTGGGTGGAGTGTGTCTGTGGGGTGTTGGTGCGAAGCAGTGGGAGGAGCAGCCCGTGGTGAGCCACATCGGCTGCTTGCAGCCCACGGAGCTCACTGGCCTCCCATCTGCCTTGTTGCCAGCCGGCACAAGGTGGCAGAAGGTTTGAAAGGAGGCTGAATCATTTTTTTCACACTGTAGTTGCATTGCACAACCCCTCTCTTTTGAGCTTCCCTGGTCTTCTGCAGGTTGGTGGAGGGTAGGTTTGCTCCTTCTTGAGGGACAATCTGGCCTCTGGACTGTGTTTATTGTAGCCACCTTCTCCTAAATACCAAGTTGCTTCCAGGTAGAGGCAGTGTAAAGCCTGGAGTACCAGCGCCTATCTTATTAACAGTCCCAAGATGAGAATGATGAGTGCTGTTGAATTTAAGAAGGGACATCCCCCATCAGACTCTTGGCTGGGTTTGATTCTTGGTCTCTGGAAGAGAGGGAGCATGGTTTCCCTCTGAATTGACCTTTTATTTGTAAAATTGCTGTTGGAGATTGCCCTTACTGGGGATCACAGTCTCCCGGACTGGTTTAGGTTGGGAGCAACCTTAAAGTTCATGTCATTTCACCCCCTGCCATGGAGCGAAACGCCTGAGACCAGGTTGCTCCAAGCCCCATCCAACCTGACCAGTATGACAGGATATGCTCTGTCCTCTCCCTCTGTCGTACCAGCTCTGGGTTTTGGGCTTTTTTATTCCAAGCTCAGGTTTACTGAAGTGATGATGGGCTGCCTGTGGGGTGGAGTAGTTGGGAATAAACTTTTTCTACGTCTCCTAAACTTCCTGTGTTGCAGACAGTAGAGTGACACAACTGAACTTTCACAGAAGAAACAGTGAGAAGTGATGTTTTGGTACTTAAACTTGGGCAGTTTTGGACAATGTAACAGAGGCAGACCTGTTACGCTTGGTGGCAGCGTCTCCACTGAGAGTGGAGCTTCCTGAATTTCTGTGGGATGAATTAATGGAAGGTACTCATGGAAGGGACTGGGGGAAGAAGGGAGCTGGGCTGTTGGCTTGGCTCAGCATCTTGTGGGAGCTCAGCCTCATCTTCCTCACCTGTGAGCATCCTGACTCTAGGCAGAGATATGGGTTATGGCTCTTTCTCGGCTCCAGCCTGCAGGAATATTCAGGATTTTTGTTCAGTAGGATGAGATAAGAGGTTTTTGAGGTAGGTACAAAAGGAAGCCTTAAATGTAGCAGCTGGATGAGGGGCTGCTTCCCTGCCTCCTGGGAGTGCAGAGGAAGGACCAAAGCTTTTCAAAATGAAGAACACAAAATGATTTGGCTCACAGACAGAAATGCACTCTGAGAGCAAAGATGAAAGGCTGTGGTGTGAAAGCGGGAATTCAAGTCACAGTTGTGGCATCCACCTTGGCCTTGGGATGGGATTGAGCTGGAACTGTTGGAGCTGAAGTCTTGATCCTGGTTTTGGATGAAAGCTGTCAGTGGAGAAACCAACTGGCTATTGCTTTCACTGCTGGTGCCTGTTTGGGAGATGTTCCCAGGATGGGCCTGTAAAAGGTGTGAGTGGTGTCCAGGTCCACGTGGGAGACGGTGGCTGAGGGGATTTGGGAAGCAGCTGTATTCCAGCAGCAGGACTTCTGCAACACACCTGTCCTGACTGCCCCACCTGGCTGAAGAAGCCATGGGCTGAACGAGGTGTAGTGGAGCAGGAAAGGATCACCTCTGTGGCCAGGTTTGAGTGGAGGACTTTGGTCCCTTGGCTTGTCCTCAGGTCTTCCAGCCACAGAGGTGCCACCAGTCACCCGTGTGATGCTGAGAGTGACAAAGCAGTGCCAGCATTTCACACTCTCCAAGCGTTGGCCGGGGATATTCACATTGGCTCTTCCTAACCTTCCAAGATCCTCCTTCCCTGCAGGTGGGAAATGAAAATCCTTGGCATGGGCATGGAGCAGTGGAAGCAAGTCAAGTAAGGTGACTCAGCCAAAAAAAAATGGAGAGGAAGAAACCTGTCCAAGCCTGGGTCGGTGCAGCAGGGCATCAGTGCGTGATGCGGATCAGTGCAGCTCCTCCTCCCCGGCACGGAGCTGCATGGAGCAGCTGAGTGCTTGTACCTCTCTCTTACCCAGTGCACAGCTCTTACATGCTGCTGTAAAATGAGAGGGCTTGGAAACGCTTCTCCTGGTTGATCCAATCCAAGTGTTGTGCTTCTGTTAATCTCCCTGAACCGCTGGCAATGCTGCCAGACCCTGCTGCAGTGTGGGGAGAGTGGGTCGCTCCCTGCTTCCCTCGCCATGCCCAGCTGTTCCAGGGCAAATCCAAACTCATTTTGGCAGGTTGGTGAGAGCTTTTCGAACACTCAGCTTAGGAGTCATTTGTTAGTAACAAATGGGGGATTTGCCAGGACACGCAGCTCCATCTGGTCTGGCATCCTGTCCCCTCCAGCAGCCTTGATGGATCTGCTCGGGGAAGGCAGGGGAGCAGGAAAAAAAAGAAGGCAGTTTTCCCATGGAAAGAAAACCACTTCCGCAGTCTGTTTGAGCAGTGTTTCCTGGGCTGGAGTATCCTTGTGGCATGTGCTGGCCTCAGCGCCTGTCAGCACCAGCTCTGCAGCTCATGGACAGTCTGAGGTGAGAGCTGAGATAATACATTTTTTATGACTGTTTTGCATTTCACCCCTGAATGCCAGGGAGGCTGAGCTGCAGCCAGCCAGGATCTTGGTGTGCTTCCCGCATGGAGTGGGTTTTTTCTCCTGTTTCCCCACATGGTTAATGACAGAAACAATTTCAGAGGTCTTTTTCCAACCTAAATGCTTCTGTGATTCTATAATCTGTTTATTCTCTTCCTATAAAATTCCCCCATGCTTTCAATGTGATAAAATCCCTCCATTGACTCTGTGTATGGAGCCAGCCCTGAGCTGGCCTCTCTGAGCCATTGCCTTGGTATGTAGCAGGTGTATTGCCCACCCTTTATATGCAAGTGAATATCAAGGGATACGTGTCCCACAGCAGGACAGTGCACACTCTCCAAATCTCAAATTCTTGTGTTTGGGATTGAGCTTTGTGGGGAACATTTGGGGATGCATCCGTAGCTGGGACACCTGGTGGTGGCCACCCTTCTGGTGGTCATTTCAGGCTGTTTGGTTGTTTCAGGTTGTTTTGGTTGAGGTGGTGGTATGCTGTTCATGACCAGTTAGGCGTTAGTGGGAATACTCACATTCCCGGTCAGATGAATCTGTGGATGCATCAAGCTGAAAACCTGTCCCTTGCTTGGCCCAGTGAACAGGTGGGCTGGTGATGGTAGGGCCTCGACCACCTCCCTGTTAACATCCCAGGGTTCTGATCAGCCTAAATCAAGTGTGAAACCACAGGGGTAGCACAGGTCAGTGCTAAAGGGGGCTGAAAGGGGTTTGGGAGCACCTAGGGTAAGCGGATCCAAAGAGGCAGTGAGCTCCAGCAGAGGCACGGTGGGAAGAGGCTGAGCAAGGGGCTTGCAGAATAAGACCCAAACCTGAAATTGTTTGGGTTTTTGTCATTAAAAGTTCTTGAATTAGTTTGGTCTGAGCTGCTACAGCCTCCATATAACCCATGTCTTGGCTAAAATCCCTCTGTTCTTGCCCACTGAGCTCTTTCTCCACCTATGCAGCTGCCCTGACTCTGCTCTCTGTGTCTCTCCGTGTTTCACAGTATCCGGACCTGAGCCAGGAGTCTGGGTCTCCATTTGTCTTTATCTGCACAAATCCCCAGGAGATGGTTGTGAAGTTTCCCATCAAAGGAAAACACAAAATCTGTAAGTAGTAAAGTTTCCCCAGATGCCCCGCCCCAGCCCTCAGAGCCGGCTCCCCTCGCCACCCCAGTTTGCTGTTGCCAAATGAGTTCCCAACCTTTGCCATCTGCTCTTTGATCTGGAGATGTTTGTTTAATGGCTCAAATACATCTGTAATATTTTTTTTTGTCTTTGGTTCCCCTTTCTCCAGATGTTGCTTCCTTCCAAATACATGCCTCTTCCTGCCTCTGCAAACATTCAGAAAGTCAAAGAGCATTCATGTTGGTGGCTGATCTGCTGCCGGCATCAGCCTGGGTCAGGATAGGAGTTGGTGCAGCAATGCCCAGGCAGGTCCAGGCAACCTCTGTGTCCTGGAGTTCCAAATCACGCTCTTGCCCCTGAGGACAGTGAGGGCTTGAACAGCAAGAGCTGCAGGGCCAGACGGATGTTGCCCATCTGCAGGCCGGTGGGATGGGACGTCCTGGCAGAGCGCGTGGGGAAGCGCCACAGCATCTGTCCACGCTCCACTTGCCAGTGTCGTTAGTCCCTTTTATGAGCCACCAGCCCCTCCACAGGCTGCCAGTTATTCCTGCCCTCTGCTATAAAAAGGATGGAGGAGGGATGTGGCAGCTGGGGAGCCCGCAGTCAGCTCCGTCCTTATTAGCAGCCTCCCCACCACACAGCCCGGGGAAGGCACCGCACGAGCTTGCAGGGGATGTGAAAAATTAATTTGACGGGCTAAAAGCAGCAGAAGCAGGAAGAGTCTTGGCTGTTTATTCAGCAGAGCTGACAACTGGGTGATCTCCCTCCTTTCCACATGGATCCTTGGGACTAGTACCTGGGGCTCAGGAGTGTTGGGATTTCTCAGTACTGGTTAATAAGGGCTTTTCGAAGCACAGCAGAGGGTTATTTTTGTTGGCTTTGAGGGCTTTTTCCCCTCTCTGCTCAGGGAAGCACCTTTCTCCCACACCGGGGTGTTGGGATGTTCCTGCAAAACCATTTGGTTTCTTCCTTGCCTTATTGACCAGCAACTGGGAGGTACATTCAGCTAATGGAGATCAGTGCTTGGAGACCTGCAAGTGCTCAAATCTCGCTTGTGGCACAGTCCTCCCCTTAGATGGGTTATTCCAACTGCCAGTGAGCAGGCAGGAGTTATTTAGGATGCAAATCTTGGCTGTGGGAGAACAGCCTTGTGGCCGTTTCGTGCTGGCGCAGCCACTGCATCCTTTTTTCCCCTTGTGTTAACCTCTCTTTTGCTCTCACCAGGCTCTCTCGCGCTCCTTCACTCCCACCTCTGCCTCTGTCTGGCTGTGGGTGGGAGAGGACGAAGCTGCTATGCGGCCCCTGCACTTCTGCCTCGCTGGGTGCAGGTGCTGCCAGTCCCCTCCCCATCTGTCACATCATCTCCTTTTTGTTGTGACACTTTCCTGCTTGGAGAAGGATCAGTCTAACAGCCTGGAAGGAAGCCGGCTGTGCTGGCGGCTGCCTGTGCTCCCACTCCCACTGCTGGCCCTGCCTTCCCTGCCCTCCATCGCAATAGGAGCTGTCACAGGAGCAGTGCAGGGGGGCTGTGAAGCTGTATGTTCACCTCCTGGAAGGGACATGGTCCGTCTGGGTGATATTTATGACAGCCTAGGGAAGGAGCAGGGAAGCCTTTGACCTTTCATCAGTGCAAGGCGCTGTTTTAATAGAAGCTGGCATTGCATCCCAGGCAGTCAGAAGCTTAATTCTCCCAGCTGGAAGCAGAGCAGAGGGAAGGTGCCAGCTCACATCCCCACCTGGGCTTGCTGGCTGCCCTGGTCTCCTTGAAACCTGGCTCAAATCATGACAAAATGCCAGTTTGTCCTGTTGGAAAGCCAAGCCAGACCAGTTTTCCTTGCCAGACAACAGCATGGACCTCACCACAGTGACATCCGGATGCTTCTCTGTTGCAAATTAGTTGTTTCTAGCAGCCTGGGCATGGGAAAAAAAACCCTAACATGGCTCAATTTTTGCTGCCAGTGTCATTTTTATTGTGGAACGGATGGGCACAGTGTTGCATCTAGGAGCACAACTGTCCCCAATACGTCCCCGTGTAGTTTTAGTGCGTGAGGACAAAGCTTGTTGGCCTTTCTCATGGGAAATTTCCTTGAATCCAGGCAGAGCTACCCTGAAGCATCACTTAGAAACCTCCCTCCAACAGCCAGCAGCTGGAAGAGTGCACAGGAGCAGAGGACGTGGTGTGAGACAAGAGGCCTTGAATCGTAGAGCAGAAAGAGCAAGGCACCCTGGGGCTTTGCTTTATTTTTAGCCTTTTCTTAAAGGTTACGTGTGTGGTGTGTGGTGTTTGCCAGCTGGAAGAGCAGGGGAGCCTCCCGATGTTTTTGGGGTCCAGGAGAAGCAGGCAGGCACATGCAATATAACAGCCCTGGTGACAGTAGGTGGTGGTGGGGGACCAGAGCATGGAGAAAGTGTGAACTTGCTGCCTTTCTCCTGCCAAAACCACCCCTAGCGTGGGGACAGGGTGGTCTGGCACACTGCTTCTGGATGGGCTGGCTCAGCCTGCTTGTGTGCCAATGACTGGAACAGCAGTTGCAAGGAGGGGACTTCTTCCCCATCCTTAGGTGGTGGGGGGAAAGTTTTCTCTGGGGTGACCAAGGGGATGGAGGATCTCCCAGAACATCTTCCAAGCCATGTTTCCGTTTGTAGATCTGTGGCATGATGACCTGCAAACCCTCTTTGTTCAGTTGGAATTGAGACCTTTTCTTGGTTTGAAGAGAAGGTCATGGTCACTGGCTGGTTAGGAACCATTTTCTCTGGAGAAAATGCTTCTTATGGCACACAGACATTTACTAGCAGAGTTTGGAGCAGTGGCTGAAGTAGAGCTTTGGAGCGTGGTGTATCTTGCCCTCTGTTCCCAGCTACAGAGACAGGACGAGGCTGGCATTTAGAGGATGGGAAGATGCAGAGTAGAAGCAGGAAGGCAAGCCCTGGGGAGATGTGGTATTAGAGGAGATGACCAGTGCTGGCTGCTGGCAGAGCCGCGCTGGGAGAGTGGGAACATCCTTGCATTTTTACAGGCAGGAAGAAGAGGACAAGGACACTCCTCTGAGGGAGCACATCACCATGCCTGGCTTCTGGCTTCTTCAGCAGGAGTTGCCCAAAATCCCATGTTCTGGTGTCCTGCTCGTCTCCCAGGTGGCAAAGCAGAGCTGGCAGTGAAGCCCCCAAGGGCTGTGAAGGACAAGGAGAGGCAGTGTTTTCTCCAGTTTCCACTGGAGCTGCTAGCTGAGGTTTTCCCAGGTGGCAAAGGCAGCAGATGGCCTTGGAGACCACCAATCTGGCACGTGGCAACGTGGAGCAGGTGTCCCCATCACACTGGGTGCCCATTGCACCATCATCCCAAGCAGAGGGGTTGTTGTTCCCAGTCCTGGCTTTTGCCACACTGTGGAGAAACACGTCCCTGACAGTCCCTGTTGCTTGACAGTCCCCCATCTCCTCGGAGCGTATCGACGTTCATCCTGCGGGCAGGAGCAGGGATTGGTTTCCCCCCGGTAGTGACAGGCAAGTGCTGGATGTTAATTTACTCTTCTCCTCGCTGAATTGTCCCCTCTCCGGCGTCTTTTGGCCGCGTCAGACACGCTCGCCCCTGGCTCCCTGGTGTCGCGCCTGCGGAGGGAGGCCGCCGCAGCTAGAAATGCCTGGCTCCTCAAGCAGGATAATTGGATGTGACAGGAACACACTAACTAGGAGACCTCGCTGCCTCCAGCTCATTTGCATTGCAAATAGCATTTAAAAATAAAGAGTGATGAGGGTTTGTTGTGGGTTTTTTTAATCTTTAATCCCCTCTTTACAGGGAAGCTGGATGCAAAGATCCATCAGGGAGCAAAGAAGGGGTTAATGAAGCAGAAAGCCGTGGGGTGAACACCAGGGAGCAGCACCGGTTCCCATGAAGCACCCAACTGCCTCTGCAGGGTGCCAGGATGGTCTTCAGCTCTGAAAAGCAGGTGCAAGATGGATCCCTGATCACAGATTGTTTTTTTGTATTGCTTTATCTCTTGTATTCCAACAGTATTAAAAGAGACATGTTTTCACCAAGGCCTGGCCCAACAGCCCTGTGCTTCCAGGGAGGTTCAGTGCTGCGGACAAGGGTGGGTGGGAAATGGAGCTTGACAGGGTGCGGTTCAGCAATCACTGGCAGCCCCAGGAGCAGCGGGTCCCAGAACGGGCATGGGGAGCTCTCGCTGGCAGCAGGCAGCCCAGCTCCATCCTGCCTTTGGCAGGATCTCCCTCTCCAAAAAATGCCTTGAGGTGTTTTCGGCTGGATGGGGTCAGACACGTGGAGGAGAAGGGTGAGAAGCTGAGGGCATTAGGGGGATGCCTCACAACAGCCAGAGAGCCTGAGCCCTGCCAAGTGGGGATGGGAGGTTTGGTGTTAGAGGTGGGCTCTGTGCCTTCTCACAGGTGCTCTTCCTTTGGAATCACTGCTGAGTACCCAATCTTACATCCTTCTGCTGATTTGTACTAAAGCAGCAGCTATGCCCCAAGACCTAGCCCCCAGAAGCTGTGTGTAGAACACCTTTGGAATAAGCTGAATTTTGCCTTTTTCTCTACTTCCTCACACTCAGCCTCTCCCCACGTTGCCATGTCCGTGCTCATCATGCACTGGTGTGTACTGGACTGTGATCCCTTCATGCTGTGGTGCTCCAGGCTCTGCCTTGCCATGGTCTAAGAGCTCCTCCTTGTTACCCTGAGCCCACCCTGCTGTGGGGAAAACGGAGTGGCCCTCCAGCACTCCCAGCATCCCTTCTCCTCTTTCCCAGGAATGCAGTGGGAGCTGCCAGCTCAACTGCTTGGCACAGTCCCCGGGTATAGATTGTCCCAGCCCTCTGCCCCATGGGAGAGGAGGAGGGTGCAATGCCTTCATGCTGCAGCACTAGAAATCATCCCATGCCAATTTGCCCTAGGAGTTGTATTCTGGCTCCATTTGCTGCCTCTGGGATCTCTGAGGTGCTGGAAATGATGGGGCTGGATCCAACTCCCACCCATGTTACTCTTCAGAGGGAAAACCCTCGCAGGTGTTTCAGCTTTGAGCTGCCCGCGTTTGGCACAGAATTTGTGGTGTGGGTGCTGCTGTTCAATGTGGCCAGGGGTGATGGGATTCTCCTGCTTCCTTTCTCCTCTGGCTGCATCCCTCCATCTGTTCTGTCCTTTGTGTTCCACCACTATGGTTCAGTCAGCTGTACTGGGACTCCTAGAGACTTCTATGTACTCTTGTTACATGGAGATCCTACCATCTTGGTGGATGTTCCTTGAGAGTCATGGGGAGTATCTACAGTGCCAATAGGAGTAGAGCTGGAGAGGGATGGGGGGTTTGGGGAGTCATCATGGGGTTCTGGTGCCTTGGGGAGAAGGAGGCAGGAGAGGCCTTCCTTGTGGGCTGTGTGGGAGAGGCAGGACACAGAGGGTTGGAAGTCTGAGAACCCAGGGAGGAGGTGCCAGGCTGGCTTCAGGTGGTGCAGCCCCAGCTCCTGCTCCTGTCCCAGGAGTGCAGCACCATCAGACAAGACCATGACAGAGTGAGATCTTGTACCAACTCTGTGATCCCACAAAATCCCACCTTCCCATCACACCTAGTGCCTGTTAAAATCCCCATCCCAAAGTACTGCTTGCCCAGATGGGTCACCCATCCCATGCCTGAACCAGGCTTTAATATAAGCCCATGATTTGGCTCTGTATTAAACCAGATGCATCTCCTGCATCCACTTCTGACAGTGGCAGCTGCCTTGTCACCTCCCTGTCCTTTGTTGCTCACAGCTCACATGTACCTGGTCCCTGCAGGTTTCATCCCTAAGGGTGTCACGTCCACCATCGTCTGTAGAATTCCATGGGATCTCTGACAGCTACAGGCAGGCTGGATCACAGACCCTGTTCGTGGTCATGGCAAAACACGTCATTGGAGTGATCCCGAGATCGTTCCAAATGGAACTGCCTTGCCTGGCAGGGGTTTTATTTTCCTCCTGTATTAGTGGCATCACAGTTTTGCCAGGAAAGATGCACTGACCCATCCCTGGTTCTTCCTGCGTTCCTGTCTGACACTGGTTTTTCCACCCTTGGGAGCACTGTTCCTGGTCTGAGATTTGCTGAACATCAGCACCAAATGCCCATAAAACCTTTTACCCAATCCTTGAAAATACTTCAGCAAAAACTGACCTGGTTTTATTAATACAGGTTCTCTTGGAGCCTGCCAGCATTGGCTCTGTGCTGTGCAAGAACAGTTTCTCCTCCTCATCAGGATAAGGAAGGATTTCTCCTCTTTCTCTCTTTTAGGCTGTAAGAATTCTCTTCCATCCCTCTTTTTCCATTGTTTTAAACATCTGGCTCCCTCCCACCTGTCCCACCCCCAGCCCCAGTGAGACACCCAAGCCTCTGGCCTTCTTGGCATCACCTCCTTTGCCAGGGATTTGGGTCTTGTGTTGTCCTTGTTTGGGGCAAAAAGCATAAGAAGAAATTGGTATCTCCTTTGGTGCTCTCCTGAAACCACAGTGGATGGTGGCACACTCAAGGAATGGTGGCACCTCTTTGATCTGGAATACTTACAGCAGACCCTGGCTGAGTGGATGGAGTTGGTGCTCCGCTCTCCATCTGCAGGACTGGCAGATTCCTGCACGTTGCTGCTCCATTCTCAGCACTGACAGATGCCAGCTTGGATCCTGCATCCCATCTCCCATTGGCACAGCCTGCCACACAGGTTCACCTTGCCGGTTTTGGGGTGTCATGGAGACAGGACTGGGACATCCCCACTGAGGTGAGCTGAAGTTTCCTCACCGAACGGTGGGGCTGATGTTGAGGCTTTGGGAGAAGGAGTGGAGGTTTTGGATTGTCCAGGGGCCAGGCTTCAAATGAGCTGGAATTTCCTCCCTGGTCAGCAGGGCCAGTGCTGAGGCTTTGGGTGGGAAGTAGAGGGTTTAGGGGACATGTCACCCACCTTCAGGGCGTGAGAACGGCTGGGAACCCAGGTGCTGTTTCCATCCAGAAGAGTGTTTGGAAAGGGAACGTGGCAGCGTGGGGCACGATGTGGTGGATTTTGAGGTAAGTGTAGATGCCCTGGGGTGGTGATGACCCCTGCCCCCTGCCTTTCTGTGCTGGCTCAGGGAGCTAAAAGCATGGCCTTGGGGGGACCGTGCTGGGCTGAGGTCTCACAAGACACCGCTCAGAGCGTGAAACACCCCCAAAAGATTCCCCCCGCGAGGAGGCACTACGGCGGCTCCGGCTCCTAAGGCAGGGAATGCTCCGCTCCGGGCTTTGTCTGTCTCCGGCTCCCGATCCTTCAGGCGGGGTATCCGCTCCGTATTTTCCGCTCCGCGTTCCGCCCTCCGCGTTTTGCGCCGTGCCCGCCCCGCCCCGCCCGGCGGACCCGGCGCGGCCTGCG
>WEKY01033670.1:1132818-1211141 GCA_013390045.1 Picathartes gymnocephalus
CCCCGCCGCCCCCTCCGGGACCCTTGGGGCCGGGAGTCTGTGTGCCCCGCCACTCCTGCGACCATTGGGGACGGGGATATGTGCCTCCCCCTCCCTCACCTCTGACCGTGGGGATGGAGCTCCGAGTGCCTCCCCCCGCGACCACTGGGGACCGGGGTCTGTGTGCCCCTCGCTCCCCCCTCCCCGTGACCACGGGGGCGGTTGCGGGTGCCTCCCGTGGCCGTTGGGAAGGAGCCCCCGCGGGTGTTGTGGCCATTAGGGGTCGGGCCCCGCCGAGGGGTGCGAGGCCCGCCTTTGCCGTCGCGAGGGTCGCGCTCAGAGTCCCGGGGTCCCAACGGCTGCAGGGAGGGGGTGTCCCCTGCCCGGGGTCACCGCCATGCCAGGTTTTGTGGGAGGGATCGGGGTTGGGAGGGTGATGCAGGCGGGCAGGGAGTTCTCGATGGCGTAGCGGTGTTCCTGGGCCGAGGGGCGGTCCCCCCTCTTGACCCCCGTCTCTGTGCAGGTGGGGCTTGAGGGGCACAGGAGCGGAGGGTAAGCGCGAGCGGAGGTTCCCTGGACCCCAGCTCTTTTGTAGTGCCGGTAGGGGGTTCTTGGCACAAATCCTGGAAGATTAAATGTTCCCCAGTGCGTTTAGCGAATCCCTGTGAGTTTGGGGGGGTCAGACTCCGAGAGCGGAGCCCCTCCGGGCATCACCCATGGGGCCGGGTCGTGTGCCGGCGGCCCGGTGCCGCAGGATGAGCCGCCCTCCTTCAAGTCCTTCGAGCCCCCGCTGGCCAGCGGGGCCGATCTGGAGGTGACCCCGCCGGTGACAACGTGGCCGGGTGTCCCGCGAGGGCTGGGGCGGCCGGCGGGGCAAGCTCTCCTGCCGTGCGGTCTCCCGCCCGTTGTGTACACGGGGAAGGTCACAGGTTCAGGTCTGGTCTGCGAGACTTGGCTCCCCTCCATCTCCCAGCAGCCTTCCTTTTGCCTTTCCTTTCCTTTTTGCTCCTTTTTGGGAAGGCCTTTTCCCTTGGAGGAGGCGTTAGTTCCTCGTTTTCCAAAGTGTGCACCGAAGAGCCCCGTGGGCTCTTTCCCCCTCCTCCAGAATATCCAAGGATGCCGGTGTTGGGGCTGGCTTTTGGGTGCCATCGTGTGCAGGCAGTTCCTCGCCTGGACATCCTCAGGAAAACCTGTTTCCACGCTTTGTGTGATGACTCCAGCATTGGATTATGCTGCGCATTTCTAGCTCTTTGTTGGCAGTACGTGACCGCACATGCACAGCACTCAGAAAATCCAGGCAGCTGATTTTATTGATTAACTCTTGACCAGAAATAATCTATATTTTATTATTTTGAAGCTGTTTCAGTCGCAGAACACAAATCCTTGCCCTTTTATGCCCTCATTCACCCAGTGAGGTTTTCTCCTCCTGTGAGGAGGAGAAGGGAGACGTGTGCAGCACCAGGATCACGGTGTCTCTGTCATGGAAAAGGACAAGGATTTAATGTTTCACCTGGACTGGCCTGGCATGCAAGGGCTGCCTTTGGTTAGAGCCACTGGAGGAAATTAATCATCGAGCAAGTTGGAATGACCTATAATTGAGTATGGCCAGAGCACGGGGATGGGGGTTTTATTCCTTTCTCCAAGCCAGGCACCCGGACTTGGTTTGTGTGTTTGGTGAGTCACCATTAGGCTGCTCGTTAGCCTCAGGGACCAGTGTGTGTGTGCATGGATGTGTCTCTTAACAGATTTGTTATCTCTGTGTGTGCTGAAAGCAGTGTGATTTTTTTGGGGGGATCCATCTGTCTGTCTGGAGCCCTGTGCTGGGTGGTAGCCCCAGATAATCCCTCCCTTGCTTCAGCTGCAAAGTCCCCTCACGCTTCCTTGCAGCTGGCTTGTCGGATGTCAGTGGTGATGGCATCGCTTCTGCTGCCTCAAAAGCTTTTTTCCTGTAAATTAAGCTGAAAAGGTGCATTTCTGGGAAGCAAGGGCTCACAAAGGTGGATGAGGTGCTCTCACATGGTATTGGATCTACCCAACAGCTTGTGCTTGTGTGTATGTCTTTATTTTGAATTAACAAGAAGGACAGACCAGAGATTGCTCCGTCTGGTTTATTCTCTTGGAGAACAGGGCTGCCTTGAATCAAAAATTGCCTCCAGGTTATATTTACAGTGTATTCTTCATTGTGATTGCATAAATTAAAAGAAAACCAGGAGCTGCCTGGTCTTTCTAGTGCTTCCATGTGGGCATCATTCCCCAGACAAAGTCGATGTCTGTGTGTTGTGTCCAGGCCACGACAGGTGGGACACCCACATCTGGGATCCCACTCCTGGGCTCAGCTGATGGTGGTTGAGGACCAAAGTCACGTGTTGTGCCTGATTTAATTGGCATTTCCAGGGTGTAGGGATCTTTTTCTGCATGCTTGTGGTGGGAAGAGGAAGAGCCTTGAGCTCGACCTTGGCCGGGCTGGGAGTGGGGATGCACCTCGGCACTGTCCCACCCCGCCCCGCGTAGCACGGCTCCGACTGGGATTAGGGCCTGTGGGCGCTGATGCAATACTAGTCCCAGATGTAATGCAATAAGCCTCTTTGTCCCCTTTATCCAGAGCATTATGTAAATAAGATGGTATTTATGGTCCCAGGTATGTTGTTCTGGGGCTGTGTGACATCCTGTGTGCGCAGTGATGCCCTTTGAGTGTTGGCTCTGTTACTAGTGTTCCTGGCCAGAGACAGGGACTTGCTGGGGGCAGGTAGCAAGTGGGCAGATGCTTCTGGGCAATCTGTCACATGCCGGCTCCCTACGGGGAGGAGGTGAGGCTGCAGGTGACCTTGCCAGGAGCTGGTAACAGTTTAACCATGCGCAGTTACTTGTAGGTAATGAAGGCAGCAAGTGGATCAGTGCTGGAGTCTTTGGGGTGGTTGCCCACTGAGGTCATGGAGAAGTCCATGGTTATCATAGCAGGCTTCCTGCAGGATATGGACTGCTGATTTCCCAGCCTTAGGGTTCAGAGAGTCACGTGTCTGTTCCCCAAACCTGTGTTCTGTTGCAACTGATGGAGGTTTGTGGAGATATTTTTTGGGAAGCACCTGCAGATGGCCTGGGCTGTTTGCAGTTCTTCTGTGATGCCTCTTTGATGCTTCATGGGCTCTCTGGGCATGGGGGGAGCTTGTAATTTTCCCTTGGGTCTTGCCTGCTTACTTGGGAAGATCCTAATTTGGTGCTTGTGGCGGTGGGTGGAGGGATGAGAATGCCATTGCATGGGGATGCTTGACTCCATCAGGGTTTGGGGTTGGGGTATGTTGAGGAGCCCATCTGGGTGTGAAGGACCTTTTCTAAGATCAGGGGTAAGTAGATGAGCTGGCTTAGAGCATGCAACTCTCCTGGGAGCTCATTGGTGGGCACATGTGGCTCCTGAGCCAGAGCTTTGGCCACCCTGGCAGCAACCAGTCTGCTTTATGTCCCCATGCTGGGTTGACTTGAACGAGGAAGGGTGTTGCTTTGTGTTGGGAAAGGGCAGGAAAAGAGAACCCATTGGGATATAGCTTATTTTGCCATGGAGATGCACTTTCCTCCTACTGAGGGTTGGTGTCTCGAGATATGACATGGTGTCAGAGGAGGGAGTGAGGTTGAGCTTGAACAATCTTACAGTAAGAAAACAGAGAATGGCTGCCTGACCAGGAAACTTGCTCTGGGACTCCAGTTGCTCTTGTGATTGATTTTTTCTTTTTTTTTTCTTTAAAGGAAACCAATTCCCATCTGCATTTGGGTGAAAAATCAGTTTTTGAGATGAGCCCAAGAGGTTTTGTTTTCGCTGCAGCTGAGTGTCCTTCACATGCACAAAACCCACTGATGTAGCTGCTGAGCGTCAGCTCAAATGTGGTGTGAGGGGTATGAAAAGATGCAAGTGCAGTTTTTTGTGGATGAATAAGGATAATTTCAGGACATCCTTGGTATTTTGTATTGAAACATTAAATGCCCAACTTCTACAATTCATTGCCATGTTCATGGTGTAAGAAGAGGAAAGATAATATTGTTGCTTTATGCTGCTCTTTCCCCACGCACAGAAAGGTTTTGTGGCATTGGATTTTTCCTCCAAGCTGTTCTTGGGCCGCTGATTCTTCCAGTGGCTGGAATGATGAGATCTCTACAGTGCTTCATCATGTGTGATGGGGCTATACTGATTTATTGATAACAAAATTGATTTTAATGAATTTGTTGAGCCCATTTGTGGTTTGGATTAGCAGAGCATTTTGGTTCAAGTGGGTCCAAAGATTTGACTTGGAGTTTTCCTGGTGCTCCTCCAAGGGGATGAAGAGCAGATCAGGAGGAGTGTGCTGTGCAGCTTTAAAGGAGTGAAAATGAGGTGTGTAATGACTTCACTAACAGTAACCATCATGAATCCAGTAGGAGAGGAAGAATCTTGCTCATCTCTGGGAGAATTACTTCTCCTTCCTCAAAGGTTTAGTAGCCTTGTTGAAATTTCTTCTTGTCCTGAGGATTTCTTGTTTATTTTTGAGGGAGTTTCACATCTAATCTGACTTTCCCTCTGCATCCATTGCCACAAGTAATTCCAAGTGCACTAGGACTCCCCAAATAAGCCCATCCCGCTTTGATGCATGGTTTTCGTTGGGTTTTATTGTATTCCTGTGCGCTGGCTAATTCACAAAATTCGGTAATTTGCAATGGGTCATTAGCACAAATTAGCAACTTTCTGATGGATATCAAAGCTCTGCAAATGTGCTGTATTAATCTGGGAGATACACCTATTTATTATCCCTCCCAGGGAAAAAAAAAGGGATTTCTCAGCATGGTACTTGCTCCGCTTGCATTTGTTCTTGTCTGTATCTGCCTTCCCTACTCCTTTACTTCACAGTCTGGTTGTTTTTTTTCCCAAAGTTTTCCCAGGCTGATGATGTGACAGAAAGAGGGATTACAGCCACACGCACTGGCCTTGCTACAAACGGAGCCTCAGCTTTGGGAGCCAAGGTGCCCTAATTGGTTATCGAATGAAGGGAATTAAAGACATTAATAGGTGAAGTGGCAGCTCCTTTGGTTTTGGAGTGGTGGAGAAATGTTCATCGTCTTCTGAAGGCTGGGAAAGAGCCAAGGCTGGCTGCCTGCTATGCTCCTAAAATGAAAGATAAAGGAAATAAAGCCCAGAAGCTCTCCCTTCCCCAGGAGCAAGCAAGCCAGTGGCTGTCTGTCCATTCCGACCAGTGCTGCTGTGCCCCTCTCCTGTCAAAGCAGGGCTGTGGCTGGGAGGCACTGCTCAGCTGGGATCACTCTGGTGCTCTTCCTTTGGATGAAGAAGACGGAAAAGAGATGTTGACTTTGGTGGAGAGTGGCAGTGCAGCCAGTGGTTTGCTGTTCCTGCTGTACCTCTGTGGGGAGTGATCCTTGCTGGATATCTGCATCTCTGCAGCCATGAGAACCTGGTTTGGGACTGGGCCCACGATGGGGCTGGGGGACAGCAGGGAGACCAGGAGGAAGCTGAGGAGCTATGCTGCCTCCGGAGCCCTGTAAGGAAAGGGAGCAAATGGCCAGTTTAGTGGCGCCCGCTCTGCTCCCCCTGAGCTCGGGATGCTGCCAACACCTGGTGCCTTCCTGCATCCCTGCTGACAGCATTGGGTGAGCAGGGGAAAAGGGCAAGCTCCCTTTTCTAGCACTTACTCCAGTGGTTATTTATGCCCATTGGTTGTCTTTGGTCTTTGCCAGGTCTTCTTTCTTTCCATCTCTATGACTGATGCTTCGAGGATCTTTCCTGGTCACATCCATCTTGCTGCTTCCTCTCACTGCTGGCAAGCTTCCAGCCTACACGGAGTGCTGAAGTTTGGGAACCTCTTGGGTTATTTTCATGTGCCCTCTACCCACTTCTAGGCTGCGCAAAAGGACAGGCCACCAATTCAGATACTTTTAAGCCTCTCATAAATCAGTTCACCTGCGTTGGGGTTAGCAAGGATGTAACTGCACTGGTTTTAAATCCACACGGCTCTTCTACTTTCCCAGTGGAAACCAGCTCTGTTCAAGGGACAGTCATTCCCCAGGTTTACCCCTATGAGAAGCCTTGCAGTGCCAAGCAGATTGGCTCAGATGTCTAGTTTTGAGTGTTTAATGTTATTTTTGGCACCAGCCAGCAGCGACATGGCTGGCTGGGCTCAACAAGAATGGCCTTTGTGGTGGTAGAGGAACACCGGGACCATGTCTGGTGCTGCTGGAACGCACTGGGTTGTCTGGGATAGACTCACCCAAAGGGCTTCCGTGTTAATCCTGGCTGGTTATTGCTCATGGTGTTGCTTTGCTTTTGCTGCTGTGTAGCTGCCAGTGGTCTGTGTGTCAGTCTTCGATAGCCAAACCCTGTGGTGCTGCTGCTCAACTCCTGTGACACTGCCAGTGCCTGCCAGGCACCTGCTGGGTGCCAGTGATGCTATTACACCCACAGGGTGGCACATGAGGATCATGGGGCAAGCAGGGGATGCAGATTTTGGGTGAAGATGGGGCTGTGTTTCTGGTTCTGGTTTCTGGTTGTGTGCAGGTCTGGGCATGGCAGTTACACAGGGGTGTCTTCCATCATGCAGACACAATGCTTGGGGGGTAAATCCTTTTTGGGCAGCCCTGATTCAGGGTAGATCTGAGAACTGAGCTTGCAGGAAGGAAGCTGCTCTGTTATTTTACCTACTGAATACTTTTTCTCCCACACATGGGTTTTTCAATTCCTCTTTCCCTATACAGCAGAAAGTTTAGACACTGGGCACCAGTTTGTGCTTGTGGATTTGGGTAAGATTTGGGATCTCTTAGAAAGATCCTGGCAATATTCAGTTGCCTGAGATTTTCGAGTCTGCAGGGTCATGTTTGCTGGAAGATGTCTGTCCTGGCATTTTTGGATGAGCAGGCTGTGATCCAGAGCCTGAGCCTTGCTGTTCCCTGCTCATCTCTGTGGCAAAGACTTGGGAAGGGGATGGGGCTCACACAAGACTCTGCTGTCAGAGCTGTAACAAAGTGCCAGCAGGACTCCTGCCGGCTCATGCTGTACTTGATGCTCCTCCAGTCCGTGCCAGTGTGTTATCCTAGCACTGCAGCCTTTCCTGCAAACCTGGCTCCTGCCTGGCAGGAGGTCGGTCAGCTCTCTGCAGGGGTCCTGTGTGTGCAGGAACATTGCTGGACTTAAGGGCAGCTACCAAACGGAGCCATATGGAGAAGTCAAGAGGCAACAGATAAAAATTGCACTGGGAGAGGTTTCATTTCAACATAAGAAAGAAATTTTTTACAGCCATTCCCTAAAACAGTCTCCTCCCGGACACATTAGGAGTCCATGCCAGTGGAGGTTTTCAAGATGTGACTGGACAGGGTAGTAGGTAATGGTAATCTCACCTGATCTCCCTTTTTCTCAAAAGGTTGGAGCAGGTGACCTTTCAAGGTCCCTTCCAACCTGCTCTGCTCTACAGTTCTATGACCTGAGTCATGCAGACATGTACGTTCAAGTTTATGTGTAATGATGGTGCTTGCTTAGCTTCTCACCGGGGAAGTGACTCCAGCAGTGCAATTCAGCAGAGAGCGAGCAGATGTTCCAAGAAGGTGCTGTTTGCCAGCCATCCCTCACAGGAATGGCATGGAGGGTTTGGTGCCTTCATGTGGGTCTGTAGGTATCAATGTGCCTCCTGCTTGACCTGAGGACGATGTGATGGTTCTCCTGCTGATAGTTTTCTTGAAGTATGAAGCTCTTGGACTTCCTTGTGAGTTGGTGGAGGAAATGTGAGCTGTTTTATTCAGAAGTACACACAGAAGTGGTACTTTGAAAAAAATTCACAAGTTGAGAGATGTCAAATGTAAATCTGAAGAACTGCGGAGTCTTGAGGCACGAATAGACAAAAAATTTGGACTTCGGTGATGACGCTTGCAAAACTGATGTGAGGATTGAAGAGGTACTTGTTCCAGTTTACTCCATGTCACGATATAAAGGAAAGCCTGAAACTCTTGGTCCTCTTTGTGTTCCCCTTCTCCGTGTGCGTTGTGTATCAGGGCTGTGTGTAGCCTGCTGGGAGTTGAGGGAAGCAAGGGGGGTTCTCAAGAGTGTGTCTTTGCTAGTCAGACATGTTCAAGAACCTTGGATTTTTCAGCCCTAGATTGAGTGATCCTCATGATATTGAGGTTATAAAAATGTCAGTGAGAAGCAAACGCTAGGTTTAACTATTCTGATATTTTCTTCAAATGCACTGGCAGTGTGTCTTTTGTATGGACAGCTTTGCTGGACATTGTCATGTGCTGCAGTTATGTGGAGTGTTGCTATAAAAGTCATGTTTTAAGGTTACGAGTGAATGGGAGTGGGTGTGAGGTTGAATTTTGATCCCAGGAGCATCTTTTGCTTGATGATGAATGTAGAGTTGAGGCCTGAGTGTGTATTTGGGAGCAGGTGGGTGTTGTGGCTGATAAGTCTCTGGAGCTTTGCTTCAGGCAGGGTGATTGCCTGACTGTCCTGCACCAAAGCGGTCTCTGCTCACCTCTCCACTTTCCTCCATCTCCAGCCTCTTCCAGTGACCTTGTCTGTCCTGCTTTTGTCATGCCCGGACTGAAGTATTTCAAGCTTTTCTCAAGAATGCCAACAAATGACTCATCGCTAGAGTGCTGCCCTGTCTCAGGTTCATCTCTAGTGTCAAGGCTCAGCCTTTTGAAACTTGGGAGTCCTGGTCTAAGTTTGTTGGTGTCTCTCTGAGCACTCTGGCTGTAGTGCATGCTGGAAGATGTAGTCTTGATGGGGTGCACCTCCATATTAAAAAAAAGAAGGGTGGCTCCATTTTATTCAAATTGGGTTCAGCCTTCTCCCTCCTGGCAGCTTACTGACGCTGTCCTGCTCAACCCTGAGAGCCACTGAAGTTCTCCAGGCGCTTTGTGTGAGCGCAGAGGCGGGAGCACAGCTCCTCCATTCAAAATCTTGCTTAATTCCACATTGAACAGCCTGTTTTGAAGCTCTGCGCCTTGGCGTGTTTTGCAACAGCTCGGACTCCCGCAGGGCGCAGGCGGTGGAGGGATCCTGCCCCGTTGGGTGGCAGTTCTCGAGGGTGTCATGGCAAATCTCCTTTGTCTGCTACGGTCTGACTGATGTCTGGGGGAGAGTAAACCCTCCTCCCCTGCGTGATTTCTTGAGCTGAAAGCAGCAAGTGAGTGAGGAAGCTCCTTTGTGCAGATTTCTCCGTCTCCTCTTGTTCGTGCCAGCTGGCTCGCGTTCAACATTTCTTTTTTTCTCTCTCTTTTTTTTCTCTTCTCTTCTCTTTCCCCCAGCTCTAGAGTGAGGGGGTGGGGAGAAAGGGAACATTTTAAAAAGAAATCTGCAGAAAAGACATGGGAGTTACTTAACAAAAATCCAACCCAAACAAGCCCAGCTGGGAGATTACAGGCGCAGCGGTAGGAGCTGAGTGGGGAGTGAGTGCAGCAGGGTGGGGAAGGCAGTGTGTCCCCCCCCACCGCCCCGAATTTCTTTAGTCGTAAAAGGAAACAAAAAGGGATCTCATGCAGAGGCAGTGGATGGGGAGAGCAGCCAGCTGGTTGCCAGTGGCTGGAGGAAGGGCCTCGGCACTGCAGCCCCTAGTGCTGCTGCCTCATCGAGGGGCTTGTGGGGAGCCCTTTGGGGGTTTGACGAGTGGGGGGGGCAGCATCCCTTCCATGCCACTGCCTTTGGCTCTTTCGGGAGGGAGCGGAGGGCTCTGCTCTCCAGGGTCACTTTGGCCAGAGCAACCATCTCACCAAACCTTCTGCTCCCTGCCTTGTGCCCACCGGAGGAAATGCTGCATCCTGCAGATTTTCTCCCCCCTTCCCTGTCCTCTTTGCTGCTCCTTCTTGTGGGCATTCCTGGAAGTTAATCAGGGTGAAAATTGCAGTCGGTCATGTCTGGAAGCCACCAGAGGCTAATCCTGGAGCGCTGCAGGCTGGAGCACATGGCTATGAGACAGTCTCCCTATGTGTGGGCTGACTGCTGCCAGGAGAAGAGCTTTCTCCTACATCTTGCCACCCTTGGGCAGTCAGTCCTTCTCAGCTTTGGTCTCCTGGCCTCCGGTAACTGGCAGAGAAAGCCGGAGTAGTGCGGGTTCGGCGGGTTCTGAGCATCCTGCACTGGTTTTAGCACATGGAGCCAGGGGCTGGTGCGGTTTCCTTGCTGCCTTTTGGAAGTGGAGCTCTTTCTGGTGGAAGAGCTGTCCCTACGTGTGTGTGCAGCCCCGAAAGTGAACTTTCAGGTTTGTCTCTGAATACAGTTTGGCTCTGTCCCAGCCCATAGATGTGGATTATAGAGGTCTCAGCACCTAATGGAGCTGAATTATTCATGTCTGGTGCTGTGTGTGTGCAGCATTCCCAAGCAGAAAGCTGTCTCCTTGTAGGATCTGCGCTCCAGGATTGCTCTTAAAACGCTTTGTTGGCAGGTCTCCAGGCCAACAAGTGAGCACATGCTTTTCATGTTGTGCGGGGATCAATCCTGTGATGGCAGGAGGTAAGGCGAAGGACACATTTACAGCTGAATCAATCTTGCTCTGTTTTCTGAGATGCTGTGATTTGTGGCAGCGTTACTCCCCCGGTAGGAGAGTAGGGAGGATCTGGATACCACCCGGTGCTTCTCCAGCTTGGGCAAAGCAGGCAGTGGGAAAGCCGTCTCTTTCTCTGGGCCATCGGGTACACGAGTCAGGGATTCCTATGCACCCAAAATAATGATGATGTGTCAGGTTGGGGTTCCCTGCAGGTCTGACTTGGGAGAGGGACTCCAAATGCTCTGCTGGCTGCAGAGGCTGACCCTGCAATAGTGGAGTAGAGAAATGGGGAAGTGGGATGGGAGTTTGGGGAGGGAAAAAGCTGTGGAAAGTGCTGTAGAGCCACATGCAATGGGGGATATTCAGGAGATCCTCCCAGATCATATTCCAGGGTCCCAGCCTTCAGCTCTGCTCTGGAAAGAGCTGATCCCTGCCCCAGTCCCTTTTCCTGTGGTGGCATGTCTTGAGTTTTCTGCCTCACTCTCGTCGCAACGTGCCTTTCCCCTGCTCTTGCCAATCCAGCATGTTCCTGTCTGTCCTGTTTGTGGTTCCCTTCCATCTGCATTAGCAGAGCCTGGGTTCCCTGGCACCTCCTCTGTAGGGTGAGGGTTTTTGCTCCTCTTGTTTTCTAACCCTTTGATTTTTTCTGGCTCTCTAATTACTGGGGACCCAGCGGACTTCTGGGCTCCTTCTTCCTTTTGTTGTGGTAGGAATTGGCAAAAACTGCTGCTGTTTGCAGTTTCAGACCCAAGTCTCACTCATCTGCTCTCCTTATTCCATATGTATAAATAATACTTACGGAGATGTGTGCATGTGTGTATGTGCACGTTTGAAACAGCAAGGTGAATTCTGTGCTGGGAGTGGAGAGCTGGCCAAGCTGGCATCATGCAGGTGTTGCATGGAGCAGGTGATGCTATGCATGTTGCAGTACAACCCTGCAGATTGTCTGTCGTTTTCCTGCCACTGTAAGGTCAGATCCTTGTCTGCTTTTCCCTCTGACCTGAGCTCGCCATGGCTCATTGCCTGCTCCAACTTTGGGTTGGCAACTTTTGGATTTGGAGACCGAACTTCATCCTCAGCTGTCAGCTCCTGTGGGTTGTTCCTGCGCATCAGTGCTCTTCAGTGGTCCACTGGTTCATTGGGATTGTTCCTGGATTCCATGCCTCAGTTTAGGGCTGGGAAGGGACTGGTGTCAGCCAAAAATCTGGTTCATCCAGCTCGTTACTGGCTTTGCCCACCTGCACAAAGGAGTTGCTGTGGATCTGTGACACGAAGAGTGTCATGCAGGGGTGAGGTGGTTGCTGCCAATCGCCGGCCCCATCAGTGATTTGGAGAGAGGCTCTGGAGAGGCAGGTTGATGAGATTGGTTTGGACACACCAGCTTGGAACTGGGGAGCAGGTGCTGGGGCAGGAGTAGGAAGAGGAGGAGGAGGCGGCCATAGAAACACGCAGGTCAGCTTTGGGAAGCTGTTAGCGACTCCGGTGCACGAAGTGATCTCCTGATTCGGCACTTTCCCTGAAATGAGAGGTCAGTGCTTTTCATTTCCAGCTTGCATGCAAGCCCCCCAGCTCCTGGGGTTAAAAATCTCTGTAATGGCCTGTCAGAGAGCGGATTATTAGCTGTACAGAGCCGAGGATGCTGTGGGGAGCAGATGGAAAATGGTCTGGCTGCGGCAGCCTGGCTGATGAAAGAATCCCTGGCATTTTTACAGTGTTTGCATCTCTGGAAACGCACCGTGAAGCTGCTTTCCAGGCTCCTGCCTGCTGGGGTTTGAAGAAATTTGTGTGTATGTGGTGTGGGGGTGGTTTTTTTTTCCTTTTTTTTGTTTCTTTTTTCTTCTTCTTTTCATTTCTCTTTAAGTCACCTGTTTTTGAAGTGTCACTTGTAAATAGTACCAGGAGCAGGCAGGCCTGAAGCTTGGCGGGGAAGGGAAGGACAGTGCTGCTGGAGAGATGCTTCATCCAAATGGGTGGTCAAGGATTTCTTAAGGACTCTGGAAAGCAGGTGGCCTTGCTGGGCGGTGCTGGGAAGAAGCTGTTACATGTGTTAATTATGTCTCGTCAGGGTAATTGCCGTGACTCCGGTGCTGTGTCAGGTTGCGCGTGGGTGTCTCTTTTGTTTCCCTCCCGGGGGGAGAGGCTGGGAAGCAGGGAGGAGATATTTTGGGCTCACCGGGGTCAGCTGTGGTGTGGGCAGGTAGGGCTGAGCCCCCTCTTCCCGGTTAAGACTGAGTAGTTATAAAATTGCGTCTCCGTTTCTCATTGGAGGCTTATCATGGCCAGAGGCGATGGTGGTAAACACCCCAAATACAGGTGCTGTGTTGCTCTGCCCTGAGATATGGGATGAGAACCCTGACGCTTCCCACTGCGATTTGGCCTTTGGTGACTGCTCTGATGCATGCCAAGTGTCACAGGCACTCTGAAGCCTGGGATTTATTTCCCACCAAGGCGCTTGACTTCCCTGGTGAGCAGCTCTTGTCCCTTGCAGCGAGGCTAGTGTGGAGAGGAGCCCTCCCTCTGGGTGGCATTGGCAGGAGAGGAATCAATCCTCCCTCCCAGGGGCAGTGCTCAATAATTCAGAGAGAAATGGTGAGCAGGGAAATGTGTGAGTAATGTCTTGTTGGAACTGAGAGCCGTGACCTGCCAGGGCTGTTATTGATTGAGGACCGGTGCCAGATGGCCGCTGCTGCGGGGGCGGCTGTGGAGCAGCCCCAGCCCAGGGGGTGGCAGAAGGATGCTGCAAGGAGGATTTGGGAGGTTGGGTGTTTCACCCTGCCCAGATCACTCCTGTCTGCAGGTGTGGCTGTCAATGATCTCCCTGCCCATGGCTCTTCGTGTGTAACCCTGTTCTCTTTGCTCTCCCTTCCAGCAGCGATGCCGTCACCTGGGCAGACCCTGACCACTGGAAGCCCTCCAAGGACGTAGGTGACCCCCAGGGCGTAGAGGCAGGGAAGAGCCTTGAACCGTGAGGGGCCGTTAACTCTAAGATGTCCTTGAGCAGCGGAGCTTCCGGAGGGAAAGGAATTGATGCGAACCCGGTTGAGACGTATGACAGTGGAGATGAGTGGGACATTGGTGTAGGGAATCTCATCATTGACCTGGACGCTGATTTGGAGAAGGATCAACAGAAATTGGAAATGTCGGGCTCCAAGGAAGTGGGGCTTCCGGCACCCAACGCAGTGGCGACACTACCAGATAACATCAAGTTTGTGAGCCCAGTGCCGGGCCCACAGGGCAAGGAGGGCAAATCAAAGTCAAAAAGGAGCAAGACTGGCAAGGACAGTGGGAAGCCGACCCCAGGGTCCTCCCTGTTCACTCCCAGTGAGGGAGCTGGTGGCAAGAAGGAGGCTCAAGGACGCTCTGGGGATGGTGCGAACTCAGGTGGTTTGGTGCCTGCCGTCACCCCGAAGAGCTCAGAGAAGTCGGCCAAGGCGTCTCGCAGTGTGGCTGGCTCCAAGAAGGAGAAGGAGAGCAGCTCATCCAAGAGCAAGAAGGAAAGGAGTGAGGGTGCGGGGGCTGCGGCAGAGAAGGAGCCCAGTGTGCTGCAGCCCCTGGCCCTAGCAGTGAGGGTGGGACAGTATGACGGGGGCCAGGGGACAGAGCCTGCTGCTGCCGAGCAGCTTGGGAGTATAGCTATTGACACGGGAGCGGCGCTCAATCCCTTGGGAGTAAAGTCGGAGCTGGAGGATGGAGAAAGTGAGTGCCGGCAGCTGAAAAAGGTGAAGTCAGAGAAGGTAAGAAAGGTGTTGGGGCATGGGTGCCGTTGTTGCTGCTCACGTGGCATTGTGGGTGACAAGGGAGTGGGACTGTGTGTCTTGTACTGCTGGGGCCAGCACTGACGTGTGGCTGGTGCCTCCTGGTTTTGGCGTGAAGGTGGTTTGGTCATGTGATGCGCTGGTGTCTGGACATGGCAGTGGAATGACACTGGTCAAGCCTGGCTGCTGGGAACCATGTGTGAGCAAATCACCTGCAGACACTGTGCTCCGGGTAGCATCCTGCTGCGCCCTCTGAGATTTGGTTTTCCTCAGTGCTTTGGCTGTGCTGAATGGGTCCAGGCCGCTCTGGCCTCTGTCACTCTGAAGTCAAGGTGATGTCCTGGTGCTTTGTCTGCTCCATCTCTGAAGGGAACACAAAGAGTCTGTGCTGTGCTCTGTGTCCTGCTGGCTTCACCTTGTGTGTCGAGGCTCCCTGCAGCTCCCAAACAAATTTATTTCTCTCCAGTTGCACCAAGTGCAGAGAAGGATCCCATGACATGTTAGTGGATGTGGGATCTGCGTGAGCACAAGGAGCAAGGCTGACAGGAGCCACCGCCTCGTTCCTGGGTCTTCCGGTGGTAGATGGGCTCTGTCCCACTTGTGGTGGTGATCCAGGGCTGGTGGGTGGCTGTAGGTGATGTCTGACGTGTCATTCTTCTACTTCACATGGCAGTGATGCTGAGCTGGCCAGGCTGCTCTTCCAGGTCACCAGAGGCACGAAAAGCCCTGCCTATGGCAGATGTCCAACAGGGTGAAAGGCCACCTGTCCACCTGGGTAGTGCTGAGCTCTGGGTGGCTGTGTGGCTGTGTCTGGATGTGGCCGTTTTTCAGGACTCTTCACTGGTTTCTGAGCAACCACAGTGGCTGATGTGATTTCTGGTTCAGATGGGGAAGACTTTGAGCATGTGGAGGTCTGTGCTTTCCTCTGTGCCACCTGCACACAGGGTGTTGCTGGTGTGTGCCTGTGAAGCCATGTGTTTGTCATGCACAGGATGAGCATCACAAGTGTGTATATTCGGGTCACCTTGGCTCTATTGCCATCAACATGTGCCAGGGTGTCAAGAGAGTGGCTGGGGAGTATGAGAAGCAACGTCACCATGTTTGCAGTCAGAGGTTCCGTGGGAGGATTTCTGCTTTGGCGTGGGCATCACAATGTGGGCACTGGGATTGGGTGGGGAGGGCACAGTGGTGTTGGGAGGGGTGCTGAGACCTGAGATTTGTTGGGGAGCATATAGGGACAAAAGGGTGGTGGGGATGGCCAGCCACGGGATGGCTCTGGGACAAGGGCTGCTAAATAGGTTGATGCTTCCTCACTTGAAAGGAAGACTCCTGGGGCAGGTGATTGAAACCTGTAAAATTCAGGAGCTGTGTGGAGTCATCCTATTCCTTTGTCTGTTCTGGCAGTGGAACCAAAGTGAATGAAACCAGGAAGAGCAGCAGATGCTCTTTTGCATGATGGACTGGAATGCTGCTGCTAAAAAGCTGTGGATGCTCAAATTCCACCTATGATTTGGGGCACCTGGGTGGGTTTGTGGAGAAGAAACTCATCAGGGAGGTGTACAGGGCAATGTGTTTTGGCTTGGGAAAAGCATGAGGAGGACAGAAGCTTGGGAATTGGTTTGGGAAATACCTCAACATGCTTGGCTGCTATGTTCCCTCATAGCCATCTGTGCTGGCTGCTGTGACAGCCAGCACTGGAGCCGGCTGGACCATGGGTCGTACCCTGCACGGCTTTGCTGTGTTGTTACTATTAAAGATTTATTTATTTCCCTGATGCAGCTGCAGAAACTCTTTTCAGTTGGAGATACCAATGCGATGTATGGTGGTGGTGGATGAGAAGCTCCACACACCTTGGTCATGTGTGCTGGTACCTGGAAATCCCTCTGTGTCCTGGGCGCATCCCCCAGTGTGGGCAGCAGGGGAGGGGGAGAATTTTGCCCTTCTGTCCCGCTCAGGTGAGACTGCACCTGCAGAGCTGCCTCCAGCCATGGGGTCCCAACTTGAGAAGGATGTGGAGCTGCTGGAGTGAGTCCACAGGAAGCCATGGAGATGCTCTGAGGGCTGAAACCCCTCTGCTCTGGAGCGGGGCTTGGAGAGCTGACAGTGTTGACCTGGAGAAGAAGGCTCCAGCCCTAGACCTCAGATCCCCTTCCAGTGCCTCAAGGGGCTCCAGGAGAGCTGGAGAAGGACTTTGGACAAGGAGTGACAGGACATGGGGGAATGGCTTCCCACTTGCAGAAGACAGGGTTAGATGGGATATTGGGAAGAAATACTTTCCTGTGAGGGTAGTGAGGCCCTGGCACGAGTTTCTCTGAGAAACTGTGGCTGCCCCATCCCTGGAAGTGTTCCAGGCCAGGTTGAACAGGGCTTGAAGCAACCTGGTCTAGTGGGAGGTGTCCCTACCCATGGCAGGAGGTGGAAAAAGATGGGCATTAAGCTTCTAACCTTCTAACCCTTCTAACCCAAATGATTCTGTCTTCTCTGTGCTGACATCCGGTGAGGACGGTTCTGCCATTTTACTTGTCCAGGTTCAAGCATAACCCCCCTCTGTGAAGGCTCAGGCTGGAGGGCTGATCTCTGTTTTGAGAAGGGATTTGATGTCTGGATCTGCAGTAACATGTGTCACTCAGGAGGAAGCATTGTCTGGGTTTCATCAGCCTTCCTGGGGGCAGCCGGATGGCTTCCTTTGGGTCAGGAAAGCCGTGGGCGAGGAGAAGAAAGGTGTCTGCATGGTAAGGGTTGGGAAAGCAGTTTCATGTCGTGAGGAAGAGCCTGGGGCAGGGTGGAGGACCAATGGGATGCAGTGGGGGATGTGGCATTGGGCTTGTCCTGTCTCCCGAAAGCTGCAGCGATGTCCCAAAAACTGCATGTGGGATCCAAAGGACAAGCCAAGAGCAGAGGTACGTGCTGGCTGTGGGAGGGAGGGCAGCTCCTCCAGAGGATTAAGGTGGCAGGTTCATTCTGGCCTGGGGACAAACCCTGCTTGGGAAGTGAGAAACTTGCTCAGACTGAAACAGGAACAGCCACAGCGCGACTCAGCCCAACCTTGAGTCTCTGTCAGCTTGTCCTTTGCTTAACCCTGTACTGCTCCCACTTCCGTTTCGGGCAGGGAAGCTGGGCTCCGGATGAAGAAAGGGAGACTGTTTGTCCCTCCACTGCTGAAGTCTGGGGTGGGTGACCTCCCCGGAGGTCAAACAAAAGAGATGTGTGCTGAGCCGGCAGCTGCCAGCCAGGAGGCTATGTTGTATCTCCATGGCTGGAATAACGAGCACTTTAGCAGAGAGTATTTTTCCTTGATGAGGTGCTTCAGTGCCACAGCCAGCTCTTGCCCCAACCAGCTCACCCCACTTGCCTTTACTTCTGCTTTTGTGTTCTTCCAATATCTTGCCGTAGGGTTTGGCAGCCATCGAGTCCTTGTTGGGTGTAGGAAGGAGCTTTGCTTTGGGTTTTGCCAGACACTTTTCGTGTCAGCCAGTGGCTCTGTGCACAGGCAAGTTCACCCTTGCTCGCCTGTCTGACACAGCAGTGATGGAGCCTGTGGACATGGCCCTTGGGCTCCATGGGATGTGTTTTGCCACTGTGACCCCATGGCTCTGGTTGCTGCTTCCTGGGGTAAAGCCTCCAGAGCTGAATATCCAAGATATCCTTTTTCTTGTGTCCTAGCTTATTACGTGCTCTCCTCAAACCCAGTGCCATCAATCGGAACAGGTGATAGCTTCTCCAGGGATGGGGCTGATCTTGATGAAACCCACTTGTGATAACCCTGCTGAGACTTTCCAGGGTCTCTGGGATGGGCTGAGCACCTCAAGAAGGTTTGCCTTTGGCTGTGGTCAGTGCCTGGGCAGGTCCTTGGAACCCCCAAAAATATTTGGAGGGGCAGCAGTGGGAGCTTAAAATATTTGCAGCAGGTGGTGAACTCATGAGCATGGCAACCAGTGGCTGGGTCAGTCACTGGGGATGGCTGGAGCTGAGTTGTGGTTGGGTTTGCTTTGCTTAGCTTTGCTTTGGGGGCACACTGGTGCTGTGAGGGAGCGGCAGCTCTCAGTGAGCAGCCGAGCTCAGCAAAATGGCCGTGCACGGAGAAGCAGTGCTGATTTTGCCCCACCGGCTGCCGTTGCGTGGCTGAGCTGGCCCTGGGGCTGGTGGCCGAACTGGCCCCTTCTTCCCCAGCCCTGCACCCACCACACTGCCCGCAGCAGGCCCCTGCGCCCAGTCCCGGCACTCTGGGGCGTGCTGGCCCGGCCGGGGCATGTTGAGCATTAAACAAAAGAGCCTCCCAGCTCTTGGCTGCCGCTCCGGCTTTGTTTTGATTGAGAGGTTGTTCAGCAGGAGGAGGGAGGGTTGTTTTTTTTTTTTTTCCTTCTCTTCTGACGAGCGTCCAGATGTGAGGCTGCTGCAGACAAGGGAAAGGCAAACAGAAGCTGCTGGAGACTGGGCTCTTCTGAAAAGCTTCCCTGGGTCACGTGTGCTGCGGTTTTGGGCAGCCAGGAGGGTGGATTCATCTGTGTCCCTCTGCGGGAGAGGGGGTGGAAGCCACCGGTGCTTTTTTCCTCCTGAATTTCTCCCTAGACTCAGTAGAGTAATGCCCTGTGCGTGCTCAGAGCAGACATCCCTGCTATGGGTGACCTGATACAGAGGGGCTGTTGTAAGATGGGAGACTGCAGTGTGTTCACACCAAAACTGGTGTGAAAATGTACTTGTGCTTCTGTGGGAAGACAGTGTGGCAGTAGAGGGAGTGCTCGGGATCAGGTAGCAATGGAGGCAGTGGGGTGGTGACAGTGGCAGCTGCCAAAAAAGAAATACACCCAAAAAATACATCCATGTACTGTCCCTGCTGCTGCTGGCTTATCCAGCAGTTTATGGGGTGGCTTTGGTGTCACCTTTGTGGACCTTCTTGCCCTAATCCAGGGATGCAGACCTGTGTGGTGCCTCTAGTGCTGGTCCTAAAGCCTCACCGAGACATGGGATGGGCTCCCAGGTGCCAGGTGTCTTGCACCATTAATCCTTTACCTGGAGTGAAAGCATGGTTGCCTTTTGTTAGCCATTTTTCCATTGTTGGGGGAAAGGAATGAAGCTTGGTAGTGCATGCAGTGGTAAGGATTGGGGTGAGGGATTCCTGTGTGACTGCAGCTTGAAGAGGTTAGATCTGCCAGTCCCTCTGCTGGGTCCAAGCCCAACAGGAGGTGGCCACAGGCACTCTTACGAACATTTCTTGATGTGGGGGAGAACCAGGATTAGGTGTTGCGGGTGGTCCCAGCCTTGTGCTTTGAAGATGTGCTTGGGATTTTGACTGGTGTGGGGTTCCTTGTCTTGGGGCCAAAATTTGGGTGGAGAAACTCCCAGTGGAGCTGTTTTGGTGAAAACAATTGTTGCTTCTCAGCACATCTAAAGCTGACTTTGGAGCTGGTTTTCACCCTGTGCTTCGTTTTCCCCAGGGATTTTTAGGGCATGTGGGAAGCCCAGTGCTTGGGTAGGGACCTGTTCATGACCAAAACCCTGGGGAGAAGTTGTTTCCCAGCCCTTCCTCTGCACGGCTTGTTTCTTTCTGGGTATTGGCAACCAGCGTGACATTGGCAGCTCACGGAGGTGACAGGGGCCTGCAGGCAGCTACTGGCTCTTGCCTGATCCGCTCGCCGTGGTTCTTTTTCTCCAGCCATGCTGGAATCGACTGCCTTCAGAGCTGCTGACAGAGCTGTGTTGGGAGTCCTTGGAAATGACACCACTCGTTTCCTTATTCTCCCTGGCCCCGCCACCCAGAGCCTTCTGCTCTAGGAACAAGGCAAGAAGGGGGCACGCAGCCAAGATGTGTCAAGAGCTACAAAGGAGGAAATTGGCCTCCTTCACTTCAAACCATGGGGTTAGTGCTGGAGTTTTGGCTCCTGCTGAGAGGTTATTTATATGTGGGCTTTTTTTTTTTTTTTTTAACCGCTGGATGTAGCAGGCTGGAAGTTCCAGCTGATCCCACCTCTGAAGCCTTTACAAAGGGAAAATTGCATGTCTCCCTGGTTGCTTTCCCAGATGGCAGTGTTAGGAAAGACTAAAGGGCTGAGTTAGCTTTGGTGCCCGATCCATTAGCATTGCTGTATCCCAGTGAATTGGCTGTCATGCTGAAACATGGCCCAGTCTCCACCAGAATGGACAGCAGGACATGTGGCTCCCCATCAAGGACATGGTGGTAGGAAATGGAGCAGCACCGGAGAAGAAGATAGAAAATCTCCCCGCTCCTGAAGTGTGAAAGCGGAATGACACTGTGGTAACCGAGAGGGCTGATAGAGGGGGGACAGAGGAGGAGCAGCCCCTTCTCGGCTTCCTTGGTACAAGCGACTTGCAAATCTGCTCCCCCAGTGCTTTGATGGGAGATTTTGATGGGAAGGCCAGCAGGTGATTGATCCTGCTGACTCATGGACCTGATTCCTCCCCTGAGAGCAGTGGCAACTGCTGGAGATGGGTTAGATTTTGAGGCTGATGGGCTCTGGTAGACTCTGTGGTGTTTTTTTTTGCTTTGCTTCCAGGCTGGCGGTAGCTGCTCATTAGCCTAATGACCCCAGTTACCCAGCACCATGTATCTGCCGAAGGAGATTTCTTTAAAGGAAGATTTGTGCCTCTGGAGCGCTGTGCAACCCTGAAGGCTTCAAAACCCTGCAAGCTGCTCCCGCAGCCCTGCCGGGGAGCTGATGCAGGGGGAGTGTGCCAGGAATAACCTGCTAATGAGCAAAGCTGCTTCTCCACCCGGCAGCCAGGGAGGCCACGGGAAAGGGCAGCAGAGCAGAGGCTGCCTGCGTTTCCCCTCCTATGCTTTTAAATGCTGCTTGGTTGGGGATTCACTGCCTTTTCCCTGTTTTCTGCAGGCACGACATCTTCTGTGCCACTGCTTTCACAGTGCTGCATCGCTCTGCTGCTGCTCTCTAGGATGATTTGGGCTGGAGCTGTGAAATCCATCTTCCCTGTGAATTCTCATGTGCAGGCAACCCTGGAGATGTGTTGGGCAAGAGGACCCTTAAATCCCCAGAGCTGAAAGTGGGCAGGAGAAAAGGCAGTGGTGATTGCTGTGACTTTCTGGGGTGGTTTTGTGACATTTCTACCTCGTGGTGATCAGTGCCTGGAGCTTGAGCGCTCATTGGGTGCAAGAGGAGCCACCCCAGGGCTCAGAGCTGTTGAGCAGCAGCTGGGAGGGCAGCTCAGGGCTGGGAAGCAACTGCCAGGTTCCGGAATGATTTAAAGCCACCAGTAGCCTGACGATGTGTTGTATTTGGTGACAACATCTGCTCGAGATATTCCTGTCCCTGTTACTCATTCCTGCCCACGGACCAGATCAGGGAACTGATCTGATGTAAATAAATGCACTCGGGGTTTTCTGGGGTGATCTCAGGTTGTGGCCTGGCTGGGATGGGTGGGGCATGGGCAGTGGTGATGGAGATGGGGCATGGCAGTGATGGTGGCACCTGGAGCTGGAGATGGGGGCTTTTCTGGGGCTATGCTGTGGTGTAAAGGTTTTAGGGGCTCACTAGCCTTTCACAGGGCTCACAGTGGCTTTGGTGAGCTCTGCTCAACCCAGGAAACCACATGGTGCCTGTGCTCCCCATCCCTTCTCCTCCTGTGCCCCCAGCCTTGCCAGCTGAACGGTGCCGGCTCCATCCCAGTGTTCTGTGGGCAGGATAAATCCCTTTGCAGAAAGATGCTACCACAGAGCTTTTGTACAGTGTGGTGATGGCATGTACTCACATCTGCTGACTTTTCCCCTGTCCTTGACACTGAAGTGGCTTTAAAACTTGGGATCTAGATTTACTTTAAAATACTGTCTGGCCCTCATTCACTTGGGAATTCTTGGAATGTGTTGTGATGAATAGTGTGGAGAGCACTCCTGCTCTGCAGGCCTGAGCTGGAATTCTGGTTGGGACGTGGAGGTGACCATGTTTTGGTGAGGGGATGGGATGTGATAAAACTCAAAAGTGGATTTTGTCTGACGCTGAGGGAGTAAGAGAACCTCCTGGGCTGCCCTCCCTTAGTGCAAATGCTGGAGTCTGTGTGTCTCAGTTTCCCTCTGTCCTCTGCATATATTGACTGCTGCTGTTAGGCTTGAGCATGTGGTTTGCTAGGGAGAGCACCAGGGTGCTCTGCATAGAGAAGGCACCATTGCAGCTACAAATCCTGTAGTTGTGTGGCGCTGTGTTTTTGGTCTTTTTCCTAAACCAGAAAGTAATTTCATTCCAGGAAGCTCCCTTGCTCCCCCAATTAGCCGTGGAAATGCAGTGTTGTGGTATTTCCCCCAGGTACTATCCAAAAGAATGCTGTTCCCAGACTCCCTCCACTCAGTCCCCCCCACACCTCTCTCCACTCGTTGGAGTGCAGGTACACTGCCGCCTGTTCTGGGAATGGCCCTCTCATCTGTTTAACAGATGGCTGTGGCCTGTTCTGGAGTGAAATGCATGCCATGTGGCTGGTGGTTGCCATCCTAGGATCAGCCCTCAGAAAAAGGACCTGGAGCTGGGTGTTGGTCCTGTGTTCAAGCTGGGCTGGAGGAGGGAGAGCTGCATGCACCCAGTGGGTCGTCTGTGGGTGGTGGCAAGTGGAGTCTTGGGGTGTGTTGTCTGAAAGGGAAGGCCATCCCAAAAATCATTGGAACCATCGCAGCTGGGATGCTCCATCAGTGTTGCCGTGCAGAGGAGAGGCTGCGATGTCCGTGTGGTCCCACACCAGACACGGTGCATGCCGACAGCCATAGCTACTGTGACTACACCAGCTCCAAGCAAGTATTTCCAGCTGGTGCTGCTCTGCCAGCTTGGGATCCTGATCCACCCTCCCTGGTGGGACACCAAGTCCCAGGTCTGCACTTCTGTGTCCCTCTGACCCACCATGGTGTAAAGAATGGATGCCCCTTTGTAAGGAGAAGAGAAGAAAGAAAGGATGAACTGAAAGGGTGGTGAGGCATTGGAACAGGCTGCCCAAGGAAGTGGTGGAATCGCCATCCCTGGAAGTGTTTGAAAAGTGTGTGGATGTGGCGCTTGGGGTTTGGTGGTGAACATGGTGGCACTGGGTTAATGGCTGGACTAGAGGTCCAGCCACTGGAGGTCTTCTTCAGCCTTTATGAATCTGTGAAAGCTGGAACCAGCTTCTGGGAATCAAATGGCTAGGAGAGGCTTGGAAGAACTGGAGAGCACTGAGTCTGGGCTCTTATGCTCAGGGGCCAGAGGAAATTGCTTTCTAAGGCTGAAAGGGGAGGATGGCTGGGCATCAGGCAGCTCTTTGAGGTGGTGACAAAATCATCAAGCAGAGCTGTCTGGTGCTGGTGAAGCCTCTCCTGCCTGGATGGGACCAGTGGATCTATGGGGTGCCTTGTACACAGAGTGAGGTTTCAGGGTTTCCAGGGCTGTTTGCTGTTCTGTGGCTTGGAGGGGGGGAAGGTGACTGTGTCTATGTATCATGGACCTGGTTTGCTGATAGGAAGGCTTCTTTCTTTGCTCAGCATTAACATTTCAAGGTGCAGGAACTCTTTGGGCATTAGTGTTTTATGGTCTAACAGGCTGGCTATTAATGTTCTGCTTTGTGGATAAGGTGAGGGAGCTGGAGGGGCTGAGGAGGAAACCAGCCTTTGAAGGAAACCAGCCTTTTGGTCAAACCCCTATGGCCACAAGCAGAGTTGCCCTGACCTGGGGGAAGAGTCAAAGCCCCTTGGTGGTGGGGAGAGCAAGTGGTTCAGCTCTCAGGCTGGGTCTGGACCTTGCTTATAAAAAGCCAAGGTTGCATGTGAAACCATGCCCAAATGTGTCATGGCTTTGCCAGATCACTGCCTGGCTTATGAAGGAGCCATGTCCCAGGAAAAGGCCCTGCTTTACAGGGGCTCACAGCCTGTCCTCCCCCCTGCTGCTTCCTCCAGACCAAGAGAACAGGAACCGTTGGTGTTCCCTGTGATAGATCCCTCAATGGTCACTTGGACCAGTGTGTGTCCTGTCTATGTGGTCTCTCAGTAGGGTCAGTGTCTTCCTGTTCCCCCCAGGACTATGAGGAGGTTCATGGCATTAAAAACTGGAAGTGTTAGGATTTCCAGGCTATGTACTCAACAGTAATGCCTTGGCTCTGACAGGAGCAGCTCCCTGTGTGGGGCCCTGCAAAGGAGGAAGACACAGCAGAGAGGGCAGCAGCACATCTGGTTCAGTTTTTTCTTGTATGAACAGAGGCTGTTTTGGGGTTCCCTTGCACCGCCCCTGTACAGTGCTCTCAGTGTGCTTGGGCTCCGGGACCAAATGCCTCTGCCTTCCCACAGGGAAGGGGCTGTCCTCAGCTACTCTTGGTTGGGAGGATAGGAGCCATCTTCGTGGTGTCCTGATGGCCTCCAGCCTTTGGCCGCAGGAACAAGAGCAACTAGACTTGCAGGTGCCTGTTGTTTCTGGGCAATAAACCAATGGTTTCATTCTCCAGGCCACCAAAGCAGCTGGATTTTTCTAGGCAAAGAGGGGATCCAATTTGGTCCAGATCCCAAGCCGGTAGCACAAGGAGCCTGTGATGAGAGGTTGGCTTCTCTTTTGAAGCCACCATCATGAACCAGAGCATGTTGACTAGGGCTGAGAACTGGAGTAAATTGGATATATTTGGGCATGGAGATGTGTTACAGTGCAGTGCTTTACTCCTTACCCACTGCTCTACTGTTGTGTGTTACCCAAAAGCCTTTAGGAATGTTCCTCCCTGGTTGACCTGTTTCAAGCATCACACTGAAGCAGCACCCAGTGAGGTGCCTTGGCAGTCCCTGTCGGCAGAGCAATCTCAGCCTCCTGCCAGTGGCTGAGGCCATTAAAACCCAGTCTCCTCTGGGAGCTGATGATCTGATATGGGAGATGGAAGGAGCATTGCTTTCAATTTCCCATTGATCCTAATGAGCCGGTGAGGGAGACTCAGATGGCCTGGCTGTGTTGGGGGCTGTTAGCTCCAGCACTCAGAGCTGCTCTCAGGTCTGCTTTGTTTCTCAGTTCTAGGAAATGGAATAAAGAGAAAACCACTTAGGAGGATTTTAATTGGAACTTGGCAGAAGAACTTAAGGAAACCCAAGAAATCTTCTGACAACCACACTTCATGATGAGATTGCCAATGAATGGGAAGGGCAAAGACAGAGCCTTGGCTCGGGTGGGTTGGGTTTCTTCTGGCTCATTTAATGGGATGCCATTAGCATTCTGGCCCTCCCTGGCTGGGAGGGGAGGGGAAAAAATAAGCCTTCTTCAATATGCTGGAGATTTGTCAGCTGGAAGTGAGGCTGAGTCCTCTGGGATTAGATGATTTAAGTCATCCCAGACCTGCTGGAGAGGGCCAGCATGGTTCAGGAGGAAGAGGTGGCATAATTTTTACTAATAGTGGCCTTGGAGTTAGGGACAGTCTTTTGGTATGGTTGAATTTCTTCAAGAGGTTGATCTTGGCAGGCCAGAGAGGTGGGTCTATGTGAACATCATGAAGTTCAGCAAGACCAAGTACAAGGTCCTGCTCCTGGTCTGGGGCCATCCCTAGTACAAACACAGGCTGGATGGAGAATAGGTTGAGCACAGCCCTGGGGAAAGGGCCTGGGGTTATTGGTGGGTGACAGATTGGATGTGACCTGGCAATGTCTGCTTGTAGCCCAGAAAGCCAGCCTGGGCTGCATCCAGAGGAGCAGATCCGGCAAGTGGAGGGAGGGGGCTCTGCCCCACTCAGGTGATAACCCACCTGCTGAGCTGCCTCCAGTCTGGGCGTCAAACATCAGAAGCTGCTGGAGTGAGTCCAGAGAATGCCGTGGAGATGCTCTGAGAGCTGGAGCTCCTCTGCTCTGGAGACAGGCTGGGAGAGCTGGGGGTGTTCAGCCTGGAGAAGAGAAGGCTCCAGGGAGACCCTAGAGCCTCTTTGAGTGCTTAAAGGGGCTTCAAGAGAGCTAGAGAGGGACTTTGTACAAGGGCCTGGAGTGCAAGGACAAGGGGAAATGCCTTCCCACTGCCAGAGGGCAGGGTTAGATGGGATATTGCGAAGAAATTGTTTCCTGTGAAGATGGTGAGGCCCTGGCACAGGTTTCCTAGAGAAGCTGTGGCTGTCCCTGGATCCCTGAAACTGTTCCAGGCCAGGTTGGATGGGGATTGGAGCAACCTGGTCTAGTGGAAGGTGGCCCAGCCCATGGCAGGGGATTGGAATGAGATGAGTTTGAAGATCCTTTCCAACCCAAACTGGTCTGTGATTCTGTGGTGCTGAGTTGTTGCTGGTGAGTGCTGTTGGGAGTGAGAAATGCTGCTATGAGGTTCAAAGCCTTTGTGGATGATGTCTAGTTTCAAACTAAGACATGTTAGTAGTGGACAAACCTGTTGCTGTGATGGGAGATTTCATCAGCTCTCCAGATCCTCACTTAGAGCTGATGGCAGATTTCCCATAACATCTTCTTAGCCCAAGTTTCTTGGCTCGGCTGTAACTCCTTTTATAAATTGTTATTTTGGAATATTCGATTAAAAATCCATGGAGTGGTATGAGTAGCTTGACCATTTCGAGGCAGGAGAGTTGCAAGAGCAGTTCTTGCATGTGTGTCCTGCAGCTGGGTAACACAAACCAGCTTTTGTTTTCTCATTCCTGGGGAGGGGAGCATGTAGTTCTGGTTTATGAGTGTGGGCCTGGCATTGGTGAGCAGAACCTGCCCCCCCCCGAGCTGTGTTTATTTGTAAAGGGCTCTTCAAGACTGTGTTGTACCACAGTGTTTTGTTTTATTGATATTCCAACATCTGGCCTGTTTTCCTAAACGTGCTTTCATCCAAAGTGAGTTTAAGGGAGTGAGAACTATTCTGATAAAGCTGCCAAAAAGTAATCCTTGCTTGAGACTAAGTACCTCTCTCGGGACTTTGTCTTGTAAAACAATTTGTGGGTGAGCCCAAAGAACCGTCCTAGGAAGCCCTGGATGCTCCAGATGGTTGTTCCTGCTGGGGGTTGGAGGACGATAAATTTTCCACAAGAGTGTTTGAATTTGTCACGTGCTGCCTGAGATGATCTAATAGCAGTCAGGGAAGTTTCGGGAGTTTGTGGCTGAGGTGACTGAATCCCTGAGAGGAGAGATCTGCATGCAGTGTGGTCGGATTGATGGGAACACTGCTGATGCACGCATCCATCCTCCTCACACCCCACAATGGATTGCTCATGGATGGGTTGTCATCTCCTGTGATGAGCTGATGTAATGAGGGTGATAGGTAGTGTAGCTTTAGGTGTTGAGGATGTGATGGTGGCAGTGTGACACAGATAATCTGTGAGGTTTTGTGTGAAGATCCATCTGAAAGTAGGTTGATGCCACATTGGGGTAGTTTGGCTCCCAGCACCTGGGAGGTGCCAAGCTCTGCAGAGCACAGCAGCCTTAATACTGCCCCCTTTGTTATTCTCCTTCTGGCAGTGTTTTCACTAAAAATTACGTCCATATGCTGTGACTTTGTTTGACAACTTGTGTAGTGTCAGGGAGCTGAACTTCTTTGATGAGATATGTAGGTATACGTGGCATGTGTTCTCCAAACTTGTATGGCCCTGAAGCAAAATATGGTTTGGATGCCATCTGCTTCCTAAAGGGCAGAGTTAGAGCTGCTGGAGGAAGCTTAACACGCTTTTGAGGGCTGTATGTTGCCCTGTGCCTTTCCCAGAGGACCTGGGAGTGGCTGCTCTGGGTCAGTTCGGTTAATTCACAATTAACAAGGCGCTATTAAAAGCACGCTCATAGGAAGACTTTCTCTGAGACTCTTGGCTAGTAGCTTGGGTATTCCCTGGGTATCACACCATGGCCCGTGACCAGAGGATTGAAGTCACTGAATATCCTGAGTTGGAAGGGACAGACAAGGATCATCAAGTCCATCTCCTGGTAGGCTTGACTTCATAAACAGTTATGATATTAACTTGGAGGAGATTGTGTTGGTGTGACAGAGTGTTCCTACTCAGGGGTTTCTCTTGGCTCTAGAAACAGGAGCTCTGGAGCGCACCATCAGAAAGCGTCATCAATAACCACCTTGGTGTCTCTGCCTGCGGAGCTCCTCAAATTCCTAGGATGGCTGAACACATCCGTGCTGGCTGGGAGCTGTTCTGGTTCCTGCCTGGGGTCATGGTGCAGGCTCTGGAGACTCTGAAGGGCTCCAGCTGGCTTGTGACCCAATGAGGCTGAAAGTAGCTGCTCTTCCATCTGGGCCAAGAATTTGTAGGGGTTTAATCACCCTGTCCTGGCATTGGGCTGGCACGCTCTTCTAGTGTCAGATTTACTGCTGTTGGCCCCCAAATGCCCAGTGCAACTTCTTCAGCTGGCATGTTCCCACTGGAACACACCAGCTTGCTTTTATGGAACCCTGCTTGCTTTTATGGGACCAAAACTAACATCTCAGCTTAGTTAGACATTTTTAGTATCATTTGAATGTCCAACACTGCAGGTTTTCAGCTTGTTTCTTATGGTGAGGTGACTGTACTGTGTTCTTTTGAGTGAAGTGTAACCAATTTGGTGAAGGTTTTGGTCTTCTCTCTTACTCAGACCTTCTCTGCACAGGGGAAAGGAGTCTTTTATCTGGGTGTATTTTTTTTTGTGGCCAGGGCTCTGCCATCCTTCCTGAGCCATGTGTAGCCTGGTCGTGTTTTGGTGGAAAGAAACTAATGGCTGAAGCAGCTGCCTGGAGAGGAGGTGGTTTGGGGGGGAGTGGAGATGGAGAGGGGGAGACTGCCTTGGGCTTGTGGCTTTCATCCCTGAATCACTGCAGGATATGGGATGTTGGCATGTGGATGTGAGTGTGCTACCTGGAGAAGTTGGATGGTGTCCCTCCCCGTGGCAGGGGTTTGGAACTGGATGAGCTTTAAGGTCCCCTCCAACCCAAACTTTTTTGTGGTTCTATAAGCTAAGTTTGGCTTTGGCAGGTGATCATTTCAGATAAGTGATGTCCTTCTCTGCAGGTCTTTTCCCCAACATTGCCTGTCTTCTTGTTGCTGACAGCTTCAGTGCCTCTGACTTTCCCTTCTGTTGTCCTGGTGCAAGAAGCAAGAAAGCTGGAGGAGCCAGGTTTGGTTCCATCTCAATGTTTCATAGACTCACAGGCTGGTTTGGGTTGGAAGGGACTTTTCAACTCACCTCATTCCACCCTGTGCCATGGGTTGGGACACCCAGCCACTAGACCATATTGCTCCAAGCCCTGTCCAGCCTGACCTCAGATGGGGCAGACACAATTTCTTTGAGTCCTCTTCACCTAGGCAAAATGTATTTTCTTCCACCCGTGTCCTTTGAGAGTCTGTCTCTCCTGGATGACAGGCTGGGCTAGGAGGTCCTGCTGTCCAGGAGAAGATGACAGCCATGGTCTTCTGCTTAATGGTTCCTACCTGGAGAAGAGAGCAGAATACATGGTGATGGGAGGCTGAACTGGGGATTGTTATACTGTGGGATCTCTCATCTTGCCATTGTCCTGAACCACTTTCAGCCCAGCCAGGTTTCAGGACCAAGCTCTCTGGACACAGAGAGCTGCTCTTTGTTGACGACCTCTTGGAATATGGGAGGTCTCAGAGGAGGACTTGCTCACAGGTTTGTGTTCAGCCTAAATGTGGGCACGAGAACCTTCCTGCCTCCTTGTGCAGTCATTGGAGCTTTGCTGCTCCCCCAGGAGGTGTCCTGCCTGCTCCTGGCCACCCTTTCCCACATTGACGCTCAAGGGTTTGTGCAGCCATGCAGGGAATTGGGTCAGGAACATGATCCAATTAGAAGCTGTGCTGAGCGACATTGAAAGCAGGTTTTAACCAGGAAGTTTCCTGGCAGTCCACAAATGCCTGTGTTGGGAAAAGGGGGCTTTGGATCACAACAGGAGTAAACAGCCATGGGTGAATAGTGGTGGGATGGTTTCTTCTGCTGGGGGTGCTGGTCCATGAAGGCTTGCTGTGTTGGTAGACAACTGTAGGGACGACAAACCTGACTCCCACTTGGATTCTGGCTGGTGAGTCTTTGTTTTCTTCCCAGGGAGCCCAGTCTCACTCCCTTGCATCTGTTTTGTGGCTGCCATTGCTCATGGAGAGCCTCTCATCAGGCCTTTCTCAGGCTCCTTCTCTTCAAGGGTGCAGCCAAGGGCTGTCGTCCAAGGGGAAGACTGGAATTGCACCGCACCCATGCCCATCCTCACTGCCCTGGGGCGTGGGGGGGTTGCCTTCAGTAATCCTGACTAATCCTTTAATCTGTATCAACACTGATAGGTATTAAAGCAGCAGATAAGGTTCAGACCATGGCTTGGAGCTCAGCGACAGCCCCACCCTCTTCCAGCTAAATCTGGGCTGATTGTGTTTTCTCTTAAGGGGACCGTGCTTCTTTGCTGAGCAGCTGCACTGGGTTGAGAGGGTGGATTAGCTGTTCCCATCTGGAACATACCCTTGTTGCTGGGCTCCAGCTTGCCAGACAAGTCCATTGATCTGTCTGTGTGTGTTCCTGGTAACCAGCATCCCATGCTTGATGGAACAAACTGCTCCAGGTTAATGTTCCTCTGCCAGTCTGCAGCAGATCTGTAGCTTCCTGCTTTTTATCTGTGTTACTCACCTGGATATAAGCCTGATTCAGTTGTAGACACTTCATGGAGTTCTTAAGCAACAACACAAAGCTTTCCTGAAGCAACCAGTGCTGTGGATCTGCGGTTCTGTGCTGCCTGCTGCTCACAGCAGGATTTCCCTCCTCCCCCACCTCCAGAGCAGGACTCCCATCACCATGTCCTTCCCCTCCAGGCCTTCCGCACTCTCTCCTTTTTGGGTGCCTTTCCTCATGGCTGAGGTCTGTGATGTTCTCACTTGAATGGCTTCTGGGTACCTCTGGTAATCCCAATGATCCAGCGCTGTAAAGGTGAGACTCCAGAGCTGGCTGTCCTGTGTTTGATGGGCACCAAACCAGGTTGTTAATGCCAGGAAGAGCTGCTCCCGGTCGAATTCACTGTGCGAAACAAACTGTCCCTATTGTTTTTGCTGTCGTAGGCTCATCTGTCCTTTCCCTGTCCTCTTCCAGCTTCTCCTCATGCTCATGGGATTGCTCCAAGTTTGCCACCAGTCCCCTCATCAGCAAAGCCATGGTTAATCCTTCCCATAAATCCTTTAAGCTGTCAGCAAACAAAAATTCTAGCACGCAAGCTCGGCTGGGACGGAGCCTGGCTCACAGTCCCAAGGTTTCATTTTTGTTCTCAGATTATCACCTCCTGGTCCTTCCTGGTCCCAGTTTTGGCTGGCACTGCAGGCTTCCTGCCGTGGCTGTGAAGCAATGGATGGCTCATGCATGTGTGTGGCCTTTCATGAGGTGTAAAAACATTCAGATTCTGCATTACCTAATGAAGGATTCCAGGCGTGTCAGGTGGTTTGAAGTCACAGGTGAAAATATGTTCCTTAGATTCCATGTGGATGAAGTCTCACCTCTCTGAGGACCCACCTGTCCTGTGGTCCTGTTTCTTGTCTACATCAGCTAGACATGCAGCTAATGGGCCCAAAATGGGCTAAAAAATGAGAGTAAAGCTTTTTTGTGGTCATGCTCATCTGTCTGCAGCCAAACTCTCACATCTTTGCTATTTTTCTCTCAGCCATGACTGTTCGGCTCTTTCAGGTTTGTTTTTTCCTGTAAAAACACAAGGTTGAGTTGCTGTTTTGGGCTGTATTTTCATTGGTGATTAAGATAGGAGCTTCAGATGTTGTACGTCTTCTTTTGAAGGATCTCTGAATATCCCTTCCTTCAAAAGTTGTCATCCTCCAAGGCATTTGGCAGAATCTAAGAGAACAAAAATTGTTTTCTCAAAGTCTCAACCCATGTCTTGAGTTCCTCTCCTGTGAAATTTGGTTTCTCCCTTAAAACTCCTGATGAAATACACTTCGGAATTTATGGGATTCTTGTTACAGGACTGTCATACAAGAACCACAAACCTTTTTCCACTGTTGATCCCATAGGGAGGAAAGGCTCTGAAACTTCCCAAGGAATATTGAATGGCATCTTACTGCCGAGTGACTGCATCTGGGGATTACTCACTAAAACAGAAGGAAGGGGAAAAAAAGGTTAATGCAGTGTTGGCAGCCGGCAGCTCCAGAAGCTCGTGTCCTTCAGGCTGCTGGGATTCAGCTCGGTGACTCAAGTGCAGGTGGTTCCCAGTTTATCCCTCAGGTCTGCCAGAGGAAAAAGGATTTGGAGGAAATACCATATTAAATCTAAATTTCTGAAAAATTGATTTCTTAAAATTGATTTTTTTTCAAAAAAAGGACATTTGTCCACAGGGGCTAATTGTAAAAGGCATATGCCTTGTGCACGTGGCCCTTTGAGCACCCTCTTTGCACAGGCTGTTTTCCTACTTTCTTAGCTCTGCACCAGCGTCAGGATTCATGGAGCAACCAGCTCTATCCCATTGCTTGTAACACCGGGAAAACCCTAGGGCCGAATTTGGGGTGAATCAGGGTGGGAGAACACCCACGGGCAGATGCCAGGCAGTTGCAGAGCTGCTCCCATCAGCACTGCTCCTGCTGCTGGCTGCCATTATGCTTTCCAGGAGCTCCGGGGAGGATCAGCCTGCAGGCGTTACATGCTTTCTTGCAGGCTGGTGTGCTTGATCACCTACCACCGACAAGCACTGGCTTGAGCAAAAGCCGGTCACCTGGATCTACAGGGTTTTATTTATTATTATTGTTATTTTTTTTGCAAACAAGCTGGGTGATCTGCGCTCAGCCGTTGGCACTGCATCTTGCAGCATATTACAGATAATCGGCCTGGCTGCTGGCCCACGGAGGAGGTGAAGCTCCTATCGATGTGTGACCTGGGAAGGCACGTCAGCTCCATAAATCACTGCCTGCTGCTGCTGGTGCCTCGTGCCTCTCTTCAGCTTCTTGGCAAATTCGATATCCGCAGCGAGGCTCTTGATGGCTCCTTGCCACTGGGTGAGCATGTGATCAGCATCTGTGTGGGGCAAGGAGGCAGGGCAGGCTTCTGACCAGTCTTCTCGCCCCCTTTAATGTCATTCCTCAGAGAAAACAACTTGGATAAACTGCTGTCTTGCCCGTCTAGCTGTGTTCCTTTTGCTGGAGAGCACGGCTCCATATGGACACCAGGACTCCTGCCCAATCCTAGTGATAATGGCCTGAGTCTTTAAAAGCCAGGGATTGGTGATAAAGGGTGGGTTTTCTGGGGTTTGAGTGCTAGTGCTCAGTCATGGGGTGCATCAGGTTTCTACTTCATGGGAGTTAAACATCCCTAGGTCTCCACTGCTCTGCTGTGCTCATTCCCAAACTGTCCTGGAAGCAGCCACGTGCTGGAAAAGGGATCTGTGCTGCTGAACCTTTTTCTAGAAGCAGTGAAATCACCCTTCAGGGGTGCCAAATGGCCCATTCCCCGGAGGTATCCTCGGAGAGAGGTTGCTGCTGCCAGCACCCTGCTCCAGCCAGCAACTTTCTGGCATGGAGTGCCTCATGCCTCTCCTCTAAGCACACCTTAATTCACCAGTCCAGATCCTTGGATTTTTAAGGTTTACTCTTGAACAGGAGGAGGACTTGGGATCTGCCCAAGGGCTTTGTTGGACCCATGCTTGGGATTACTGGTACTGAGTTTTGGGATGCTTGAGATTGTAGGTAGCAGGGAGGATGAATCCCCTAATCTTGACACAGGCTCGTTAATGATCTGAAAGCTATTTTGCATTGTGGGTGAAGTGCCCAGGGCATGCTCGGAGGGAGCACAGCCAGGCCCTGAGCCATTTGAGCACTGGCAGTCCTGGCACTCGCTAAACAGAGCAAAAAATTGCCATAGTGTGTTATTCCAACAGTGGGAGGAGAGGTGAGCGGAACTGACAGGGGAGGCTGCCTTAGCCTGGCTTTACCATCCTGGAGCGGGCTGGGTTGGCAGCAGGACAAAGAACAGGTTTAGGTGAGACTGCTGCAAACTATTGATGGACTATTCCCATGGATGCTTTCCTCATTTGTCTGCCTTCCTTTCAGAGCTGAGTTTTCCAGCTGGGGATCAGGACAGCATCTCCTTGATTTCCCCTTCCTGGAAGGTTTTTTTATCCAGCTTTTGGTGCTCCTGAGTTCCGGGTTTTTCTTAAGCTCTGTTTCCCATGCCTAAAGATGCAGCAGAGGTGGTCATGGATCCTGGCACTTGATTTACTGCTTTTTGACAACAATGCTTTCCTGGCATCCCAGCACCTCGCCTTTTCCAGGTTGTGTTTGGGGAGCTGCGCTCTCTGGAATCAAGCCATGGAGGCTGTGCAGGGTGACATCTCCCAGGAACGAGTGTCTCTCTCCTGCTGCTGTTGTTGGGATAGGCAGGGGTAGTGATGGGGACTGGGCTCTGCTTTGGGTGGGAGCGACAGTGCTGTTGCAGACCAGAGCTCCAGGATGGTGGTGGGAGGCTCTGTCTCCAGTCTGTTTTTGCCCTTGGCATAGGCACTTGCCTGGCTTGTGGCTCTTGGGAAGCACGTGGAAGGGTTCGTGGGTGTGGAGGGGCTGGAGATCTCCGTTTGGGGCTGAGATAACTGGTTAAGTGACTTTAGGGCTTAAAGCTACAAAACAAGGCATGGTGGTGATCCAGAAACAGCACAAGAGATGCTCCAGGAGTGGGATGCAGCTGGTGAGGCCACCACAGCTGCAGCTGTAAAATTGTGCTCCTCTGCTTAGAGAAGGACCAAATGGTTCCCTTTCCTTGCTGCACCCCCTTTTGTCTCCCAGTGCCCTGTTCCTCCTCCTCTCTGCCATTAATTGCTTAGGGTTTGCTGATGCAATTAAAACAAGATGTCTGCAGCCGTGGCGCTTGCCTGCCTTCTCTAAGGTGTCCCTCTGCCTGTGTGTGAGAAGGTGGGAGCTGCTGGCTCAGGAAAGGGCAGGTCTCCATGTTGGCTGGCTCCTGCCCATAGCAGTGGTCCCCAGAGAGGGAAAGTGGCCGTCTCTCCGGGCCTGAGGAGGTGGCTGGCTGACTCCTGGCACTCCCAAGGATGCAAACAAGCTGAAGCAGGGACCGTCTGGCTTCCTGCAGCTGATGCGTAACAGTGATAGCTGCCAGGCTGAGGTGGCGATGACTGATGGGCAGGACATCTTGCTGGGCTGGGTGTTATTTGCACAGCAGCTAGAGCCAGCTGAGCGATGAATTATGGTCTCTGGGCTTTCAAGGGAAGAGAATGACAGTCATGGACCATGGGAGATGCTCAGCTAAAGGAACAGGACCCTGGCTCAGCAATCTCTGAGGATGGCAGCTGTGGAGGCTCCCAGCACAGAGGGCAGAGAGAGCACTTGGCTCCGCTCTGGGTGGGAAGGGAAGTTGCTGATGTGATGGAGAAAGGCTTTCTCCCTCTGCCAAGCTGCCTCCCCCAGCTCTCCCTGGCTGCATAGCACTGCCCAAGGCAGTGTCCCCGGTGTGACTCCAGCTGCGTGCCAGCTCTCTGGAGTGTCTCTTCACTTGCTCATCTGGGATGTCAGTGCTTCTCCGCCAGCACTGACCCTCGGCTTTGGTGTGTCCCGTTGCCTTTTCCTATGCTTATTTGTTACTTATTTGCCTAGCTACTGTTACCATATCCAGGAATGTTCTTCAGGTCCCCTTTTTCATCCTGTCCCCACAGGTGTTCCTCTGTGTGAATGGAGTGATTTCCAAGCTTTTAACTAAGTTTTTAATCCCATTGAGCCCCGCCTAGCCCCAGGTTCTTATATAGTGCCTATGCAGCTTTTCTCAGGCTTTTATCTCTGCAGCCATCAACTTCCTTCTCTGAGGCACTGCCCTTCAAATGCCAGTGTTTGGTTGGTTTTTAGTCTTCATGGCCAAGGAGCATCTCTGGGATCTGCCATATCAGCTGTGCCCCTCTCCCTTCCCAGCAGCCTCTTGGAGGCCCTTGGGAAGCTCTTTGGTTGGCCCCACATGAGCTATGTGATGTTTAGGGGACGTTGCCGTGGTCTCTGCTGTAGAGAAGACCTGAGTGGTGTTCAGACAGGCACCAGTCACCTGCTTTGGCTTGGTAAAAGCCAACATCAGGTCAGATGTTGGCAGAGATCCCAAATGATGGGAAGGGTGAGCAAGGAGGGATTTTGCTGCCCACACCACTCTGAGCACAAGGGTTACACAAATATCCCTCCATCCCTCCACATCTTGCCTTCAAATGCACTTCCCTGCCTGCTCCTGAGTGTTGTACAGCTGAACAAAGCCCTAGTTCTCCCTGGCCAGTGCCTGCTTTCCTAGCCCCAACCTGCAGATCAGCAGCTCATTAGCATGTCCTGGCCGTCCCAGAGCTGCTGGTTGGCATGATGGGAACCTTCTCCCTCTGTCCAAACAACATCTTGTGTGATTATTATCAATAAAAAGCTGTTGCTCCTTTCCCTCAGGTATGAGCGGGAGTAGAGGATGTGTAGGGACATGCTGCCTCTGTGTTTTCAGGAGAGATGGTGTGATTAAAGGACAGATGGGTTTATTACAGACAGAAATGCATTTTGGCTGTTTCAGGCTGGAGTAGAGGTATCAAAAACTGTTGGACAACCATTGCAGGGGTCCTGGAACTTCCAGAGTAGGCTCTGGAAGACTTTGCCACTGGTAATGAGGAATCATCTCTTACAGGGTTCTATTAGATCATGTCACTGGTCTAGTGGCATTTCTGGGAGGGACTCTGGTATCCTGCTTGTCCTTCTTGCCTTGACTTTGTATTTTTGTTGTTCTTTTTTTCTTTTAACTCTCCAAGATCCTGGACTATAAAAAAGACATATATCACTAATTAAGAATTAAATGCCAATAAACACTGTGAGACTGTCTTCCCAAAGAACCTGGAAATGTGGAGCTGTGGGGGGTGGTGGCTTCCCCTGTACTAAGGACATCCTTTTTATGGATGTGACCCCAAACCCTCAGCATTTCTTGGTCAAAATGACCCTTTTATTGTGCCTTGAAGCCAACCGTTGGGCGTGGAAAGCGCTGGAGAGGAGATGCAGAGCTCCCTGATCCCTTCCCACCACTCACCAAGGCAGGAGGGGAGGTGGAGGAGATGGAAACATGCAGCCAGCAGGTTGTTGAGCCCAGTGCTGGCTCCCTGTTGACTTTTCTTGCCTTGGAAGAGCTCTCTGCAACTAGGGCCCTCCACATGCCGGCGTGGGGATGCTTAATGACCACTGTGGCTAATCCATTGCTGATCTCACAGGTGCTTTCCCAGGCCAGCTGGGACGCCCAGGGTGCAGCACTGGCACTCCCCATTTCCTGCTCTCTATTTGTGCCCCCCTTGCTGGGCATAAAAACCCTCCAGGCTCTGATTTATTACTCTGCTTTCCAAACAGGACTTATGTTATCTTCCATGGGCTGCCTGTTTGAGCTGAGAGCACTGTGGTCCCTCTGGCTCCCCGGAGAACGGTTGAATTTTAATGATGTGCGGCCAGGTTCGGGTCTGCGGTGGCCAGCAAATCCCAGTACTCAACATGGCATCCTTGGGGCTAAAACTCCCTTAATTTATTATTATTCCACTCTTCCTCGTGCCATTAGGATTTCTCTGCCATAGCTGACTGGTAATTTGAAGAATCAAAGAAATTTTGTCAGGGCAAGAAATGAAATTTATGAAGATCTGGGCTTGTTTGTGGTGGGTCTAACTCCAGCAGTACCTTTGCTTTATTTTAGGGATGCCAGCTAAAAAATCCAGTGTTGATTGAATATAAACTTGGTCCTGCTACTCCCTGATCTGTGTGCCCACCAGCTCCTGGCATCTCATTTTTCCATGTCTGTGTGCTGTGTAAGGTGCTGCTGGGTGGAAGGAGCCATAGTGACTGCTAGCATTGGATGGTGTTTTTTTGGTGGTGACAGTTTTCTCTCTCATTTTGCTTTGTTTCATGGCAAAGGGGAACAATTTCTCATTAGCTGGAATTTGGTGACCTATGGGGTATAGCGTGTAGCCTGAGAAATGCAAGGTTAGAGGCTAAAAACCTTCCTGGAGCTTAATTGGACTAGCAGAAAGCTTCAGCCGTGGGTGGTGTCAGCATCCATCCCTGTTTGGTGGAGGCTGATTTGGATTTCAGATGCAAGCTCTTCCCCTTGATATGGTCCGGAGGAGCTGATAAGGCAGCTACTTGAAGCTGTTTTTCTATTTTTACATGGAGTGCTCTCAAGGAGGAGCATGGCTGCAGGCAGCACAGACCTGTGATGCAAATGATGAAGCTCCCTCTGCTCCCTGAGATGTGCTGAAAGCCCTACTGTGCCTTTACCGCTCCCTGGCTGTAGGTGGCCTGCAGGTGATGAGTTATGGTCTGGCTTGGCTCTGGCTTAGCTCCTCTTCTCCCTGGCTGCTCAGCTTCCCTGCAGGGAGTGATCGATCCTCCCCAGCCTTGCTGCTCGACTGCTGGCGGCTGCTGGTCATCAGCAGAAAACCTGCCAGGTGAGACCTTCAGGCATCATAGCCCAGCTGTGTCCCCCAGCCAGGCATTGGCTCCCACAGGAGCATCAGCTCTGCCTCCTCCTGGCAAATGTCCCTGCCCGCAGTGGGGGCTCGGATCTAGATGAGCTTTAAGATCCCTTCCAACCCAGACCAGTCTGTGATTCTGTGATCAAAGCAGAGGCACCAAGAAGCATTTGAGCCAAAGACAGGACAACTCCTTTTCATCCTCGAGGCTGGAATTAAAGTCTGGAGTGAGGGTAGGTGATGGGAGCCTGTGGCTTCATGTGGAAAGCTTGTTCCTCCTCCTCCTCTTGCAGCTCATGTAGAGATTTCACAGCAATATGAGCATGTGTTGTGCTGCTTTGAGGTCGGTGCTTGGGCACTGTTCTGTTCAGGGATAGTGAAGCAGCATCTTGATTTCAGTAGTTAATAAAACGTCAGGAATTGGATTGAAAAACTTCCTATGGAAATTGCTGTGTTCTGCTGATTCCTGCATATTCCTGATGGGAGCTGATGGACATGGGTGCTTGAAGGATTGGGGTGAGCCCAGCATTTAATTGTAGGCCAGAATAGGAATATTGACTTGTGCTGTTTTGAAAATAGCATTATTTTTCTGGAAAACTGGTGTTTGGGGAGTGGGGGGGTGATACAGTCATGGGACGCAGCACATTTGTCATTCCTGTGTTAGCATGGGGTTCCCATCTTGTGTACTGGGAGACAGAGGCACATTCCAGACACAAGTCCCCTCTCTGTGGCCACTGGTATGAGACACCTGTAGTGACGCTGTCTTCCTCACCCACATCCTCATGTATCATGTCACTGGGCTCATTTCTTGCTCTCTCTTCTCCCATAACCTCCCTATCAGGCTGTGGAACAGAGCTGGCTTTGTGTCTGGAAAGCACCAGGATCTCTCCTGGCAACTGGAGCAAAACATACAAAGAAGAGGAGATGAGAGCCAAGTGGGCGGCTTCCTAAACGTGCAGCCTGCAGGGGCTGGGACGTGCACATCATACCAAAGCAGGTTTTTAATATTAAATAGATGGAAGGAAGATGTCTCCTTTTGCCTGAGGGATAAATAGATCTGAAAGTCCTTCTAGACTTTGCTTCTTGTTGCATCTGAAATATGTGTGTCTTGCCATGGAATCGAGCCTCTCCAGGAGCCGCCAATACCTGGCTACAACCCATGCGTAAAAATGCTCTGGTGTTCATGGTGTATGTGGGATGTGATGGAAAGTCTCTGGGAGAAGCATCCAATGAATGGGTTTGCCTCTTTTTCCCCCAGTCTATAACTACATGCACCCTGTGATCTGGATGTGATGCTTCTTATGGTGCCACGAAAGCAAATGTCACAGCTGTGGTCCTCTGGTGTCCTCCCAGTGCTAGACCTCCTCCAGGAGCTGCGTGTGTGCCTCCGGAGGGGCACTGAGTTTTGTCGCCTTCCCTCCCACCCCTTCCCCAAACAAATTTTACAGATGTGAGCCCTGAGCACATGGCTTGGCTTCTTGTCCATGATCCACAGGACCTTCAGGACCAAATGCTGTTTGTAGCTGTGGGCAGACAGCTTCTTGTGCAGGAGAACTGCTTAGAAAACTCTCTATCTTGTCACTGCCTTTTGCTGGGAGATGGATGGGATAAGAGAAGGATTTTTTTTCTTATCTTCTTGGCCATGAACCTCCTGGTCCAACCATGGAGGTAGACCGTAGAGCTGAAGCTGCTCTCTCATCAGAAATGATTGTTATCATGGTTGCAGTGTGGAAGAACATCAAGAAAAGATAACTCTGCCAAAATTTAAGTAAAACCCTGCCAAAACCTGGCAAATCTAATCTGAACTTCGGCAGTTCCAAAACTGCTGGGTATTGGCTCTCTAAAAGGAGAAGGACTGCTGCCATATCTTCAGAAAACCTTGAATGTGACTTGTTGGCGATTCAGAGTCTGGCACAGGGGTGGGTGGATCTGGGGTGGATCTGGGGTGTCAACAGCACTTAGGGCGTGCTGTGGGGAGTGATGTATGTTGTATGGTATTAATGGAGAGTTGTAGGAAAGAAAGAGGGAAGGGGCAGAGCAATGGAAGGATGAAGAATTTTCTCCCTTGGAAAATACTGGTGTACTTAGAAACAATTTCCCTGCCAGAAAGCTGTAGCCAGTGTCTGTCTTAAATGTTCCTATCCTTGATTCATCCCGTTTCCTCCTTGCTCCTCTGCATCATCCTCTGCGTAATTCCTCTCTCTCTCCTTTGATGTTTTCATCCCCCATGTGTTTGTAGATTATGGCTGTGTCCCCACATAGCTGTCACTGAACCAAGCTATCCATATTTAGCTCTTCTAATCTCCTCTTCCAAACCAATCCCCTCAGCCTTGTTATTTTTGTACCTCTTCTCTGAACTTCCTTCAGTTTGTCTCTTGTGTCCTTTTCTGTCATGAATGGACTAGTGAAAGGTGTCCCTGCCCATGGCAGGGGGGGATGGAATGAGATAAGCTTTAAGGTCCCTTCGAAGCCACACCATTCTGGGATATTAAGAGGGCATCTTGGAGATGATCCCCTCTAGGTCACTGAAAGGATCACCTTGGAGTGGTGCTTGACTGTTTTATGTATGTCTGTAACTCCATATTCCCCCAGTTTTCTTGCACAGTGACTGCGAATGTGAATGACACTTGCTTTTGGCCCTGTTTGAGGCCTTGGAGGCACAACCCAATGGCACAGCTTTGGCTGTTGTGGAAGGTCCAGCTGTCCCCACACCACATTCACAGCTTGGTTGATCAAAACATCCCCAAACAAAGCCCACCCTTTACCCCACACTCTCATCTTTTCTTTCTCAGCTCTGCTCTGAAAACACCAAGACCTTTCACCACATCATCTCTTGTGCTTTACAAGTGTAAAAGTTGGTTTGTTAGTGGTGTAATAAAACCACATCCATGCACATGGTTGTCTTGTCTACCGTGGGTCCATGATGACAGAGTGGTTGTGGTGGCTTTGTCCATTCTCACCTGGAAGTGGGCACTGAATATTGGGATGGATGTGGACAAAGCTGGTCTCTGGACTGTGCACTGAGCAAGCACAGAAACCCATCCTAGATGAGACAGGTCTGAGCCCAGCTCATTTTTACTTCAAGACTTGGATCCATCTTCTCCTTTCTACATTTACAAGAATCCAATTTTTTACTGAAATGGTTTGTAAATCCCCTCTGATTGACTCCTATGTACTGAAGCTTTTCAAAGGTAAGGACTTTGTGCCTGGATAAGCATTAATTAAAAGTGATTGAATTATTAATGCTCTTGAGTTTGCATGTAAGGGGCTGTGGGTGTGTGTGCACGCGTGGCCGTGCCCTGGCATGAATTGCTGGAGCCGCAGCAGCCACAGTGTCCATGTTCTGGAGGTTTAGATTTGTGAGACTGGGGTAGAGGAAAAAATGGGTGAAAAAACTGAATGAAAGGTTGAGGCAGGCAGGTGGAGCCGTGCTATCCCTAACAGAGAGCTGAGTTGCTGTGCCAGCTTCTTGTGCTCAGCCCTGCCCTACCAAGTGTCAGCTTTGGCTTGCAGTCCTTGGTTGGTGATCCTGGCCAAGGTTTTGTTGGTAACTTTTGTGTTCTTGCTGTCTCCAGGAGTCTGTTTTTTCAGCCTCTTTCAGACTAATCTTTTGATCTGTTGAAATGGAGATGCCAAGCTCTGCAATATGTTCTTCATCCCTAGAGCTACTTGGGTGGTGGGGCCTGTGCTTGGTGCTCAGGATGCTGGCCAGGGTGCTGTGTAGCACAAGGCAGACCCTGTAGGCAGGTTAAAGCCACTTGCCACGAAAATCCTGTTTTTTCATGTGATTTTGCTTGCCTGCCTTGCAGATTCGGGTTTTAGGGATGTCTTTAGTTTGGCTGTTTCAACCTCTGTGTCGTTTGGCCAGGTTTGTGGAGCTGATTGTTATCAGACAGCTCTTAACAGTGGCTGGAGCTGCCAGTGGTTTGTGAAATGGATTTATATCCTCCTTCTGGGAGATTGATGGCACTGAGGCGCTCGTGAAACCTTTTATGTTCTCCTTTGCCTGCTTAAATGTGCTGGTCAGCAAGTGCTGTTAATGGCAGCTGTTGAGCACTGTTTGGGTCCTTGGGTGCAGCTGCCTCATTATTTTGGTGGAAAGAAAATAAGTAAAAGCGAGACTTTCCCTCACAGTGGTTCTTCCACGTAGAAACCTGACTTGCAGGGCACGTGACGGGTGTCAGCTGTACAGGGGATGCTGGAGGATGGAGATGCAGGAAGCAGCAATGTGAGAAGCCAGCCGTGCATCTGCGATTGATGTTGATCTCCGTGTTGACAGAAGGGTGGGTGCGAGTTGTGGGGCTTAATGGGAAGCCTGGGTTCCCAGTGGGAAGTCACTTGCTGTCATCCGAGCTTTCCTGCTCAGGCAGCACTGCCAGAGATGAGGATGACTGGTGACCGTGGCAGCAGCAGTGCTGAAGAAGGGGCCAGAGGCTGGGTTGGTCACTGTGAAGGATGCTTGTAGCTGTCCGTGGTCAGGCTCTATGTTTCTAATCTGCTGTCCCATGACTCAGATGCATCTCCAGTGCTTTTCCATGGGGGATCTTTCCCTTTTTCCCCAGCAACTGAGCTACTTCACATTTTAATTCAATAAATGAGGAGACCCGTGGCCCATCTGTGGGATATCAGTGGTTGATGGTGGCTGAACAGAAACCCAATGGTGTGGTGGGACTGATGCACAGAGGTCCCAGCTTGGATTTCTTTCCCATGTCTCTCATTTATGTCACCTGTTCCCTTTTGTCACTGCTCTTCACTACCTCTCTCCTGCTGGAGACACCTTTTTTTCCCTTCCAAGAGCAGATCTGATAGTCTTGTAAGTGGTTGGAGTAGGTGACTTGGTGCCAGCACGTCTGCCTTGGATCCTATTCCTGGCTTTATTGAAGACACAGTAATATGCAAGACTGTGCCTCTGCGGTGTCTGCCTCCTCTTGATCTCAAAACGCTGCAAGCGCTGAGATAAGACCGGCCGTGTTCAAGCAGCGATTTTATTCCCCTCTCCTCTGCAGAGAGAAAGCAGCTCGTCGTAGGTCATGCTGAGTTGTATTTGCATTTCTCCAGCAGTGTGGCTGAGGTTGATAGCATCCGGCTGTCTGCATCAGCTGGGTGTTCAGATCAGTCCCCCGTCACTGGCATGGTGGGAGGTTGTACCTCCAGCGCCACTTGATGGGATGTGTCACCCCAATATTCCCATTAACTGTGAGCAGGTCTGGTTTTAGTGGTGCAGGTGGTGGGGCCGTGAACTTTATGCAGAGATCCTCTTCCAGACTTTGGTTCCTGTGGCCCACTCACCTGTAGCCAAAAACAGACTTCCTCAGCCAGGTCCACCCCAAAGTGTCCAGATAAAAATGGGTCTGAGTTGAGAATGTGCTGCCAGCCCCAGCATTGTGCTGCACTGTGCTATCCTTTTGGCCATCATCTGCTCTGGCCATTCTGCAGGGACATGCTGGCCAGGGAAGGTGTTTGCATGGATGGAAGCAAACCCCCTCCTGGATCTCAGAGCTGGAGCACAGGTGCTTGACATGGCCAGGAGGGGACACTGAGGCACCTTTTGTAGGCAGAGCATTCCCATTACACCGTGGCATCAACAGCCCTGCAGCTGGGAGATGCCGTGAATCCCAAGTCTGATGAGTGGGAGCAGATGATGAGGAGCACCAGGAACAAGTTGTGAAGGAGAGTGGTGGGGAATTGGCCTCTCTTGGCTCGTTTTTAGGGGTATGCTAAGAGCCATGGGGCTGGGAAATCGGGACCTCTGCTCCTTAAAACTTCTTACTTCCCATCTGAATTGCCTGGCTCTTTGGTGGCGGTGCTGGCCAGGAGGTCCCATACTTGCTTGTCTTCTCTGGGGAGTGAACTCCGGGAATGCGATGCTGAACCCACTCAGTTCTGCACACGTGGAAGCATAAGGAAGCATTAAGCCTTCCTTGTGGCATTTACTGCTTCTTAGTAGGGGGGGACTGTTGCAAATGTCAATCCTTTTTTCTTGGAGCAGCTGCCCTGTTGCCCTGGGGGCTCAGATTTGCCAAGTAAGGAACCAAATATATTCCCCAAGTGATGCTGTGGTCTGTAGAAATATCTGGCTTTGTTTATTTGAGCTTGTGTTTATCCAGGGAAGGGAGACTTTCATCTAGAACAGAATTCTTTTTTCACGTCTTGAGGTCAGCAGTCTCGACTTCCTGCTATAGCAAGAGGAAAGAGTAATGGGCAACAGCATTGGGATCAGTGCCCCAGACCACAGTCCTGGCTCCATCCTTGGACCTGACGCTTGTGCCACCATTATTTCCCTGGATGTGGGTGGTTGTTGGAAGCTCTTGTTGGCTGCTTTCTTGCTGGAGAAATCCAGCCAGCAAACAGGCAGTGTTGAGTGGCACCTGCACTGTTTGGGGAGAGGATCTTCTGGAGCCTGTTGCACATGGCCTGGGGTTAAGTACCTCCAGTGTGTTGGGATGATGTTGCTCGGGGACGTGACTGGGAGCTCTGCTTGCAGGTGAGTTTAAGATGGAATTGTAGACATGGTGGGCACCAGAGCCAACCAACAAAGGGATTTTGTCTTCAGGCTCTGCACACCCGTCTTTGGGGGTCAGGTTGTAGAAGACTCTGAAATTTCTACCAAGGTCAGCAGAGGGGAAGAGGCACTTTGCTGCAGTTTTGGGGTTTAGAGATGCCCACCAAAGATGCTTGTTACCTGGATGGTTCTGCTCCCTAGGGATCTCTCTCCAAGGAGCTGGAAGCTAATGTTTCCAGCTCCTACTCTGAAAAAGCAAAGCTGTGGGGCATGTAGTGACAGACCAGGACAGGAGTGAGAACATCAAAGCTCCCAAAGGTTGAGCTGAGCTGGTCAGTGACGTGGGATGTCTGCAGCCTCGAGCAAAGTTCCTGTAATGGAGCACTTTTGGTCCATATTCTGTTTCCTGACACATACAGTCATGCGTTTGTGACTAGTAACAAGGTTCTTGGCTTTTCTTGTCTCTGTCTGCAGGAGTGGAAGGACCTCGTAGGTGAGAAAAATGGTCCATGTGCTGCATAGCCTCTTCATGTGGGGATACACTGGAGCCTAGAACCATCTCAGATGTTTCGATGGTCTCACCCTGAGTCCTGGCTGACAGATGGGGTGCAGATCTGGGGGTACCCTACACCTTCACACCCTCTCTGCCCTTGGAGATGCACCACAGATATCTCTGCTGGTTACTCTTCCCGGGGGTTTTGGCATAACTTTTGGCTTTTATTGCTCCAAAATGCACTTTTCTTGCCTGACTTTGATTATTGGGGACAAACCAAAATTCTCATAAATATGAATGGGTGGTCTGGATGGTCCAGGGAATGGCATTAAAATCAGCAGGGTGTTTTGATTTCTGGTTTGCCCTCTTCTCACTCTCTCATTAATAATTGCTGCTGTGATGTCCCCTTGAGGGCAGCTGATGCTAAGGAACAAGTGCTGCTAAGATGGGAGGAACTGCTCTGTGTGCATCTCCCCATGCCAGCACCCACTGCCATGTTTCCCTTCATGTGGGGCCCTGTCCCACCTTCTGGGTGATTTATAATGAGGGGTAAGTTTTAATTATCCCCCAGAGCCTGGCATCCCATGGCGCCGTTGGTATCACCCTGGACTCTCAGTGGATTTGCATTTTCCCCATTGAGCAGAGCCTGTGTTGGCTGCTGCTGCCCAGGCTTGGCTCTGTTCCACTTCTGTCTTCGGTGGTGGTGAAAGCACGTTCCTCGTGATGGGAAAGCCTCCACCAGAAACAGAAAGGGCTTTCATTAGGTGAGGCGGCGGTGGGCGGACACGAACGGCCAGTGCTGGCACATGGAAGCTTCACCCCATGTAACTCCCACAGGGGTGGCTGCAGACACACCATGTTCGTCCAGCAGTGAGAGTGTAGCCAGTATTTAATCTCAGAGCTCCCAGCATGGAAAGAGAAATAAAATTTATTTCTGCAGGGGGGATTTAGGGCCCAGAAATTGTATGGGGGAGTAGCCAGAAGGTACAAGGCTCGTTTTTGGAGCCAGGGATCTCACCTAGCACAGCCCTGGAGGCGATGTAAAACCCACTGCTGTGGGGTGTGAGTGCTGCCCACCACCCCCAGGCCAGCATCACCCTGGGCTCCCTCTCTCCCTCCGAGGGGAAGAGTGGCCAGAGGAGCTGCCCTGTGGGACATAGGGCTCTCCCAGCCATCCTGCATCTCCTGACCTTGCTCAGAAAGCAGGAGAGTGAAAAGATCATGGCAACAGGAATTAAGACACATGTAGAGGGGGAGGTGAATTTCAGGGTTTGATCCATATGTCTTTTCCTCCAGCATGGCTTTCAGCTTTTTTTGGCTGTGTCCCAGTGGGGAACCTCTGCTCCCGCCCTCACCCCTGAAGAACTGTCCTGGACCTTTTTATTTTGCTGTGGAGCTTCAGGCAAGGGAGCAGGAGAGCTGCCTTGTCTCCCCATGGCTGCTGAAAGAGGCTATTTGTTCCAGAGCAGGGTGAGATATGAAATCCCATCAAGCCGCCTTGCTTATTAGAGATCTCAGCGAGCTGCTTATTATGCACCGTGGCATAATGCAGATTATGAATGTGACCAGGCGATAATTAGCAGAGCTGGAACTGTAATTAAACGCTCCTGTGCTGCGCTGTGGTTTCTGTTGCAGGGTGGAAAGAAGCTGAACGGTCTCAGCAGGTCCCCAGTGCACACACACAGCCACGGCTCACTGGGCAATGGGGGCTAGTGGTCCCTGCCACTCCCTGGGCTACTCCTGCTGCCCACCCAAGCCAGACAGCCCTGCCTGGTTCCTCCCTGGCTCTTCCTTTGCTGGAGACCGACTTGTGGTTTGCAGAATGTGGCATTGAGAATGTGGCCCCTTCAAAAGAGCCCCACTCTTCCTTGGAGCATCTTGGCCTGGATCTGCTGATGAGGTTGCTGTGTTTTGGGGGGTGATTTTCCCGTGGGAGTCTTCTGGAAGCTCCTCTGGCAGCCTTCTGGGGTGATTTTATGCCAAAACCACCCCTCTTGAATCCCGTGGGGTGCAGTTGGGCCACTGGCTCTGGGGCAGCCTTGGGGAGGTGGGTGGTCTGGAGATGGGCTCCTGGGGGAGAGCTGGTTCTGTTGGTGGTAGATTGGAGATGGCTGTGGATCACAAGCTGTGCTGCTGGGGAGGGGACTGTGGGGTCCAACTACTGTTGTTCAAGACCTCCAGGCTATCTTTAGTGCTGAGTGGGCATGTTGCTCTGATGAGCTGCCTAGAGAGAGGATGGATACAGGACAAGAAGAGGGCTGCAGACAGAAAGTGTTCTGTGTTCTGCTGGAAGAGCAAATCCACTTGCCCTATCAGAGCCAGAATGTGATATCCTCCTCTCTGCTCCTCTACCTATAGATTTGTGTCACCAGGGATGTGGAGAGAATCTGTGGGTCAGCAGTTGGTGGGGAGGTGGGATGCTCCAGGCACTTGCTGTGGTTGTGGGCACCCCTGTTGGGTGGGGCAGATGAGGTTGGACATGCAAGGTTCTGCTGGAGTTGTTTCCCTTGCTTGAAGGATGGAGATGTGTGAGCAAGAGAGGGAGCAGGCAAATTTGGCAGCTGGTCAGGACCAGGATGGGAGTCAGCAGCAAGGCTGGAAGGGATCATGGGCTGGTGCCCATGTCCACACTTGGTAACCACAAACTTGGGCTCTCCAGGTCTACTGTTTTCCCTCAGCAGAGTTTTCGGGGATCTGGGAGTAGAACTGGGTGCTCTAGAGGAATCTTTGCCTGCTTGAAACTGGAACCCAGGTCAGCACCTGCTGCTGATGTGATGGATTTCCTCAATCTGCTTCTCTTCTGAGGTAGCCCAGTGTCTAAAGATCCTAAATGGGGAAGACAGGAGGTCTAGGCTGAAGAGGAGCCGCTCGCCCCAGAGGTGCTGCAGGTCCTTGCAAGTTGAGGCGTGGGCGTGGCTGGCCATAGCTGGCTTGGCTCATGAACCCCAAAGGATGGGAATGTCTCCATCCTGCCCTTGCCTTGGCCAGCCACAGAATGAGCCCATCAGCCATCCTCCTCCTGACACTGCTGTAATCTGCTTGTGTGGCAGAGTGGCCAAGGACCTTGGCTTCTCAGCAGCAGGGTGGCTTGGCTGGGCTTCCACTTGACATGTTGGCTTGTTGGCTTTCCAAGCCCGGCTCTGGCTGTGGGATCTGGTTTCTATGTGCAAAGAGAGCACAATGGCTGGATCAGGCTCTGAAGCAGATACTTGCATAGGGAAGAGGGATATGATCCAAGTGCCTGTATCTGCAGGTGGTCACAGGGTAGATCAGGAAGAAGAAGGATGTTGGTTTTCATGAGTGCTGGAGGGAGTCTGCTACCTGTTTGTCCTGTCCTGCTGGTTAAGCAGAAGCTCTTCTAGTGAGCCATTGGGTCCAAAGTCATTGACTGCATTAACATCTGAGCCATAGCCAAGAGGCATCCTCACCGGGGATGATTACAGAAGCTGTTGGGAAAGGAACTTGCCACAAGCTCTTTCAAGCAGGAGCATAGATACCTCCTGCACAAGGACTTTTGGATGTGATCTCTTTGACTACAGAGCTCCCCAGGGTTTCATGGATATGGGCACTCCAGGGCAGGAGGGTCCTGCGAGATGCTTGTCCTTTGATGGGGTGTGGGACGTGAACCAAAGGTGTCAGTCCTGAGCTTGAGGTTCTCCAGGAATGCAAATGTCTGTTGATACTTGCTCTCCTTTCTGTGTTCCCAGCAGTATTCCTGATGGTGACCACATGTCTCTTTTCCCCACAGATAGAATCTCCGGTCTCTACGCCCGCAGTGTTGCCCTTGCACCTCCTCGTCCCTGTTGTCAACAACGACATCTCGTCGCCGTGTGAGCAGATCATGGTACGCACCCGCTCGGTGGGGGTGAACACCTGCGATGTGGCCCTGGCCACTGAACCCGAGTGCCTGGGCCCCTGCGAGCCTGGGACCAGCGTGAACCTGGAGGGCATCGTCTGGCAGGAGACGGAGGACGGTGAGTGGGGCAGAGCTTCTCGCTCTCTGACAGCGTCACGGGGGAGTTATGGCAGTCCCTTCCTTCCCCTGTCCCTGCTCTGTCATTCTTTGGCATGTCCTGGGCTTTCCTGCCACCAGCTGGGTGGTCAGGACAGAGGAGCTGTGTGAGAGCAGCTCACAATCCATCCAGCAAAGGGAGTAACCAGCCAATACTTGCGTCAGCCCCATGTGTTGCGTTATCCCTTTGCCCAAACAGCAGGCGAAAATCTAAGCTGCCATTTCTCTGCCCTTCGACAAGAGCTGACTTGTTCTGGAGGTGCCAGGGGAAAGGCCGTGCCAGCCGGCACAGGAATTCGACAGAGTTGACTTCATTTTTGCTTGGCAACCCACAGGTCTGTCACAAAAACGCTCAAACCCTGGGAGGTGGCAGAAATCTCCTGCTGGATTAAAAAACTCCAGCGGAGCTCTCAAAATCGACTCAGTGGGAGATCAGCCTCTCAGCTCTCTTACCAAGCCAATCCAGTCTTTTTTTTCCACTGGAGCTCATCTCATCTGTGCACAGCTTGGTTTGCTTTCCCAGGTCCTTTGATGGGTTTTCGTTGCTCTTGGGGCTCTGCCAAGGAATGCAGGGATGAATAGGTGGCTCAGTGGCTCACAGCAAGTGCTGGAACTTGGCCTTCCCTCTAACCTCAGTGGGATGCTGGAGGTTTCTGCCTTGGGGGGCATGGTGTGAGCTCCTTATGTTTGTGTCTGGAAGCAGAAACAGTCCAAAAGCGCAAAGGTGAGAGAGAGCAGCGGTGGTGGAGGCTGGTTGATGGGTCATCTCAGCCAGGTATCCATGTGCTCGTCTTGGACATCTGCTCCCACTCTTCTATTGCTCTTCCATGTGTAGAATGAAGCTGTTGGCCTTTATCCCAGCCACTCCTCACTGAGACTCTTTATTATCTACGATGGAAGCTGAGCTGAAATCTCCATTCCCAGGAACTGCTTCTGGTGATGCAGTCCCATGCTCTCTTCTTGTCCCATGCTTTGGGAAGGCGGGGGTGGACCCGGTTTGCCTCTTCTCTCTTTCTGCTGGGAAACTGGTTTTGAAACCGTGATTGGTGCAGGACCAAATGCTGCAGTCACTGCTGATGTGAGCACTGAAGTTGTTACCCTTGGAAAAAGCACACTGAGAAATAGCACCTGAGCTGTTTGAGAAAAGAGCAGTGGATGGACCATGCTGGGGAAGACTGGGATATCTGGCTTGAGATGGGGACCTCCACACTCCTCTGCTTTACCATCCATTCCATATGAAAAAGAAATTCACCCTGATTGAGGCAACTGGGAGCTGTGTGTTTTTTCTGCTGCTCCAAGGCAGAAGGATGTCACATGTAAAATCTGTGAGAAGGAACACAAAGCAGGAGAGTTCAGGAGCCCTGCTCTGTGCATCCCAGGACCAGGGGATCTGCAGGATGGATCTGCTCCAAAGAAACCTGAGGAAGGTCTGCATTGATCTACCCCCTCCCCAGCACTACATGATCAATGTCTCCAAGAGCCTGGTCATTTTGTAGGATACAACACCTTCAACTGGGGAAACTGAGGCACAGCTGCCCTGGGTTTTGGCACACACAGCAGCACAGAGGAGCATTGGCATCCCCCATCTCCCCAGCCCCCTCAGCCTGCTGTCCTGGTGTGACTTCAGTCAACCCAAAAGCCTTGGAGTTGCAGAGTTCCTTGAAAATCCCAGGGCTGCTGGAGAGCCCCACAGGCTGTGGCAAAGCTGATGAGAGCTTGGACCTTGTATGGTAGTTTTGGGTGGAAATCAGGAGAGGGTCACAATGGCCATTCCAGGATGGATGAACTTGAGCATCCCTGAGGCAGGGAGCACAAAAACATCCATCCCTGCCAGTTCCTGGTTGGCAGTGGTTGCTGTTCTTTTCTCCTGCTCCTCACCCCACCGTGGAGCTCCATGCCTGTCTGCGTGTCTGTCTGCATTACCCCTCACTTCCGCAGCCACCATTTCAGAGCATGCCTTGGAGACGTCTTGTGATTTCCCACAGCTCAGATATTTTTAGTTTGTGGTAATTCAGTGAACTCGCACAGAAATCCTTCTCTGCTGGCTGCTGATGGTTGCCACTGTTGGGAGCAAGGATTTCATATCCAGCCCTGCACAAAGGTGAGCTCTGATACTGCCTTTGGTTGCTTCGGGTCTCCTGTGTGCCTTGGCTCTGGTCACACGGCATCTCTCATCCTTGAGTGAAAAGGCAGGGGGGAAGCCATCCCTGTTTTTTGCCTGGCATCTCTCCCCTGCCTTCCCATTGTCAAAGATGGAGTCAAGGGCGATGCTGGATCTGGCTGTCAGAAGCCAGAGCTTGTGAAATGTTCAGGGATGCAGCAAGCATCTCCCCTTGCCCAAAGGATACAGAGGAGAAAGCTACACCAAGGGCATGTCTGCAAAGCCAGATGAGGTGCTTCCAGCATCTGGAGACTCTCCTCAATATCTCCAGAGGGATCTTAGCACCTCACTCAGAGGGATCTCTCTCTCCCCTTGCTCCTTGGGATGTAGCAGCCTCATTGGACTGCTTGGAAGGACCCCAGAGCAGTGGAACAGCTCTTGGCTTGCATCAAGTTTAGAATCACACAACTGAGGAATGGTTTGGTTTGGAAGGGACTGTAAAGCCCACTTAATTCCACCCCTGCCATGGGCAGGGACACCTTCCATTAGCCCAGGTTGCTCCAAGTCCCATCCAACCTGGCCTTGAACACTTTTAGGGATGGGGCAGCCAGAGCTTCTCTGGGAAACCTCTGCCAGGGCCTCATTACCCTGACAGGAAGGAATTTTTTTTCCTAATATCCAATATAAATCTCCCCTTGTTCAGCTTAAAGCCATTACTCTTTGGCCTGTCACTTCTTGGCCTTGCAAAAAGTCCGTCTTCAGCCTTTCTTTAGATCTCCTTTAGGCACTGGAAAGGACTTGAAGGTCTCCCTGAAGCCAGCCTTCTCCTCTCCATGTGGGGCTGCAAAATCACGGAGAAAAGCTTCTAAAGCCAAAACCTGGCAATGCTTGGAAGGATAAGTTGGACAAGAAGGACAAGTCCATCTGAGATGGGAGCATGAAGCTCCAAGGAACCTGATGATATCCTTCCTGCCTTAAACACCAGCTTTGTCCTCATCTCCCACTAGAAAATTTGCCACGAGTCCATGCGCCCCGCTAAAGGCATCCCAGAGAGCTCCCACCACCAACCATCTGGCTCTGGGCTTTTGGTCCACCATTCCAGGTTGGTGTTGGCCCAAGGTCTGGTCTAGCTGGTGGTGAACACTATTGTTCGTGCTCTCCTGTGGCCGTGCTGGTGACATCATCCCTTGGCTTGCACAGGGATGTGTTTTATCAGGACACTTTCAGTGGGGAGCAGCTGTCGTGTGAGCTCCTGTAGTGCTGTTATGTGTGATTCTGACCCTCAGGAACTATTAACTGATCTGATCACACGAAGAAGCATTGCTCTCTTTGCTGCCTTATGAACTGCTGGGTCTCCTCCATCCCCTTCGGTGAAGCTGGTGTCACCTGGCTTCGATTGTGTCACCTTCTCACCTCCCCATGGTGCCACATGAGTGCTGATCACAGCAAAACAAACACAAACCCTCTGAGCAATGAGGATCATGGTGTGGCAGCACCTGGAAAATGTCAGTACCTTGTACATCCCTTTCTCCAGCTCCTTGCTGGGATGTTAGTGGCAGGTTACCCATGACTCAGATTTCTGCACTCCGGATATTTGGATTGTCCTTTTGCAAACTTCTCGTGAGGGTATGATGGATCACAAGCATGCCCAGGGTTGGCACATGCCAGTGTGGACGTGTCGTTGCAGGAGGGAAATGCAGTAGATGGGGATAGAATGGAGAAGATGGGAGGGTGAGGGCAAAGACTTCTCAAATATAATGGATAGTGGCTTAGACCACTATAGGTGGTTCTTCCTTCTCCCAGTTCCTGTCTTTGTCTCCTGCATCTCAGGTGGTGTGGCTGGAGCACTTGCTGGTGAAGATCAGGGCAAACAAATAATTGATCCCCTCAGCTGTGGGCTTCCTTTGTATGTTTGAGTTTCTCCAAGAGTTCCCTGTTAATCCATCAGGCCTCCTGTCATTTCCGCCTGACTTCTCTTTATTGGGATGCATTGCTCCGGAATTCAGGGATGATCCTTGGACATTAGCCAGCTTCCTTGGGTCCCACTTCCTTCCAGGGCTCTTTCCCATGGCACTCCATCAAACAGGTCTCTGAAGAGCCAAAATCTTCTCTTCGGGAGTCCAGGACAGTGATCTTTCTGTGTGCTGCAGTCTCTGGAAAGCAGTTTGATGGCCAGAGACAGTCATGCACCATCTGAGCATCCATCCCTGTATGGTGTGATGGCATGATCCTGTCTCCCTCTGGCCCTGCCAGGGACACTGTGTTCATGTTACCTGTCAAGGTTTGATAGAGGGGACTTCTCTGTGAGAAGATACCAGAAACTTCCCCCATGTTGGACAAGGTCAGCCAAGGCTGAGTCTATCAGCGATGAGGGCAGCGCCTCTAGGATAATGTATTTAGGAAGAAGAGAAAAAGCAGCCCCCATTCCCCATACCCCTGTGCTGTTTGGGGGCAGAGATGTAGAGATCAGTAGTAAAGTTGAGCCTGGGACCAGGAGAAAGTGTTTTAAGGTTTGGTTTTATTTCTCATTACCCTACTCTGATTTGATTTGCAATAAATTAAATTAGTTTTCCCAGGGTGAGTCTCTTTTTGCCCATGATGGTAATTTATGAGTGATCTCTCCTCACTGGGTGAGATGACAATTGTGCTGGCCAGCCCTGTGATGTCCCCTGTCTCCTGGCAGGAGCATGATGGCCATGAACAGCTTTGGGTGTTGTGTCCGAAGGTCTGAGGCACTACAGGTCAGATGGGATCTCTACACATAGAAAAGGGCTTATGGAAAAGCTGGAGCATCCTGAAAGTGATGCAGCTGGAGGGGAAATGACAAAGATAATTTCAAAGATGATGCAGCTGGAGAAGAAATTCATGGAAAAAGGGGTATCCCAAAGTCAGGGCATTGTGAAAGTGATGCAGGTGGAGGAGGAATTCATGGAGATGTTCTTGGTTGGGCTTGGGGGATTCATCTTCGAAAAGGGGGGAAATGTGCCCCAGTACAATGGCTTCTGGTGCCCGCAGCAGCATTGTCCTCCATCCCACATAATCCCAGGATTTTCTAGTACGCTGCCTTCCTGGATGGCAACTTTGTGCCATCACCAACCCTTAATTTTTCCAGCCAGGCTACAACTCTGATGTGAGCACTTGGCGACCAGGATGCTGAGTTGTTTGCACCCAGATTTGGGTGGTATCGATTCCTTAAAAGCTTCAAAGATGTCACCTTTCCATGAAACCAGGTGGGCATGGGAGTTACCCAGGTGGAATTCCTTCTGTTCAAGAGCATCTCTGTTCTTGGAGATGCGAAGGCATTGCTTCCTCACTGCTGCCCTTGTCATGCCTGTGCCCGCTCATCATCCTTCTGTGGGAGGGGGACACAGTGGGTGAAAAAAGCTGCTTAGGATCTATCCTGGGGTTTAAATTGTCCTGGGTTATTGTTGGAGGATTAGGAGGGGATTTGGTATGATTGGTTGCAGCAGGTTAAATATAGGCTGGTGTGTGTTGGAGGGCTGGCGTTCCAACAGGGAAGGAGAGACGGTGCCAGCTCGCTTTGCCCCTTCCTCTTTCATCTCTCTCTTGTGACTGTGGTGGTAGGGAGGAAAAATGCCAGCACCTCCTTTCTAATACCACACACTGGCCCCGGGATGCACAAGAGACTCCAGTGGTTTGTCATGCAATTAACTTCCAGCAGCTCACATGGTCTTCTCTGGCTTCAAAGAGGGATTGAAGTGGTGGGGAGAGCAGAGGGACCAGGAGGGATGGGGCTTGGGTTAGTGCTGCTTGTTCCTCGGTGGCTGCCAGGTCCTTGGGCAGCCCCTGGAGAATCCCACAGCAGCTCCCCAGAGGTGTCCTGGGAATGGTGGGGCTGGGTTGGGGTGCAAGATGCAGCCAGGAGCTTCTTTGCATTTTAAGGAAAGGCTCCTTCCTGCCAAAAACTGTTGCATTAGGAAGAACAGAAGACTGCATTCCATGTGCCCTCTTTGGGATGCCTGGAACCAGCATCCCACTGTTCCCATCGATCTTTCCACGCATGGGGCCATGGGTTCCCAGCAGTTGGTTTCTCCCTCAGGTTGTCTCCATCATCACATCCTGGCCATGTCTTTGTTAAGGCAGGTCCCCAGCACCATCCTCTGAAGGCAGAACCCAGCGTCTCTTGACCACTGGGATGAGCCAGTTGTGGCTCTTGGCCGTGTACTGGCACCATGTCTTCCCATGATCTGCTCGCAACATTTTCCAGGAGGAAAAAGAGAAAGAGAACGTCCGTGTTTAATTTCTCTTTCTGAAGGAGCCCCACGTGTCAGGCCTTGGCTCCATGTATTATCCATGCTGAAGCCTGCAGCTGGCTGCTGGCACAGCACAGTGGGGGATGTGGGCTGAGATTTATAAACATGCTTCAGGCGCAGCTGTTCCGGGCTCCCTTGGCTCCATCCATCTCCTGGGGCCGTATACCTTGCTGCACTCATCAACCCTTGCAAACGCGTTCCTGAGTTTTACCTTGCTTGGATAAATGTGCCTGGCACAACAGACTCTGCTCCAGTTGTGCGGAAATCTGAGTGATCCATGGCAGGGAGAACCACAATGCTGAGGCATGCTGTGGGAGACATCTCTGCCTTCCAAAAGAGGTGCTGAGGGTCCTTGGCCTCAGTGTGGGTGTGAGCCAGGCAGTTCCTCTTCTGAATTAGTGTGGAAAAGCCAAAACTCCAAGGTTTTGTGAATGCCTAGTGACTTTGCTCCGTGATGGGAGGATGTAGCCCCATGGATGGTTCTCCAGATGGAAATACAGGGCAGAGGGATGCCCCTGGAGGTGCTGGAGCAAAGCGGCGCAGGGCAACGGAGGGTTATTCCGGCTGGATTGGGTTTTCCTGCCAGGGACAGTCACCTGAGCGGGAATGCTGGGCTCAGCTCGCCATCTAGTGGCAATAGCAGCCTTTTCCGGAGGGTCATGGGGTTCATGGCCACGCTGGTTTGTAGCCCTGCTGGGGGGTATGCAGCTCCACTTTGGGGTCCACAGCCTTGCTGGGGGCTTTCTGCGTTTCCACCAGGGGCTTCCAGCTCTTCCTCCCTGGAGATCACCTTCCCTACCCTACCTGAGCACACATGGAGCCAATGCCGATCTTCAGGTCCCCCCTGAAATCCCACAGTCCTTTGACGGTCACTGGGTTTTAACATCCCATGAAAGTAGGGAACAGGAAGAGGGGTTGGGTGAGACATGCCAAGGGAAGGGATGAGCTGGGAGTCTCCAGCTCCCATCTTGGTGGCCCTCCAACCCTGAGCCCCATACTTCATCTCTTTTGAGAGCCCATGACCCCTTGTCCACCCTCCTTCAGCCCTGGAGCTAAGCTCCTCCTCCTGCCTGTCTTGAGGGCCAGGTTCCTGGCACAGTGGGATCACAACTGGCCCCGTCTGACCCTTTCCCCTCGCCTTGCAGGGATGCTGGTGGTCAACGTCACCTGGAGGAACAAGACATATGTGGGGACGTTGCTGGACTGCACGCAGCATGACTGGGCACCTCCCCGGTAAGTGGACCGTGAGCTCTGGTGGGCTCCCAGCGCTGAGGGCAAATCTGGCCCTGTATGGCCCCCTCGGCACCCGGGACACTCTGCCCTGTGCCCACGGGGCTGCCACAGGGTTTGGCATCTCCTCCTTGCCCAACCCAACTGCTCCCATGATGCTTTGCCCCTGCAGTCACACGTCCCTTGTCCTGGGGACTGGGGATGGTTTAGCACATCCCAGGGGATCTCTCTGGTTCCTCTTTATCAGTCAGTGGCGGGAGAAGTCTATGGGATTGGTAGTGAGGGGAGTAAGGTGGTCCCCACTGTGCCTTGGGGACAGCACAGCCCAGCACAGTCATATCTTTGTTAAAACCTCTGTATCCTTCTCCCTGCAGGTTCTGTGACTCTCCCACCAGTGACCTGGAGATGCGCAACAGCCGGGGCAGGGGCAAGCGCATGCGCCCCAACAGCAACACGCCAGTCAACGAGACAGCTGCTGCCTCGGACAGCAAGGGGACCAGCAACAGTAGCAAGACCCGGGCGGGAGCCAACAGCAAGGGGCGCCGGGGCAGCCAGAACTCCTCAGACCACCGCACCCCGCCTGGTGGCACCGCCGAGGACGTGAAGGCCAGTCCCTCCTCCGTCACCAAGCGGAAGAGCAAACCCCTTTCTGACATGGAGCTGAACTCCAGCTCGGAGGACTCCAAGGGCAGCAAGCGCATCCGCACAAACTCAATGGGCTCGGCCACGGTGCCACCTGCCACGGTCAAGGTGGAGCCGGCTGTCCTGGAGCGCAACTGCTCTTCTCCCATCCTCATTGACTGTCCCCACCCCAACTGTAACAAGAAGTACAAGCATATCAATGGGCTGAAGTACCACCAGGCCCACGCACACACGGATGACGACAGCAAGTTAGAGGCAGATGTGGACAGCGAGTATGGTGAGGAGCCCTCCCTGCATGCCGACGTTGGGAGCTGCAACGGTGCTGCTGGGACACAGAAGGGTTCCCTCTCGCCTGCTCGCTCAGCCACCCCCAAGGTGCGTTTGATGGAGCCCCACAGCCCTTCCCCATCCAGCAAGTTCAGCACCAAGGTCCCCTGCAAGAAGAAGGTGGGTGGGGAAGGGGACACAGACCTGGGTGCTCTGTCCAATGATGGCTCTGAGGATGGTCCCTCGGTGGCCGATGAGACGAGTAACGATGACTTTGACTCTCTGGAGAAGCGATGCATTGACAAGGACAAGTCAAAGAAGGCCTCTGGTGCTAAACAGGAGAAGATTCCTTCCAAAAGCTTGAAGTCCGCCAGACCCATTGCACCAGCCATCCCCCCACAGCCAATTTACACCTTCCAGACTGCCACGCTCACCACAGCCAGCCCTGGCTCCTCCGCTGGCCTTGCCACGACTGTGGTCCAGACCATGCCAAACAGCCCCCAGCTCAAACCCATCCAGCCCAAGCCAACGGTGATGGGAGAGCCCTTCACTGTCAACCCTGCCCTCACCCCTTCCAAGGAGAAGAAGAAGAAAGACAAGAAGAAGAAAGAGCCCAAAGAGGTGGAAAACCCTTTGACTCCCGGCAAAGCCTGCAGAGCGGAGGAAGGTAAGAGCCCTTTCCGGGGGGAATCCAGCGAGCTGGGGATGAAAGGCGAGGGGCTGCTGAATGGTTCATCTGACCCCCACCAGAGCCGGCTTGCCAGCATCAAGGCCGAGGCAGATAAAATCTACAGCTTCACTGACAATGCACCCAGTCCCTCCATTGGCGGGGCCAGCAGGCTGGAGAACACCAACCCAGCCCAGCCCCTGACCCCACTACACGTTGTCACCCAGAATGGGGCAGAGGCCAGCTCGGTGAAGACCAACAGCCCGGCCTACTCGGACATCTCTGACGCTGGGGAGGATGGGGAGGCCAAGCTGGAGAGTGTGAAGGCAAAGGATCCGGAGCAGCTGGTCAAGGAAGGCGCCAAAAAAGCTCTTTTCCCACCACAACCACAGAGCAAAGAGTCTCCCTTCTACCAAGGCTTTGAAACGTACTATTCCCCTGGCTACCCCCAGGCCAGCCCAGGACCCCTGAACCCCGGCGGGCAGTCTGCAGCTGAGACACAGACCTTGAAGCTGAAGAAGGACGAGGAGCAGGAGAATCCAGAGGTGAAGGTGAAGAGTGAAGGCTGTGAAGAGAAGAAGGCAGAGATTGGCAGTGGCTCCAGCCAGCAGCCCTCAGTCATCCAGCAGCGCCCCAACATGTACATGCAGTCCCTCTACTACAACCAGTACGCCTACGTACCACCCTATGGCTACAGCGAGCAGGGATACCATGCTCACCTGCTGAGCACCAACCCTGCCTACCGCCAGCAGTATGAGGAACAGCAGAAGCAACGGCAGAGCCTGGAGCAGCAGCAGCAGCAGCGAGGGCTGGAGAAGAAGGCGGAGCTGGGCTTGAAAGAGAGGGAGGCAGCACTCAAAGAGGAATGGAAGCAGAAGCCACCCATGCCCCCAACACTGACCAAAGCCCCGAGCCTCACAGACCTCGTCAAGTCGGGGCTGAGCAAGCCCAAGGAGCAGGGAGGTTCTGATATGGCCAAATCTGTCATCATCCCCAAGCTGGAGGACTCGTCCAAGCTGTCTGGCAGCCAGGTCGCGGAGGGGCTCAAGGTGAAGCTGAGTGAGGCTGGTCACCTAGGGAAGGAGATGGCTGAGACGAAGGCTGGCTCCGAGTGTGGCCGGCAAGCAGAGGTGGACCCCGTTCTCTGGTACAGACAGGTAATGCCCTGCCCTGTCTGCCAGCCTAGCCATAGGTTTGCTCCTGGAAAAAACTGCTCACCAGGTTTTGCTGGAGCCATCACCACAGAGAACACACGTTGTCCTTGGCTTGTGGTGGGACTCCATGAGATTACCTTGGGGCCAGAAAAAGGGTGGGGCTGTGAGGCCATGGATGAGCTAGGGAGAGCCCAGGGAAGGGGAGAAGGGGGAGCGGGGTTTGCTGATCTCTTCCAAACTCAGCCTGGATTTCGGACAGGTGGGGCTGGGGGGAGGTAGCTGCTCTGGTGGTTGTCTGTTCTTGCAGGAAGTGGAGGCTGGGGATGGGCCAAGGAGAGCCCAGGGAAGGGGAGTGGGGTTTGTCAGTTTCTTCCAAATGCAGACTGGTTTTGGGACAGGCCAGGACCAGGGGGAGGCAGCTATTCTGATGTTTGGCTGTTCTTGCAGGAAGCTGAGCCCCGAATGTGGACCTATGTGTACCCGGCAAAGTACTCGGACATCAAGACAGAGGATGAGCGGTGGAAAGAGGAAAGGGACCGAAAGTTGAAGGAAGAAAGAAATCGAAGCAAAGAAGCCTCGTCCAAGGAGGACGGGAAGGAGAGCACCAGCTCCGAGTGCAAGCTGACCCCCACCGAGGAGGCTCGCATGGTGGGGAAGGACCCCAGGCCCAGTGTCCACGTCCCTGTGTCCTCACCCCTCACGCAGCATCAGTCCTACATCCCCTACATGCACGGCTACTCCTACAGCCAGTCGTATGACCCCAACCACCCCAGCTACCGCGCCATGCCCACCGTCATGATGCAGAATTACCCAGGTAGGGAGCTGGGGGCTTCAAGGAGTGTCCATTCCCAGCTGTTCCTGCTCCCAGGGTGGGGGATGGCTGTGGGACATCCTCTCACACACATACAGAGCCATATGCTCCCTCTGTGTTGCCCAAATACTCCTGGTGCCCTGACTGCTCTTCTCCCCCCAGGATCATACCTACCCTCCAGCTATTCCTTCTCTCCATACGGGAGTAAGGCGTCCGGCAGTGATGACAGCGACAAGTCCCGAGCCAGCCCCAGCGTGAGCTGTAAATCCAGCTCCGAGTCCAAGGCCCTGGACATCCTGCAGCAGCATGCCAGCCACTACAAGAGCAAATCACCCACGGTGAGGCTCAGGAGGGCGCTGGCTTCGCCCAGCTCTGTGGGATAGTCCCTGGATCCTATAATGAGGTGGGAGCAGCTCCACTTGCCTTGTGGTTTTGCTCTTTCTGCTGCTGTGGGAGACCTGTAGCCATGGTGTATTCCAACAGTACAAATCCTTTGGGATGGACCAGCCAAACCTGTGCCCCAGCACTGGGGCTTCTCCATGCCCTGCAGCAAACAGGTGACACTTGTCCTCAGTTCTGGAGCGGGCAGTTGGGATGTGGGGGCTGTCTCCATCCCACGGCTCCTCCTGGGCTAAGCTGGGAGACAGAGCTTGCACACAGTGAGGGAAGAGTTGTCCTCAAGCAGGCCCTGTGTCCTCCACATGGCTTTTGGCCGTCCCACCCCACCTGGGAACCTTTTGGGCAAAGGCAGAGGGAATATCCCGATACGTGCCCCGGGGTAGCTGGTCATGTCCCTCAGCATGTGTCTGCTTTCCCCTCTCCAGATAAGCGAGAAGACGTCTCAGGAGCGGGACCGCAGTGGCTGTGGGGTGGTGGGGGGCGGCGGGAGCTGCAGCAGCGTCGGGGGAGCGGGCGCGGGGGAGAGGAGCGGCGACCGGCCCCGCACGTCGCCCTCCCAGCGCCTGCTCTCAACGCATCACCACCACCACCACCTCGGGTACTCGCTGCTGCCAGCGCAGTACAACCTGCCCTATGCAACAGGTGAGAGTGGGGCTGGGCTGGGGGGGAGCTGCACCTGCCCTTGGGCCATGGGACCCTCACGCTGTCCCCAAGGTGCCCAGCCCTGTCTTCCAGCTCCTGACACCTCTTCTCACCCCCAGGTCTATCCTCCACAGCCATCGTTGCCAGCCAGCAAGGCTCCGCTCCCTCCCTATACCCACCTCCCCGGAGGTGAGAATGGTAAGGCTCTGCTCCTGCCGCACCTCCACGTGGGCGGCCGGGCTGGGCCGGAGGTGGCCAGGATGGGTGCTCACGGGGTGCCCTTGAGGGTTTAGGGTTTGCCCATGGCCTCGGGGCTCGCGGGAGCTGACTTGCCCTTGGGTCGTGGCAGGATGTGACATGCCGGGATGCCTGGGCTGTACAAGATGTGTGACTGGCTCACATGGAGAAGCACTCGAGACTCCTTTTGACATCAGTTGAATGGTGTTAATTGTACTGCTTGACGTTCCTGCCGTGATCTGAGGCAGACTCTGTCTTCTACCCCGGTCAGACACACACTGACTCCCCACCACACCCCTCTTTGGTGAGTGGATGAGCTGGTACCTGCGGATATATTTATTCTACTGGGCGCCAGCGCTCGGGGTGGAGGTGACTCACCTGCCTGGTGCATATGAAGAGGAAACAGAAGCACTGAGGTTTCTCGATGAATATGGGACCCTGATGTGTCTCTGCGAGCTGCTGCTTCACGAGAGGACTGGGGGCAGACAGGGACTTGGAACATGGGGCCGAACCTGCCGTGTGGCCACAGTCTCAGGAAAGGAAGGAAGGACTGGCTCACAGAGACTTGGTGGGTGTCAGGGGGCTGGTGTGAGCCAGGCAGGTGGATAGCAGCCTGGCCAGAGTCAGCTGTGGGGCTCTCCCAGTCCCTCATCTGGTCCTCCACCCCACAGCACCCACAACTCTGTGCCTGCGGGCAGAAGTCACCAGCATGTGGCCAATGGCCATAGTGGGGCTGGGGAAGCTCTTGGCTCCAGCAAAGCAGCCTCTGCCCTTGGGGGCTGGGGGCAGCCGGGCACAGAGCTGGGGGCTGCATCTGTCACCCTACAGGCTGCCAGGGCCCCCCAGGCCGTGCACAGTCCAGACCTGCCTGAAGCTCTGGCCCGTGGCTTTTGCTTTGGTTTCTGAGCTGCAACTCTGCAAATCTCAGCCTTTTGTCTGCCCCATTACCATGGCAAGTGCCCCCCAAACCCTGGGGCAGCACATCCTGCTGTGGGGCCTGTGGCTCCCCTTTTCATCCACCTTTTGCTTTTAGGGCGGCTTCCCCAGGCCGCAGGCAGGGCACAGTGAGGAACAAGCACACTTAGGTTCTGCCAGAGGCACGTGGGGCCATGCCAGTCCCTGCTCCAGCCTCATGCCAGGGCTGGGGGCACCAGCTCCTGGAGGAAGATGGTACCCACTCCTGGCTGCTCCCCAGCTCCGAGGACAGGGGCTTTCTGGTCCTCTGCCCCCAGCCCCAGAGTGGCTCTCCCCAGGCCGACACTCTACCTCGGCCCCGCAGCGGCCAGGCCGCCCCTGCTCTCCCCCCGCCTCTCCCGCTGCCCGGCCGGGGGGACATGGGGGCCATCGGTCTCAGTTGTGTGTGTCTGTGTCGCACCCAGCCCCGAGGGCCGCTGTACGGGGATGCTCTGCCTGCTGGGCTCTGTACATACTGTAAAAAGCAATTGTTTGAAAGCTGTTGTTTTGGGTTTTGTTTTCTTTCCCCGTTTCTTCCCCATCCCACTGTACCCAGTTGGAAAGGAGGCGCTGGCTGCTCTAGGCCCCAGTTCAGGTGCTGGCAGCACAGTGGCCCCAGCCTGCTCTTGTTGACTCATTTTTCTTCCACTCTTTGTTGTGTTTGGAAGGAGAGGAGGCCGTGTGGCCCGGCACACTCCGCAGGGACAGGATGGGTGATGGACCCACTCCACACCCATCACAGAGCCACATTCAGCCACAGGACTGGGGACTGGTGGGGTCGGAGTGCTTTGGAGAGCCCCACATCCCACCCATGGAGGAGCGTCCCGCTGGCTGCTCCTACCTCCAGCCTCGGCCAGCCTGGCTCCCAGCACGGCCGGGGCCCACAGCGGCTCCAGCAGCGCAGAGGAAGTGCCTGTGGGTATCTGGGGGGGCCACAGGCTTTGCTAGCAGTCAGAGGGGGTTAGGGGGCTGCTCCCCACCTTCCCAGTTGGGTCCCAGTTGAGTCTCCCTTTAGGTGTTAAATGAAACAACAGTTTATGCAGAATAGGTTTGAGGTTTGACATTTCCCGGGTTCTCTGGGCCAGTTGTTGCCCATGGGGCCACGCCTGGGCCCGGTGTCAGACCGTTGGTGTTTATAGCTCATTTCCATTGGCGTTGCTGTGTTGGGTTTCATTTCAGTCTTCCTGACTCTGCCCTTCTGTAAAGTGTACATTATTACCAAGTTCCTTGTTTTTTTATATATATATATAAATATATATATATACAAACTGTACTCTTCTTGCCTTTGTACATTTAGGCAAGGAGGGAGAATAAATCTTTTTAAGAGACAATCACAAACCTGTGAGGGTGGCTTTTTCTTCCTGTTCCCCCCAGTCTGGTCCTTTATCCCCAACAACTGTGGCCAGTTATTTTTGGGGGTGGGAGAGGGGGTTTCCCCATCTCAGGCATCTGAGAAGGCTCCTCGTGCTCATTGATCCAAGGCTTCTGCCCTGCGTCCCTGGATCTGCCTCTGCCCCAGCACTCATGGTCCAGTGGGCACTGCAGCTGAACTCAGACCTGATAACTGGAAGCAGAACCCCCAGGCTTGAACCCCTGGGCACCAAGGCCCTGCCCTACACCATGGCCCTGGTGTAGAGGAGGTGCTGGATGCACGGGGCAATCACAAGGCAGCACTTGGCTCCTCCAGCTTTGCCATGGAGGTGATCTCTGGGAGGCAGCACCTAGGGACGTCAGAGGCACCTTCCAGATTTTCCAGAGGGTGTTTTGGGAGGCATTTGGTGATCTGAGAAATCCACATTTGCCCACCGTTACTTGAGGCAGGGCAGGATAGGATTTGAAATTGTCAGAGAAGCACAATGAAGAGTTCAGATCAGCCTCACTCCAGCTCCTGTGACCAGAATGATGCACTTTACCAGTCAATTCTACCAGTAAGAAGGAGCAAAGTGGTTCCCATCCCATCATCTGGGATGTGCCAGCCTGGAGCACAGTGGGGTGGCAGCAGGCCGCTGGCACATGCAGGGACACCCACGAGGCACCACCAGTCTTGGGCCAGAGTGGGGGCAGCTCCAGCTACAAGAAGAGATAAAACCACACCCTTCTCAAGCCAGAAGCAGCAGTCAGCAATTTTAGCCAGGGAACACCCATTCCCAAGGGCTTCTCTTCCAGAGGACAGCCTGTTTGATTTTAAACTGCTGTAGGGTCTAATGCCCTGCTGGAGGGAGCGGAGCCTCTTGGTTTCGTGGAGGTGAAGGAGGGCAAAAGAGACCCAAATTTATGATGATTTATTCACACACACTCGTATCCCAGCCCCACCTCTCCCAAACCAAACACTCACCATGGTGGATATGGAATGACTCGGGCCCAGCTTCCAACAGAATGATCCATCGAAGGGCAAGAGCACAACAGGAACAATCCCACACCAAGCAGCCAGGCCAGGAAGAGCTAGGGGCATGGCCCTGGGGCACATCCCCCTTCCCTGGGGCCTGTCAGACAGAGCCAGCCAGGATAGAGCGCCATGGTACAGGGACAGGGCACCTCCTCCGGCACTCGACAGGACTGGGCTGAGCCATGACCTGCTGCCACCACCATGGCCCCTTCCCGGAAAAGCCCCTGGACAGAGACAGCATCCCACCACCTGCCCCCACACAACCCTTTGGTTTGGATACAGCCATTGGTGGCATCTCAAGCCTTGAGCTCATTGCTGTGGGAAGGTGAGCAGGAGCAGAGGTGAGGGCTTGGGGTTCCTCCAGACCCATCCTGGGGTAGAGGGTAAAGGCAGGAGCTTTTCTTGGCTCTTTGGACCATCCCAACCATCATGGTGCAGGTCAGGAAACTGCTCCTTCCAAATAAGCAGCCCCAGGTGTGTGAAGTTCATCTGAATGCCCCTTTTATTGAATGCCGTGATAGTGTAGTGGGAACATGGAACAGGGTTAAGACTGCATAAAACAAAAGCTGGAAGAGCAAGAAGTTTCAAAAAAAAAGGGGAAAAAAAAGGTTAGACCAGTTAAACCAGCATCGGAGTGGAGATGCATGGGGGGTTTAATGTAGTGTTAAAGGATAAACTTGAGCGTCTCCTGCACGTGCCCAACACCAAGCCAGGCCATTTTTAACGTCTTGAGTGGAAAATGAATGGGTCATGTCCCAGGTGAGCCCACGCTGGGTGGGCAGGAGGCACCAATGGGGGTTTGGAGGAGTCCCGAAGGTGGTACCGACCCCGGGGCTCTCACACTACGCAGCTGCATGGGAAGAGCTCCTATGCCAGTTCATAAACATCTTCCTTTTCCTAGTGATGATTACATGTGTGATAGATAGTTCTCTAGGCAACATGTTTCAATGAGAGTCAACTCTGGGGATACACAGCCCAATCTAACAATGAGAAATGCGCTTGCAGTCCAACAGAAGCTCTGCTTCCCTCTCCTCAGGAAAGGAGGTGGTCCTCTCTCCCCTCCACAGCATGTCAGGGTCCCACTGGAGTCCCCCTCTGCAGCTATTCTTCATCGGAGGAAGAGCTCTGATCCAGGGGGTACACCATGAACATCACGTCTGGCCGTGATGGGACAGCGGGATGGCCAGGCCGCACAATCTCGAAGCCCAAGAAGCTGAATGTCTTCAGCAGTGGAGCTACCAAAGATAAGGAGATCTGTTACCACCAGGAATAATCCTCTTTACCTCTCCCTCGAGCTATCAATATCCAAGTGCAGGGGACACCCTCTGTGAGTGCATCCAGAGCTTCCTATGCAGAGCACAGCCCTCTCCAGCAGGGGCTTTTGTCTCCTCCTGTGCTCATCATAGCTGCTCTTAAGTGTGAAGAGATTTCAGCTCTGCAGCTGAGCAGTTTTGTCCATGTTTTTCCTGCAATGTTTCTTCTATCCCCTGGGAGAAACAGCAATGGTTGGTTGTCTGCCTGCACCAGCTGCACATCCCTGCTTTCCCAGGATGCATGTGGTCATCCCACAGGTTTTGTCCTGCCCCAGCACCTCTAGAGTGCCGAGAGAGGAGACACAGCAGCAAAGAGGAATCTGCTTAGGGACAAGGCAGACATCTGCTGTCTCCATAAGGAGGTGCTGGAGCTCAGTAGAAACTCCAAACAGCTCTGCTGGAGCTCAGTAGAAACTCCAAACAGCTCTGCACAGGTCAGGGTGGCACCCCAGAAAAGCCACTTTGGGTTACATGTAAGAATTCAGAGCGAGGCCAGCCCAGAAGCCCCCAGGGCTTGGGACTGGCAGATATCGTTCTGTGACACTGTGCCTGTGTCACTGAAGAAATGGCTGTCCTGTGACCTGTGACACAAACTCTGATGCAGCATCCCATCCCTATGGTACCCTCAGGCGATCAGCTCCAGGACACTGACTGACCACGCAGAGGAGCTCCTGAAGATATTTTCTGGCAGCACTGAATTCCAGCTGCATAGACAAGGACCCAGGATCTGGGCCACTCCAGAACTCCTACAAACAACCCCTGGCATTGACTGTCCCCAGCCTCCATGGGGGCCACCTACGCAACCGGTGCTGGTGGTGACATAACAGCCAGGACTTGATTTGAAAATGATTCCTGGCATGGTAATGAGGGATGATGACATCTTTCTGGGCTCAGCTCAGCTTTACTAAGGCCCTTCATTTCAGAGAAGCCAAGGCAGCTCATGAAGCAAAATTAGAACCGGGGTTGGAATTACTCGCTAGGATACAGCCTGACTCTGGTGGGATTTAGAGTGACACGTCCCCAGCCTCTATGTCCCCCCAGCCCCCTGGGCCGTAATCCCTCGCCCAACACGTCTATCTTTAGATCCTAATGCAGCCCCCGATGACATAAGCATCTCGAGCCAGGGCCAGGATTACCTGTAAGCCTGGAAAGTACAGAAGTGCCAGGAGATCTTTAAAAAGCTGATGAATTTCAGGGCAACAGGCTCTAAGTGCTTGTTTTCCATCTAATAATTCCTCCCTGGTTTCACCTTCCATGTCACAGCAGCCTGGTGCCAAACAGAGACTTCACTGCTCACCAAAAGGGGAATATTAACTGACTCTGGATGAGAAAATCCCCCCAAATCATTCAGGAGCAGCTTTTTGCACCAGGGCAGCAGAGTAGATCTTATCATGGAGTCCCAGATTGATTTGGGCTGGAAGGGACCTTAAAGCTCATCGAGTTCCACTCCACTGCCATGGGCAGGGACAACTTCCACTAGATTGGTTATTCCAAGCCCTATCCAGCAGATCTGCTGGAGAAACCACAACATTCCCTTCACCCTTACCCTCCAAAAAGGGCTTACTTCTTCCACATGGAACTATTCCCATAAGAATTATGCACATAACAACCCCTGCACTAGGAGGGTCCCGTGGGTCTTGCCCTGGGATGATCAAGTTTCTTTACAGCTTCAGCAGCACCGTGTGGGATGTCAGGAGCAAACCTGAGCACGGGCCAGCCCTCACCTCGATCTTCTCTGCTTTTTCTGAAGCAGATGAAGACATAGTTGACTTTCATTTTTTCTTCAGCAAACTCCAGCAGTGCTGACAACCTGCCAAGGAGGGAGAAGACAAAAGGACATCAGCTCTTGGAAGTCCTGTCCTGAGGAAGCCTCTGAGCATTATCAAATTATCAACTGTTTGGATGTTTTCAGATACAAAGATTGTTTACAGCCCCCTTCCAGTGAACAATGGGTGCTGAAACAATGGGCTTCCTGCCCTGCAGATTCAAGAGCTGTCCTTGCTCCGAGTCACAAGTCCCTGTCCTCACAGCCACAAACACCCTCCCCACCCATGGTGCTCTGGGACTGAAGCTTTCGTAGGCAGGAAGCAGACTATCGCAGCTGCTCCCAGGCCAGGCTGCATTCCCTGGCAATGCACATGGGGGATCTGGGAGTTCTGTACTTTTTGGGAAGGAAAACCGCCCAGAACTGAGCTCATGGCAGGCAGAAAAGGAGAACAAACCATCCCCAGAGAACATGTGCACAGGCAAAGCCATTTCCTCGGCGCATCAGCTGGATGGCACAGCTGCTGCCCCCTGAATCCTCGCTTCCTGCCTTTCCAGCTGGATTATTTCTGCCACCTCTTGATGGAAACGGTGCTGCAGGAACCCCTCTGCGAGCCCCCGGGGTGGCACACGGATCAACTGCTGTCACTTGTAACCACTGGCACTGCCAGAGCCTTCACTCCACATCTCAGTGACCAGCTGCCAGTGCAGTGCAGGAGATTAAATTTGCAAAGGTTCTGTTAATGTTAATGAACTACTTTAATTATGGCCTCTCCTTGGCTGTTTCACCCAGCTAAAAATAACCTGACGAAATTGCGCTTTAAGTCACAATGACACTGGCAAATAAATCCCCTCCCAGAAGGACCCATTCCAGAGAGAGCCCAGAGATTTATGGGCCAACTGGAGAAATTACACAAACATTTATCTGGACTCAGAGTCAAATGAGACAAGTGTGAGACAGCAACAACACTGCCATTTCCTGAAGGTGCCCAGTGATGGGTTTTTCCTTAATTAGCTTGTGTCACTGAGGGATGAAGCCTACTTGGAGATTTAGGAGGAGCTGATTGCTCCGCAGAGGAATCCAGCAAAGCCACATCTACACTGCAGCGGAGACCTCTGGCACAGCACTTGGCAGGAAGGAGCTGCTCTGGAAGCTGCGTTTACACAAACTTCCCATAGCAGAGCTGTCTGGACAAAACATGACCGGATTCTGCCAAGAGAAAAATCAGAGCTCCTGGCAGAGCCCGGCGCCAGTGCGGCAGTGCTCCAAGAGCAGATCCACCTACTGACGAGGAGAGCATCAGTAGGATGGAGGGGGTTTTATTTCCCTGAAAGAGAGGAAAACCTGCCAAGATAGGTTTGCCAAGTGGCCAGCGGAAAAATAAAACGAAAAAATAATAAAATATCAGAGAAAATCTTGTTGGCTTTCCATACCAAAGTATACAAAGATTCACTCTGCTCATTTACTGCTTGTTTTTCAAGCAATCTGGAATATCACAGGGGGGAAAATATTCCTTTGGGGGACTCTGCAGATAAGGGAGCCAAATGTGCACAAACCACAAACTGAGCTGCTATTGCACAGCCCATTCTTCTTGCACACAGCATAGAATCCCAGGATGGTTTTGAAGGGACCTTAAAACTCATCTTGTTCCAACTCCTGCCATGGGCAGGGACACTTTCCACTAGACCATGCTGCTCCAAGCCCCATTCAACCTGGCCTGGAACACTTCCATCCACAATCACCCATGTAAGCAAAGTCCTGCCCCCCAGGAGCCATGGCTGCACCTCTGGGATCCAGAACTTACCCTTCTTTGCTTCCATCAGCTAATAATCCATCAGGGATTTCCACAAAGAGGCTCTGGTTTGAGAGCACTGCATCCCAGGAGGAGGTCTTCACCTCTGTGATCTTGTACTGGAAGTGGACAATGTGAGGCTTCTCTCCATGCACTGGGACGTCTTGGCTAACAGTGATCTTCTCATCCTGGGAAAATGAAAAATATAAAGTCCTGAACAGCCAGGGGACAACTGGAGAAAGCAAATTCAAAGAAATGGTCCTAGGGTATTACTGAGAAGAGGATTATACTTTTCCCTTCCCCTTTTGCTGGCTCAGGGACACATCACACAGTTTTCAGCCCTCAGTGATTTCTAGCCATGTTTTCCTGTTAAGGGAATGTAGCTTTACATATTGACATAATATTAAATTTCTGAGTAGAAGACTCCACTCCCTCACTGCAGGCTCTAGCCACATCTGGTGGTGCTTCACAAACTGCCCTTCCAAGAACACAACTGGACTCAACACCCAACACAGAGCTTCTGCTGCCACAGCCTAAGCAGTTTCGGTGCCTCCCCAATCCCCAACACAGCCTTTCTGTTCCAGGAGTGACCACAAATTGCTTTCCCAGATTTTATAACCAATGGTTTGCCTCCTTGTGTAAGGGAGGAAAACACAGAGCGCAGAGAGATTCCAGAGCAGATCTAAAGCTTGTGAGGAGGTCTTCTCCAGACACCACAAACACACACGTCCCTCACCAGTCCTGCCCCATGAGAACGCCAAGCATGCCGATCAGCACTTGAGATCAGCTCAGCAGTTCCTAGAAAACAATTCCGTGGTTAAAGTTCCATTACTTCAGACAATTCCTGCGGGCACTTGGCTTGCCCGGTAATGATTTCCATGTTTCAGTGCAAAGAGCCCCAGCGAAAGAAGCGGAGCCGTGAGTTAACACTGTTACTGCAGTGAAGATGAACTGTCCCCTGTGCTTGGTGACAGCTTGTGTGTCCCTGTCCCTCACATCCATAGGCAGCTGCACAGCTTTGAAGGGCAGAAGTAAACCAGATACCCGAGGTCACGAGAGCACCTGGAGAGCCATGTGTCCCTCCCTCCTCAGCAGATGGGCGGGCAGTGGTTCACTCCACTGGATCACTGGGTGAGCAGCTGTCCAGCCTCCATGTATTTTATTTTAACAGGGCGATTAATTCAGCACCTCCTCCCAAGCCCTTACAGGCTCCTCAAGCCACTGTCCAAGTGCTTTAATTCCTATTACCTCCTGTCTTAAAATAGATGCCCCTTGGTTTGACTACTAAATGACAGAGAAGCCTCCAAGGACATTCACATTGGTGACAAAGTAACACCATGTGCAAATTGGGAGCTGCTTGGCCTCAGAAAGCAGAGCAGAGGAAGCTGTCATTCATTAAAAGCCCACAAAGCTGAGCTGGAAAACAAGTTTACACTTCACCAGAATCCTGTAGGAAACAAGTTTATTCATCGAGTTTGAAGGACGCCTGAGTGGCTGAGTGCACCAAAAAATGCACCGAGAGCTGCCCCAGTGAGGTCAGGCTGTGACTGCGATGGAGCCAGCAGAGAGAGGCAGGGCTGAATACAGAGTTTCTTAACAAAATACAAATCCAAGGGGCTCATGTGCATATCCTTCAGCGGTGACACTACAGGAGCCTTTACAGTTGTTTTTTCAGTGTGGGAAGTATTTCTGTTCCAGAAAACATCCTTCTCTCCAGAAAAGCTCACAGATCATGCTTTTCCCATGCTCACAAAACTAAAACTGGGTGAGGAAGGTAAGGAAAGCAGGCTGGGATTGACACATGGGAGGTGTGCCTTTGAGTGGGAAGACTGGCACTGCCATAGGAAGGGAAAAACATCCTGAGCCATTTGGTTCAGAACTTCCTCGTGACCAGAAGTTATGTCCTAAACCTAGTGAGGTTGTTCCACTGAAACCCCTCTCTGACAGCCCAGGAGCCAAAGGCAGCATGACCACAAGGGTTAACAGAACCAGTTCCTCCAGTTCAGTGGGAATTACATTTACACAGCCTGGCTGGGGCAGCTGACACTATTTCTAGGCATCGAAACAGAGATGCTGGGGAAGAGAAAGGCTCTGTGGGCTGCTTCTGTGAAGCAGCAGCAGCAGCCCAAAATTCTTTGGAAGCTGCTCAAAGCAAAATCCTGTTTACACAACAAGCACTCAGTTTTAGTTCACCCTGGAAAAATCCCCACACAAAATCCCCCTGCCATGTTCCTGTGGACAAAACCCCCTGCCACCAGACTGAATTTTACCCAGCTGCCCAAACCCTGGCTCCTCAGCCCTCCAGCTCTGTTTCAGCAACACAAAGCCACAAGGACCAACTTCCATTTGGTTCCAATTCACTGACCACACAATTTTCCAGCCCTGCTCTGTTCCTCAGATGTCCCAGGAAGGAGGGGGGAGGCCCTGGTGTGCTGGCAGGGTCAGAAATAAGAATGTTATGAGGCACCCCAGACAAGTGGCTGGAGAAAGGCGTGGAAGCACCCGCTCCTGGCATGTGCTACACCTGCAGCCTCCTGCCAAGTCTGCCAGTCAGGGCACATCTCAGCTGCGCAGCACCTGCACAGGTCCCTGTGGCATTCCCAGCTCCAGCAAAGCTACCTGGATGGAGGGCTGAGCTTTAAGTCTGTTAACACAGAAATGCCAACACTTATAGGGAGCCCCAGTTGATAACAGTGATGTATCAGAGTAATGCATGGGCCGGCAGAGGCAGGTGTGTTCAGAAAGGTCAGACCTTGGACTGGAACGGCTGATACAGCTGGAAAAAGGACTTAAGCTTTTGAATCCAGATGCCTTTCCAGGTCATGCTGGTGGTTGCTGGCTGAAAGGCTCAGCTGCTGTAATTACAGCACTGCCAGACGGAGCTGGTGACCAAGGGGGCAGACAGAACCCTGTAACCCCTCCGAGGTCTGACACACCTCAAATCCTGGGGTCAGTTCTGGGCCTCTCATTCCAAGACAGACATTGAGGGCTGGAGCATGTCCAGAGAAGGGAACAGTGGGGGAAGGGTCTGGAGCACAAGTCTGATGAGGAGCAGCTGTGGGGCTCAGCCTGGAAAAAAGAAGGTTCATGTGGGAGACCTTTTTGCTCTCCAGAACTCCTTGACAGGAGGATGCAGCCAGGTGAGAGTCATGCTCTGCTACCAGGGAACAAGAGATGGGATGAGAGGAAATGACCTCAACCATTTCCAGTCCAGGGGAGGTTGGATATTAGGGAATATGTTTTCACCAAAAGGACTGTCCAGCCCTGGCTGCCCAGAGAAGTGGAGTCGCCATCACCAGACGGGTTTAAAAGCCCTGTGGATTTGGCACTTGGGGACATGCGCTGGCGAACATGGGCAGTGCTGGCAGAACAGTTGGACTCAATGACCTTAGAGGGTCTTCCCAACCCGAAGTATTCCATAGAAGGGGCTGATTTTCTGACAGATTCTGTCAAGCAATAAATCCAGGAGGAATTCCAACCATATTTCTGAGATGCAGCTATCAGTATGACATCCCCCCCGCCTACACACCACTGCCAAAATCTGTGCAAGTTCAGGGCTGTACTGGAATCAAACACTCCAAAGTCTCCAAATCATGATTCCTTCCACCTTCCTCCTCCACGCTGAGCCCATTTGCTGCCTCTGGGCCTTGCCTGGTGCGCACACAAGGCTTGGGAAAGCCGGCTGGGAGGAGTTCCAGCTGCAGGGTCCCATTTCCCACCCAGAGGGGATTCATTAGTTGTCCTGAGCCCTCTTGAAGCTGTTTTTGTACCTTCTTTCTGTGATGGGAAGCCCATTGTGCTGCTTCTCTGGAGTTTGTCCATCCAAACATCTGTAGCAATTCACCTCGAGCATTAAACTGATGGGACCTTGTCACTAGAGGCTCAGAGGTTGACATTTTGCAAGGGAAGCAGGTGAGGAAAGTGTTGAAAATTCACCAAAGGAAACTCTGAAAGCAACCACAAGGTCTGTGATTCTCTCAGGAACTCCAAGAGAAGACTCTGGGAGCTGTGGTCCAAAAGGGTCTGTATCTTTTCATCAGGTAATATCTGTATGCCACCCACGTGTTAATTAAAAATCAGGTCTAACGACTATGACAACACCCCTGGCTCAACAGCCAAATTTGCAAGGTGAGCATAAATTCAGGCTGCCTCATCTAAATGGAAGAGCAGCCCTTGTCCCAGAAAGGAGACAGATGTGAGCCAAGTCACACAAATGCCAATTACTCTACCGGAAGAAGCAGCCAGGTCTCATTCAAAAGGAGAGGTCCCGTGGAATGAAGAGGAACAGAAAATGCAAGTCTGTAGACACAAACCCTTCCTATCTTGCCCTGCCTGTGCTCATGTTCTAGAAACACCCCTGTCTGGGAGCTGGATGGCTGCCTCTGCCATCTGCACCTCGGTTCAGGCAGCTCCCAGGCCCTGACAGCTTCACCTTCCGGACCAGGGCACAGGAAGAAGCTTATCAACCCTTCCCTTACTGCATGTCACCTTTCTGCTTCTTGCTTCCTCTCTCTGCCAGGCATTTCAGAAGCCCTTTCATGTTTTGATAATGCAGGCTCTGCGTACAATAGCTGCAGCAGGCCCCTGGGGACAGGCTGCACAATGGTCTCTCATTTCTTAATAAACAGGTGATATTTAAGCAGGAGAAACCTGCCTGCAGCTCAGTCCCTGAAAAATTACCTGTTCTCCCACTTATTATCTTGGAGTTCTTTGAATTTATTCCTGTCAGACTGAGAAAGGAACTGAACACAGTTGTAACACAGGTACAGGTCAGTGTTTAGATGTTAAATCTTTCTCACCTTATATATCAGAGCTGAAAGAGAAGGATCCCTGCCACCCCCTCGCCCACCGGGGATCTTCGACAGTGGGTGAGGGGCATCAGGAGCACCACAGAGGCCCTGGAACGATGTGCCTGCAGCACTGCAGCTGGGGACAGTTACTCAAAGGTAAAATACTACTGCAAGAAAAAAGAGAGAGAACACCAGGTTACGTGAGCAGGGATCACGTTTCGGAGGCTCCAGCTTCTCAAACACCCAAATCATTCGTATCCTTGCTCTTCCGCAGCACCCAGATGGCAACATCGAAACCACCCACTGCCCCAGTGGCACCAGAACCCAGCGTGTTTTGTTAGGAATGGAGGAGCGGCTAGAGCCAGGAACCCAGAGAGAGTGCTGAGCAACCTCATGCTAATAAGGGAGGCCTGGAAGGCTGCCAGGAGCAGATGGCTGGGAACACATGACCAGATGAGCACACATTTTCTAGAGACAAGTATCTACAAATAGATCAACAGGGCCCAGGAAGAGAAGGTTTAAGTTTCACATTTTCAAACCCAGGAAGAGTGAAAGGGTCGGTTCTTCAACACGCTCCATAATGTTCACAGCAACATTTTCACACACACATGAAGCACCATGCAAGCATTCTCCACCCCAACCCTAAAAATTACAAGTTCACCCCACAGAGCTACTTTGAACAGCAAGAAAACACACTTCCCTTGCAGTTTCCAAGTTTGTTTGAAAGTCCTACACACGGTCTTCCAGAATCGCTTTGGACACAGGCTTTAAGATCTGCTCCGGCTCTTAGGAAGCTCATCAAAGCAAATTATTTTAATTCTGGAGCCTTGGTTCCTCACTCAGCACCACAAAGGCTCTGCAGGCCCAGCAATGTTCCTCTAGCACAGTCTGCAAAAGCCATGCAGGGAAAACAGTCCTTCTCCAGTGCTCCCATTATGAAACACACCAGCACAAAGCTATGGAAGCACCACCAAAACAACGGGGTGTGGGAGGATTTTCCTGAGCACAGAGCGAGGAATGAGGATAAAGTGGATAAATTCTACAGCTGTTCTGACAACCACTGTCTGTCCTGAAACTTCTCACTTGAGCTGTTCCCAATGCAGTGTTTTTCCACTCTAATCCCTCTCCACGAGGCAGACAGGCTTAAGTATCCAAACACCAAGTACAGAGCTGTACTGTCAGAACCACCTGAGATGCCTAGAAACATGGAATCAGACTGGTTTGGGCTGAGAGGGACCGTAAAACCCATCCAGTTCCATCCCCTGCCATAGGCAGGGACACCTTCCACTACACCAGGTTGCTCCAAGCCCCATCCAACCCGTCTTTGTAACTTGCCTGTGCCAGTTGCAAACAAACTACTAAAATCTGGCATTTCTGAGTGCCAAAAACATAACTCACAAATGCACGAGGCAGAATTCACCACAGATCTCTGCTTACCACCTACCACCAAAACCATCTTTCTATAGGAAACACTAGTATTCTTCCTCCACATATTCCCTCCCCCAGGTTTGCTAGACGGGGCTCTGGGGCAGCATTCCCATGTGCTAGAGCAGGCACCTCTTGGAAAAAAGGCAGTTTAAATACACCAGGAGATGTCTGGGGGCAAAGCCCGGTGTTCTGTCCTCCCTGGTGTGCCTGGGGCTATCAATGGGCCAGTGTGTGTTCAGTAGTAGTGGATGTGGAGAGGATGACAAAGCACTTTGTGCCGTCCCCACCCCCAGAAAGCTGTTGGCAGCTTTGTTATTCCCTTCCCTCCTCCCTCTACCCTCCAGCCAACAATGTACTATTGATAGCTCTTTCCAACTTGCGGCCAAGGCATCGAGAAACTGGATAATGAAGTGGAGTTGTGGGAAAAAAAAAAATTAAAACAGAGAGGCAGTTTTCATGCAAAGCAGCCAAAGACACTTCCCAGTTTCACTTCCTCTGGCACATGCAAAAGTCAAAACACCAGCCCCCTTCAGCTGCTGCCTGCACATGCCTGGCCCAAATCTGCACACCTCCACTATCCCCCCCAAATTCAGGGTCCCTGCATGCCACCACTATCCCCCCCAGGATTAGGGTTCTGAGAGCAGCACCCTCAGGGAAGAGAGTATGTGTGGGGCACAAATTAAAAGCGCTTTTGCTTTCTCCAGCTGTGCTTCAGCTCCCTGGGAAGAAATTGATGCAAACGCCCGACAACGTCTGATCCCTTCATCCGTCCTTGCACAAACGGCAACTCTCCCTGAGGCCTGTTTATAGCTTAAAAGTTAGGCTTGTGCTCCCTTCTGACGTCTGTCCTCCTTGGGGAAGCTGCTTTCCTGCAGCTTGGCTGAAATTATGATGCATTTAGATCACCAAGGCCTTTCCGTGGAGAAACTCCTCAGTAAAAGCTGCTCATCTGAGCCCTGCCCGAAAGGGGAGCTGGAAGTCGATGATACGCTCTCATACCGCGGGTGTAATTTTAACTCACCAAGCTCCCAGCGATCCCAACCCCGTGCCCTGTCCCTGAGAAGTCCAAAGGGCAGCTCAGCAACTTCAGAACCCCATCATAGCTGCTCCTAGGCAGCCCTGGCGCCCGGAGCCAGGCTGGGACTACCACCAGCACATCAGGGGCTGAAATCGCCACATTTCCTTCTGTTTTGGGGATTTTATTTGTTTTGAACACTTAAGACTAGATGGAAGCATCCACAGAGCTCCCCGACGTTGGAGAAATGGCTGTTGTGTTTTCCTTTCTGCCCCTTCCCAAAACTGGCTCTGGCGATGCAGCTGAACTTGCATAATAATAGTAATAAGAGTAATAATAATAATATTGCTAGACGCATATCCAGGAGCCAGATTTGAGGAGTAAATTGTAAATAACCATCTGATGAACACAGCACAGCTCAAGCATCTCCCACAAAGGCAACGGCCAAGAACCGAGGCTGCTTCATAAGCATCCTCTGGGCTCTTATCGGCGACAGAGGCGCAGGAAATGACACTCTGGGGACTCTAAACAAGGAACACACACACAAGATAAATCGGTCAGCTGCGAAAAATACACAGATCCTGCCAAGTTCGTGCCTGCTGCCACCCAACCTGCCTGGAAAAGCCACCTTCCTCCAGGCAGACAGAGGTGCGGGGGGCGCGGGGAGGGAGCGCTCGGACCCCGCCGCGGCGAGGGCTGCTCAGCGAGAGGTGCTCAGGCCCTGGCGAACACAGACCCACCCCCGGGGGGTTCCTCCAGGGGTAAGCAACGCCTCGATGGGGATTTTAAGCGGGGAAAAGCGGAGCGGCCTCCCCACGTCCCGCGGCCTCCCCGCCGCCTCAGCGCCCGCCTGCGCCCCGGGCCCGCCCGCCGCCGCCGCCGCCGCC
>WEKY01033670.1:1211200-1236931 GCA_013390045.1 Picathartes gymnocephalus
CACGCCCCCCACGCCGCGCGCGCCAGGCCCCGCCCCCGGTCCCGCCCCGCGGCGCGCGGGCAGCCTGGGAACCCACCGCCCCTAACAAAGGCGCGCGCCCGGCCGCGCCCCCGCCTCATACCGCCCCCTTCCCCGTGACGTCACCGAACCTCGCGGGCGCGCGCGCCTCCTGCGTCCCTGAGGGGGGTGAGGGGAGCGCGTCTGAGGCTCCTGGTTATCCATAGGGTCCCGTTTCTCCCCTCAGGCTCCTGGTTATCCATAGGGTCCCGGTTATCCCCTCCGGCCTCTGTTTCTCCCCTCAGGCTCCCAGCTCTCCTCGGGCTCCCGTTTATCTCCTGGGTCCAGGTTCTCCCCACGGGCTCCCAGGTCTTCTCGGGCTCCTGGTCCGCCCCCCACACCCCTGTGGGCCGCCGGCCTGGGCTGTGGGAAGTGACAAGGCTCAGGCAGGAGCTGGGCTAGAGGTAGTGAGAGGAGAGGCTGGGGAACAGGGCCGAGGAATGAGTAGCTGAGCACGGGTGGAGACACATAGAAGGAGCCACTGGTGCAGAGGTAAGAGATTCCTCCCTGTGAGGGCTGTGAGGCCCTGGCACCCAGGTGCCCAGGGAAGCTGTGGCTGTCCCATCCGTTGCAGTGTCCAAGGCCAGGTTGGATGGGGCTTGGAGCAACCTAGGATAGTGGAAGGTGTCCCAGCCCATGGCAGAGGGGTTGCAACTAGATGGGATTTAAGATCCCTTCCAACCCAACCATGCCATGACACGATGATTCTATATCCTGCTTAAAGTATGTTGCTGGTGCATAAAATGTGGCCTGGGATACAACAGGCTCATAACCCAGATAAGCAGGAGCCGGAGTAAAGAATGGATACGTGGATAACAGAATGTGGAGCTGCCCATGGCAGGGTTCTGCAGGGGCTTTTGGTGAGCAGTGTGTCCATAAGAGAAAAGAAGTCACATAGCTGAAGACAAAGCTCCTGGAGAACCAGGCAGATTGAGGAATTTGTGGGCTTCAGTCCTGCAAGAGAGCTTGGTGGGTGCTGAGCCTTCATATGAGGTCAGGAACTGAGCAGCCCTCTGGAAGAGAAGCTCTGGAGTCCCCGTGGATGCCAGCTCCCAGGGTTGGAGTTCTGTGGAATCTCACACTGACCCACCTGGTCTCACAGCTGGGCATGGCAGAGGCAGCTTCTGAGTGACAGTGCAGGCTCCTGAGTGAGCCATGCAGCAGCCCGAGGTGTGATGCCCCAGTAGGCTCAGGGGCCCTGGGTTCTAACAAGCAGCCGTGGGCTGGGGCTTCCCAATTCCCAGTGCAGTGGCGCAGCCCCTTGCTCGGCAGGAAGGGACCAGCTGTTCTGCAGAAAGCTGGACATCAGCCAGGGCCCAAGTTCAAACAGAGCCCATTAAATGGCCTTTTCCCCCTTCCTTCGCATTTCCAGCCCTGCTTGTAGCCCTGATTCTATTTATAATGCCCAGGAAAAGCGAACTGAGACTTTCCCACAGTGCCGGCTTCTCAGGCGATTGTTGTTCAGGAAGCTGGAATGTACATAGTATTATTTTTGCATCTCCCTGGGAAGGGTTTTTATTTTTTATTGCGTGTCACTCCGTGTCCCCATCTGTGCTGAGGAGAAGAGTGTGTGAAGCACAAGGTGTTTGGTGCTGCTTACGGCTCTCCAGTGCTTTGCCACTGCTGGTTTGGGGGTCTGTGCCCACAACCTCCTTTTGGGGAGGGGGCTGGGTGCACTGAGAAGTGTCCTGACAAGCCATGGGCATGGAGGCCAAAGAGAGGCATCGCCCTCAGACATAGCCCCGGTCTCAGTGCCAAGCCCTGGGAGCACCCATCATGTCACTTGCTCTGTGCCTCAGTGTCCCCCGAGTGTGGAGGAGAGAACACTCCCTGCTGGGAGCAATGGGTTCATCATTCCTGCTCTGCCTGGGGTTTGGCATCAAGACATGGCCTTGTGCCACAGTTTTGGGGTGGCAGAGCTGTCACATGAGGCTGGGCTTGACAGCAAGGCTGTGGGGTCACTGTTTGTGTTGTGCTGAGACACAGAGGCCACCAACTTCTTTATTTGCCATTCTTGGCCATGTGAGGCTGTTCCCTGCATGGAGCTGCTGTGGGATATTCTGGGCGAGGCTGGAGCTGCCCCTGAGCTCCCATGCCCCCGGGCAGGCAAGTATTTCACAGAGCAAAAAACACCTTGCTTGGACTCAGGTCCTGCCTGTCCTCTCCCTTGCCACTGTCACCTGGCTGCACTGCCCTCAATGCTCCTGGCTCTCTCTTTCCCTGCCCTGGAAGGTCCTGCACTGCTCCATTCCCTCTGTGCCTCAGGGCGTTCATGCTATCCCTGGGTTTTATCACCCTGCCCAGGATTTTGGTAGTGAGAAATGCTGTTGTACCATATTTTTGGACTGTTTCTTTTTGCCACAGTCAGTCTGATGAAGGACAGGCACCCCCAAATAGCTTTACTCTGTCACGCTGGGTTCTGGGGTTGACTATTCCAAATTCTAGATGCAAAACAGATGCAACCTGCAACCTTTTTGGTTTAGACGCTTGCAAGCACTAATTGAGCATCTCCTGAGTTATTGTGATTAAATGTGCACCATGTAGCTCTTAAAAATATTTTCCATGAGGACAAGCTATGGAAGGAAGTGATCAATTTTTCCCCAGCTAGGGGAATGGAGACTCAGAGCCCCTCTGTGCCTGGAGCTGGTGACACCTGTGGGCTGGGCAGGTGGTTCCAGCCTCTCAGAGCTGCCTGACCCTGGGACAAAGCTCCTACATGGGAGAGAGGTGAGGCCAAGGCGAGATCGCTCGGTCACCGCCTTTTTGCACACAGGGCTGACAGCAGAGACACTGCCCAGATGTTCAGGGCCATGGAGGCAAGTGGGGTTCCAGCAGGACAGGCTGTCCCTCCAACATTCACTCCATGCTCTTCCTTGGCCGCAGTCCTGGCCTGTGTGTGAGAAAGCGCCAGGAGAGAGTTCACCGGCTCAGTGGCTCTGTGGCCATGCAGTCACAGAGGCTCTTGCTGACCTCGTGATGACGTGGCCATTCTGATAAGGGAAACAGCCCTGCTGCAGAGGGGATTGTCCCAGGGAAGCACTGGGATGCATGCAGCCTTTCCCTGTGTCTGCTCCCCCAGGCAGTACTGCACGTGTGTCCCTCCGCTGTGTCCTCCCCGTGCAGTGGAGTGTGGGCAGCACTGGGGTGTGTCATGGGGATCGCATCACACAGACCGTTCCTCAGTACCTGCAAAAGTGCTGCATAGTTGGCTGTGCTTGAAAGTGTTGCCTAATGGAAAACACTTCTAAAGGTTTCCAGACAAAGAGGCAAAAGGGTTGGTAACTTTAAGTGTAATTAATACCCTGTAGATACTTAAAAACATTGTTAGAAATGTGTCATTCAGAACTTTCTAGGGCTGGACATGTATCTTGGGGTGCAATTAAGTTTTCAACAGTGACTGCTTTTTTTTTTTTTTTTTTTGACGTTAGGATCTTGTTTTCCTAATGAAAATACAAAAATGAACCCCATCAGAGAATTTTGTTTTGTTTTCGTACCTCAGTCCTAGCCCTTCTGCCAGCTCGGTCTTCCTGCGCTGACATGTCTGTGTCTGTTACAAGCACAACAGCACCAGGAACATTCCTGGGATTTTGGCTCCCTGTGTTTTGAAGTGAGCTGTGCATAAATTCCCTAAAGCTGGCCCATCAGTGCATCTGGAATTGTGTCTTGAGTGCCCATCTGCAAGGTGGGTTTTAATCGTTTGAACAGTCAAATTGGTTGGTGTCACTCACCTGTGTCTTTGATCTACTTCACATCGGTAACAACAAATGAGGTTCCTCCCAAACAATGCTGTAGTTTTCTGCTCTCCCTTTATATTTCCAGCAGGATGACTTGATTTCTTAGCAGACCTGCCTGGAGCTGAGGGTCAGATTTAAGGCATGTTGCTGACATCAGTGGCTTTCTTTTTTAATGAACTTTGTCAGAATTCGTTCTTTAGCCATTAAGCGGTGCCAGCGCAGTGTTCATGCATGAGCTGAGCTGAAACCTGCTCAGTGTGAATTAGTGATGAGGGAAAAGGAGGTCAGGGGACGTCTTGTTTCAGAGAATGGTGTGTCCAAGGCCTGGAACCAGGGAATGGGCAAAAGAAAACTTAGAAATCATGACAAGGGATGAATTCCCACTGCAGTGCTCTGAGGAGGCCTTGTGCCTCCTCATGCCACTGGGATGTGCATCAGCACCCAGCAAAGATGTTCCCATGCAGCCTGAATTTGGGTGGTATTGGGGTGGGCTGAGGAGCTGGATGGTGTCAGGGGCATGAGCTGGTGGTATGACATGGTGGCCCACCATGAGAAGGGTCTGTCACGAACTTGTGTCATTGATGAGCCCTGTGCTCCAGAAGGATGTTGTGGGCCAGTGCCAATGCCTTTGGAGAGGGCTCTGCTGGTATGATGAGATGGCCATGCAGAAGACATGCCAGAGCAAGGCCCTGACAGTCCCTCCAAGCAGTGAGTGTCAGGATGCGTTGCCCTGAAGAGGCAGATGGGTTTTACTGTCAAACACAGAAAAAAAAGGCAGTTCCTCCACTTGTGATCTGGCACAACAGAACCTGGGAATGGGGTGTGCTGGAGAAAGTAATCCACGGAGTACAGAGCCTCCCTCAAGCCAGGAACATGTAGATGCAAGGTTCAGGCATGCAGCTCCTGGCTCTGGACTGCGTCAGCCGAGCTGGCAAGGAGGAGTACCTGTGGGAGCTGGGGTTTGCTCTGGAGGTCACTTCTTCCTTGGCCAAAATACTTCCGTGATTCCCTGTCCCTGTTTCCACTGCCTATAGCTTCTTTGCATCATCCCTGCTGCTCTTTGCCAGAAGCTCTTTTCCGTGGCTGCTTGTGGAGTATGACACACTTCAGGATACTCAGTGCAGGGTCTGTTGGGTGGCACAAAGAGACAAAAAAGGGATAAAATCGAAGACAAATTGATAAAAAGGAGCATACAGGAAAGCCTTTGGGTGGTGGGGAGGTGTCCTGCTGCTGGCATTTGCACATCTGAATCCAGCCAGGGCTTTGTATTGATTCCTTTAAAAGCGCTTTCAATTATTTTTACAATGAGCTCATCTTTCCTGGCACATCCTTGCTCCCTGTGCATTCCATACTGGCATGGCAGGTGTTGTTCACCTCTCTGTAGTCATCCACATGTAAGCTGGGAACAGCAGCTCTGCTGCTTGTCCCTGGAGAAAAAGAGGTCTTGTCTTAGCTCCTTGTAGGCACTGTGTAAAGGTAGGATGGATGGAACTGGAGATGCTTCTGATGGAGCTGCCTGAACTTACTCAAAACAGGGCCTGTGTGCTGCCTCTGAGCAGTGGGACTTGCACAAAAGCTGGTTTTCTGTGGTCAATACTTTAGGAAATGTTTCTGTGAACAAAGGTGGAATTGTGGAAAAGACTGGGTGGTGTGTTGGGACATGGTGATGAGCCACTGCTACTCCAGCCAAAAATCCAAAAGGCCTCTTGGAGTTGCATTTTTAAGACCATAAGCTGACGGCACACAGAACAGTAAAAAAATTGAAGTCTTGTGTCTGCCCATGGCATTCACAGTACCTGACTGAGGCTTATTAGCAACTTCACATGGCAAGAACTCACAACTGTGCCTTGGGGGAGCTTGTTTTGTGTCATTCATCTTAACCTATGGCTGTACCATAAAATAGGAAATTTTGGAAATCCCAAATCTGGAAATCTGGAGTCCCTGCAGATCTGAAATCCTTAAAGTGCTGCTCCAAAGCTCCCTGAGCAGAGGGTGCTCCCTGGTGAGGTGACACCAGCAGCACCCTAAGTCTTGCTGTCTCCACATGTTCTATTTAAGCCGACTGAGCCAAGGAGTGGGTCCCATGGATCCGACAGAGTGGGTTGGTTCCATCCTCCAGAGGGACTCAGGTCAAGTCTTGGGGATCCTGCAAGGCAGCACCAGCAGTTCAGAGCCGAGGATTCACCCCTGGCTGCAGAGTTCTTGTCTGCTGACACCTCCTGTGCTGGCAGTGAAGCCACTGGAAACAAAGAGCCAAGAAGCTCAAGGACCTGTCCAGGCAAAACACCTCCTTTTACTTTAATAATTTTGTTTTTCTCAGTTCTACACCCCCATGACAATGTGTCCAGGCCTGTTTCACTGTACTGGATCACTCAGAGGAGTCATACTGAGATCCAGATATTTCTAGAACATGATCATGCCTCAGTCCCATCCTCTGGAAAAAAGGTAGTGTTGTTTCTCTCTTTCCATGTCATGTTGTTTCTCTCTTTCCATGTGCAAACATGGATTTTGCCAGCTGGGTTTGGGGATGCACTCCCTGCAAAACGCCCAAATCTGTGTGGATTCTTCCCTTCTGTGACTCTGTGTGTGTCAGATGTCTGCTGGGCATGTTACTGTTCCAGTGCAGTCAGATTCATAAAGCTCCTGTTTTTGCAGCCCCACAGGAATTTGCAGGCTCAGTGAAATCACTGGGGGCTCCCTGCAGATGCTGGCTGGGTGTTAGCCCTCTGCATCATTTGCAAGCAGAGGCAAAGGGCTGATGGAAGAAAATTTTTCTGCAAAGCTGCCTGCCCTGCTCCAGCTTCTGGCTCCTGTCAGCAGCTGCAGTGTGTTAACCACAAGCCAGGGTGCTTCTGTTCCTCAGGTTGCTCATTTTATGGAGATGAGCTCCTTTAAAATATCCAAATACTGTTAAAATTGTCCTCTGGATAGTTTTATTATGAATGTCTGTGCGTGTAGGTGCTTGTCTCCTTGCATTTTGTGCTTTTTGGTCTAATGGATATTTTTCCAAGTGATGCAGCTCACTTATTTATTCACAATATGCTAAATTTTCTCATCTAATATAAACAGTATCCTTTCCTGTTTCAAACCCACCAAATATGCCTTTCCCTCGTGATTCAAAGTTACTGTGGTTTTGGATTCTTAAATATTCAATTAATTTACTCTTATAAAATTACATTATTTATTTGAATCTCTCCAAGAACCACTGCCTGGGCACGCAGAGAGAGAGAAAAAGCTTGGATTCTGGAGGAGCCGAAAGCTTAATTTAGGAAGGGCAGTTTGGGAGAAGAATGAGCAAAATGCCATGAGCTCTTTTACAGACAAAACTCTACACTACCATCATAGAAGACTCAAAAGCTCAAAACTCCCATCAGCTGGAACTCTGGGGGCAGGCTGATACAAAGAAAGTAAAATCGGGGTTTCTCATGCAGTTTCCTGTTACGATAGATGATGAGTGACTTGGTTTTTACCTCGCAAAGATGACTGCAAACCTTTTGGGGGTTGTTGGCACATATCCACAGCAAGCTGAGAGTGTGTGTGTCTGCCTGGGAGCAGGGAACACAGCTGGGAAGGTTTTGTGCCACCATGACGTACGAGAAGAGGCTCTTTTATTCTCAGAGCTCCCATGAGTGTTTGTGGGTGCCTGCAGTGATATTCTGTGCTCCTCTGCCTGCTGGGCAGCCCTGGCTCCTGCGGCTGCTTGGGCCTGAGGGCTCATGGCAGGGGTGTGTTCTGAGTGTAGTTTTCCAGTATTGTTATAACTGCAGTGGAAAACAGGGTGAGGGTTTGTCAGCTCACAACATGGCCAGATGCCAAACCTTTTCATCCCGATTACCTTGCAGTTCTCCTTGTTCCACGGAAGTGTTATTTGAACACAGCTTTGTTCAAAGAATGGAGAGAAAAGAAATAAGAGAGAGACAGGAAAAGGGCCTTCCAAACTCTGCATGGTTTTGCTTGTGATTTGGGACAGGAACACCTTTGAGTTGCAGGTGACTCCAGCTGGATTCATCCTGGTGAGTTGACCGTCAGGAGGAGTCCCTGAGAAACCAAATGTTTGTCTTCAAGAGCCCACAGCAAAACAGATTTCCAGAGACTGCTCTTCTTCAGGAGACCCAAACCAGGTGCAGGCTGGGCTGTAACTGTTTTCACCATATGCAGGGGCAGCCTGCTGTCCTGCAGCTCTAGTTCCAACCTCCAAGTGATCTTAAGCTCCAGAAAATCTAAATGTTTTGCAAGAAGAAACTTGAGAACATGCCCATCAAACAGCTGAGTCAGGGATTCATGAGCTGCCATCTGTAGTGGTCTGGAACATTGATAAAAAGCTTCCCAAGACATGTATGTGGAGGGCATTTCCAAATTCAGTTTTTGGATAGCTTTGTCCTGCCATACGTGTGATGGGTAGGTGTGGAATGTACCTAAAATAGCTCCATGAGCTTTGGTGCCCAGTCTGAGCAGGGAAGCACTGCTGCTCCCTGCCTCCTCTGCACATCTCTGGAAGAAGAGATGGGAGCCACTGCAAGGCTGGGACCACCTGCCTCTCGGAGTGCCTCCTTTCAGCTGGCCCATCTGGAGCAAGGGGAAGTGGTTTTGGGCTGGAGCCAACCCTGGGCATTTTACAAACTCATGTAATGGCTCTGATTGGGGTGCAGCCTTGTGCTGGACATGGAGCAGAAATCACTGGGGAGCGAGTTTCCCAAGACCTGCTCTCCCAGCGCATCCACAGACCCCCTGGAGGCAGGCACAGTGGTTCCTGGCTGCCAGCGGATCCCACCCCGGCTGTCACAGCCATGGGGAACACCACATGGAGGCCGTTCCCAGGCTGAGGCCGCCTCTCGGCCTCTCCTTCCACCCAAATCGCAGTGCTTCCGCCACCACGTCCCAGAGCCATCCAGCAGCTGCCAGCCACAGGAAGTGCAGCAGGTCATGGGAACTGGCCCGAGGACCAGCAGCTGAGCCGCCGCGGGAGCCAAGAGCAGCGCCCGGCACACTGCCTCCACTCCCCCAGGCAAGGAATCATGGAACACCACGGCGAGCTGGGGTGCACGGGGTACACACACCTCCAGCTCGGGCACACGGCCCCTCACTCCCCTGCCTTATGTTCTCATCATCACACCCCACATGCTCCTCACCAAAGTGTGGGTGCCCAACACACCCTTCACCCTGTTCCCTCCTCAGCCATCACTGCCCCGCTGTACCTCTGTCTGAGCGGGCACTGGGTGCTGCAGGAAGAATGTTATGGACCAGCTGAAATACCTCATGTGCCTTTTAGTGTTTTCTTTTTATTAAGTGAGGAGCCACCTCTGAACTAAAACCTCTGAGTGCTTGGGAATTATTCAAGTGTCACTTTTAGCGCTGACAGCATTTTAAAAACTATTTGCCAAGTTTTCCTTTCAACTGATCAAAAAGGGCTGTGTTTTGGAGTTCCTTGTCCTCCAGATCTCTCCCAGGACTTGCTGGGGCCATTACCCTGCAGGAAGAGCCCCAGAAACATAAGTGTAGCAGTGCCCTAATCCTTGTCCCCAAGCACAGCCTTGCCAGGCCTGCTTCCACCAACGGCTTTTATGGGATATTCAGCTCAGTCACCATCTTTCAGCTGTTTTCTCCATGCATTTCTAGGTCACTCTCTTGCAGCAGGGCTGGATGCATGTGAGGAAGGTGGTTTATTTGGGACAGGAATGTGGGATTGCTTGGAAGCCAAAGACAGCAACAACAGAGCGGGGAAGCAATGGCAAGATGCAGAGCTTTTCCTGTACAAATTTCTACTTGTGGCCATGAAAAAATTCCAACCCAAAGCTGTGGTTGCCCTCTTCATTGGTCACTGGGACATGGGACAATGATTGCAGCCTCTGGGAGGTGTGGGATGGATTCCCAGGAAGTTGGTGGGTTGTATTCTGCAGCATTCCCAGGCTGGTCCATATTTCCCTGGCTTGGGTCAGTTGCTGAGGATGTCCTGGGCTGTGAGGGAGTGAATCCAGGTGTGAGAGTGATGCTGAGGGGGCTGTACCCCATCTGCCTTGCAGCCCGAGGGGAGCACTGTGGGGTGAGGGGTCCTTGGGACCAAACCCAGGCTTCATCTTCACCCCGCAGCCACCCTGCTCCTGCTGCACCATGTCTCCGGGCAGCCCCTGTCAGTGTCACTTGTCACCTTGTCCATTACCTCGTCTTTTGTCCCTCCCTTGGTCCTCTGTCCTCTACATTCCCACTAGTGACTGTATTCTCCTTTTTGGGGTTCATGACAACTCCTGTGGCTCTGTAGGGGCTCTGGTGTGGGCCAGGAGGATTCCTGGTCCCAGGAGGTGACACCAGGAACAGTGCTGTGTCTCAGTGCTGCTGGCAGTGAAAATAGAGAGCTCAGTGCATTTAAATCCCAGCTGAATTTTTGGAACTCAAATATATTTTTCAATGTTTTAATGCCAAACCAGGTTCTCACCAGCCTGCTTTACTCTCCCCGCAGCAGCCTCCTGCTGGAGAAGGACAGGGAGCTGAGTTCCCTGCGAGACCCTGTAACTTCTGTTCCTGTTTTGTGTCTCCCCACAGTGGTTTCATGCTTTGCCCCAGAGATTTCAGCTCTTGCTGTCTGGCGTCACAGAGCTGAGCAGCAGCAGAGGTTCCCAGCTGAGCTTTCCAGCAACGGTTTCCTTCCATCGCGACAGCTGGGGTCACTCTTTCACAACGAGCGTTTTCCTCCTAAGCTCCAGTTGCGCTTTCCAGTAGAACAAGCTCTGAGCATTGCATCCTGTGCTGGCTGGGATTTCAAGCTCCCAGGACTCTTCACTGGACAAATGCAGGGTCAGCAATATCTCTGATTTTAATACTGCTGCCATTCAGGAATAAGCTTTTTCTGTGGTCTTGGAAGCTCGATAAATTAGCGTTCAAGCTCCCTGGGCTTCTCTGGGTGTGGATCCAGCAAGGGAGCTGGAGTCTGCTCTTTGGCCATTCCCAGCTGTCTTCGGTGGGGAGGGAGTGATGTGGCTTCAGCTCATGGTGTCATCCCCAGGTCTGGCATGTGAACACACGCCATGGCATTTGTTGCAGCCTCCTTAGCACCCCAAACCCTCCATGGTTCCATGAGGGGGAGTGTGAGGTGATGTCAGGACCCTGCTGAGCTTCCTGTGAGGAGGTCTTATCCCATGTTTGGTTTTCCCCTCTTCTTGAAGTGAGCAGGGCACCAACCCACCGAAGCCATGCCTGGTCTGCCAGCACACACCCTGCAGCACCCTGCCCAGCCGGGGAGAGGAGCTGATGCCATGGTGGTGCATGGGGCTCGCGTGTGGGGAGCACAGCAAGGTCCCCCGTGGTGTTGGGCTGAAGCCTGCAGGCTCTTCCCTGGTAGTCAGGCTGGAGCATCCTCAGGGGGTCCAGCCCCAGTGCTGTCCCGTGTGAATGCAGCTGCTCCCAGCCCAGCCAGCTCATGCACAACCATGTGGGAATGTCCTGTCCTGGGGGAGGAGGTGGGGGGGTCGGTGGGGGAACTGCGGGGGTGGGAGTGAAGCATCACCGGGTGATAGGAACTGATTGTACCATGGTGGGGGTCTTCAGGGATAAATTTAGTGGTGGTGAAAGAGCCCAGCTGGCTCTGCCTGATGTGTGATGAGCCAATTGTGCCAGGAGTGTCTGTGGTTCCTGCTGTCAGTGGGTGGCAAAGCCCTGGACACTTGATGGGGGCAGGAAGATGGAGTGGGCAGGGGATAGCAATGACCCAAAGCAGCAACCCCAGCCAGCCCCTCTGCTGTTCCTCCTTAGTGGCTCCATTGTCACTTAAGGAAGAGGAGCTTGGAGAAGACATGCCAGGGCTGATTTGGAAAGCAGATCACCCAAGTGCAGGGTACTTTGCAATTCCAGGATAGTGGCTTTGTGGTGTCACGCCAGGGCCTGGCCATGCTGACCCTGGAAGGATGTACCCAGTGCTGGGAGCCAGCCCCAGCCTGGCACACCAAGGGGGCTGAGGAGATCATTTGCTATGTTAACAGCAAGGGTGGGGGTCTCATCTGCTAAGCATGGGGACCAGCCAGGCCTGATGACACCCTGTTGCCACCTCACAGGGAACATGGTGACAGCAATGTCACAGACCTCGCTGAGAGGCCAATCTGTTGTGTGGCAGGAAGGTGTAAAGGGCCATATTTTCATGGGCAAAAATATTTCCTTTCCTTGGGATTGATCCAAGGTCATTCTGGAAGGAGTTTGGAGTGACCTGGTCTAGTGCAAAATGTCTCAGCCAATGGCAGGGGGGTGGAACGAGATGATCTTGAAGGCCCCTTCCAAGCCACACTGTGATTCTGTGGTCCTGATAAACAGGACCAGCCCTGCATGGTGCTCCTTGGGAAATGGTGCTGGCCGGGAGCCTTTCTCACTGCTTTTCTGTTTCCCTGTGCTCCCTCTTGTGTCAATCCTGGAAATCCCATCCCCTGGCTTTTCCTTTGGCACTTACCTCCCTGGCCCACATTAGGTGATGTCTCACATGCTGCTGCAGTGTTTATCCCATCTCCTGTCCTGCCACCTTGTCCTTACACCTTGCTTCTTTTGAAGTTGTTCACAAGGACACTCAAACATCTTCCAGAGAGGCAGCCACGCTCAGATGTCAAGCCATACCATCCTCTCACACCCATCCCTGTAATTGTTCAAGGCCAGGTTGGACAGGGCTCTGAGCAACCTGGTCTAGTGGAAGCTCTCCCTGCCCGTGGCAGGACATTGGAAGGAGGTGGACTTTAAGGTCCCTCCCAACCCAAACCAGTCTAGGATTCTCCTTGCATCCAGTGTGTTGGATTGGCTGTGGCAAAGCAGCCTCTTTCAACAGAGATGGACATCTCCTTCCCACTGCCTGAGGTTTTCACAGGTGACTTTCCAGCGGCCCATTTGTACCAAGCAGAATTATTTTGTACTTCTTTCCCGTGTTGGGCAACAGTTGCCGTGTTATTAATTAACCCAGTTACTCACATAACAGTAGTGCTGGGCCCAGTGTTGTTTAAACTGGTGAACCTGAGCCTCAGTTCACTCCCTTCTCTCTGCTCTGAGGTACTGCAGCTCCAAGGAGGGGGAAGTTTGCACTATCAGCTGCCCTGGGGAGAGGTGAAATGCAGAGGGCAGCGAGGCATTTGCTGGAGGGGAAGGAACCCCTTGCCTGGTGCAAGCTCTCCAGGGCTGCAGGGCTCTGGGTGTTTCCAAAGCCTGAGCTTGGTTTGGGTCTGGGTGGGCTGTGGGGCTGTGCCTTTGCCGCTGCAAGTGCCAGCAGTGCCACTGTTCCTTCCGCCTCAGAGAACAGCAGCCAGCCCAAGCAGGACCTATTTAATTCAGCAAGTCATAAATTCATAATGCTTATTTACCACACAGTACCATCAATATTTGATGGCGGCCACTGGCCCACTGCAGCATGGCCTGCAGAGGAAGGGGATGGGGCTGGCTTGGGGCTGTGGGGGGCTGGCAGTGGGGCTGGCATGCAGTGGGGCTGCCCAGGTCAGTGTGGTGGTGCTGAGATGGGGCTGGAGAGATGTAGGCTCCTCCTCCACCCCTGCAAACCTGCCAGCAGTGGGATGAAGCTGCAAAGGCTCTGCAGAGGGATGTGTGGGGGCCGGGCCAGCAGCTGGAGACTATCAGGTTGAGGGAGGAATGAAGCAGGGAGCTGGGTGCAGGGGGGGACCCAGCAGTTGGTGGTTAGGAAGAGAATTTGCAGACCTTGGGACACACTCACAATTTAGTTGTCCCCAGAGTGTCCCGGGACAACCACGGGGACTGCCCTGTATGTGCCATTTGGTGCTGGCTTCACTCGGCAGCGCTTCAGAGATAGGCGCCATGAACTCGGGAAGCCCCTTGACCCCCGACCCCAGCTCACTAATTGACTGTGAGGAGGAACCCTGGCCTTCGCGGAGGGGTGAACAGGAAGGAACCTTCTCCCCGAGAGCTGCCGAGGCCTCAAGGAGAAGGTGCAAGCGGGGGAGTTTAGCTGTGCAAAGACAATATTTTGCAGTTCACTCCAAAAGAGCCTCTTCCTGCTTATGGATCTTGAGTGTTTTGCTCACTATAAGCAAAAGTTGCTGCAGCCGGTGGCTTCCTCCCCAGCTCCTGCTGGATATGCTCTGCACTAGGAGTGCTGAGGGTCTCATTTCTTACTCCTTTGGAGGGGGCTGCTCTCTCCTGCCTTCTCTTTGTCTGAGCTCCCTCTCCCTTGTGTGCAGAGGGTGATGGAGGGAACCAAGCATGGCTGTACCCCTGGAAACCCTGGGCTCACCCAGGAGCCATCCCAACTTCCTACTGAAGAGCTGCAGTGGCATGGGGACGGTATGTGGACCAGGTGGCTGGTGGAGCTTGATGGGATGTGATGGCTCCAAGCTGGACATAAGGCTGCAGGTTGCCATCACAGAGGGGATGGAGCTGAGGCTGCTCAGAGGTGCCTGGTGCCTTCCCTGGCATCACTCAGCAATCCCTGAGCACCCGAGCTGTGATGTGCAGCCGATAAGGTGGCCCTCAGCCCCTGGAGCTGCGGTGACACCTGCTTGCTGAGTGGTGCTCCACTCTCCCCGCTGTGCTGAGACAAGCCAGGCCAGCCTGAGTGACAGGTCTCCCCTTTTACGGTAGCTTTTATCTGTCCCTGGGGAATGTGGCCCCAGTGCTGGCTGAGTCTGTGGCAGCAGTGCTGACAGCTATGCTGCCTTCCCTCCTGCAACCCCAAATTTCCCATCAGCCAGCCACAACCCTGCTCTGCTGGTGCCTGGACCTGCTGCTGCCATTCCCGGGGGATGTAGCAGGAGTTAAAACCCCTTCCCAGCACACTGGAGTCCTGCCCTGCACTGACTTCACTGGGAGCAAAGAGGGCATGTGTCCGTTGGCAGCTTGCATCTCCATGCTGGAGCGGGGACAGTGGGGTGCCAGTGCATCCTTTGGCAATGCATTCCAAATCCCACAGCCTTTACTCTACCCTAGAAGCTCTTCTGGCTTGGACCTGAACTTTTCACCCAGGACGTGACTTCCCACACTCCCCTGGTCATTGCAAAACCGGCACTGGTGGGGCTGCTCTCCTGGCTGTGGCTTAGGGGATTTGGGAGAGTGGCAGATACGGGCAGCTCTGCTTTAATTTACAATGACAAGTGTTTATGGGTCTTATGTACAGCCCACACTTCACTGTCCATGTAGTCAGATCCCTCCTCATACAGCCTGGAAAAGACCAGATTGTGTGAACTGGGGTGAGGAGAGGGATTTCCCATGATGGAATGAATGTCCTCTGTACCTACTGCTGTCACCTTCCCCCTCCAGGAAGCCCAGCACGTGGGGTGACAGTGTGGGAGCACAGTGACCATGCTGCTTGGAGGGGATGAGTGAGATGGGAGGAGCTGGGAGAAACTGGGAGTATGGGGTCTGCCTCGGCGCTTGCCAGGAAGCCACTCTGCAGTGATGTGGGATACCTAATGGATGGCTAGAGGCATGGGAACAAGCTCTCACTGCTGTTGCATCCCTGGGGGCAGAGGGGGAAGACATGGTACACCTCCAGAAGAAGTGTCCTCCTTGGGCAGTGCTCCAACAGGCTGCTCTGAGTCTATCCCCAGCAGCATCCCTGCCAGACCACACCATGGCCACTGTGGTGACTGGGTGGCTGTTTGCTGCAATGCTCAGTTGTCTCCCAGCCCTCCTTCGGGTGCCCATTCCTCTGAAATATTCATCCTTGCTCCATGGGAGACAGTGAATTGCTTTAAACCTCTCTGAATATTTCATCCCCCACTCTGCGAATGGTTCTGCTGGGGTTGGTGATGTCCCAGCCTCAGTTCCATCTGAAACAAGCTACAAAAAAAGTCAGGTTAGTGTCCCACAAGCCTGCCTGTTAACTGTGGCCATGACACCAGCCTGCCCCACCATGTAGCTCCTTGTCCTCCCCGTCACCATCTCTATAACACCTCCCAAATGCAATGTTTTTCACCCATGATGATCCCACAAGCCACTGTTGGTGTTCAAGGATCTGGCAGGTGGATCCAATGGATATGCTGGGAGCAGACATCATGGCTCCTTGGGGTGCAGGGATCAGAGAGGTTCAGGGATGGGCAAGGTTGCCAGGGTTAGGGATTAGCAGATGATGCATGTGCTAACAGTGGGTGCAGAACTTCGGGGTACAGGATGAGCAGGAGGAACAGGAATTATGTGAGATACAGGCATTAGCAGTGATGCAGGGAAAGGCCTAGCAAGGGCTGCCAGGCTTGGCACAACAGTTCAGCCTTTCAGGAGTCGACCCTTGCTGCTGAGTGTGTTGAGGCACTCAAGTTACTCATTATTCTGATTAATTTGTCAGCAGTTTTGACCAAATAAGTCAAGAAAGTGGAAAAATATCTGAAGAGATTCTTGCCCCTTGCTGTCCTGCCTGGGGTGGGGCTGGGAGCTCTCTTTGTGGTGCCAAGGCCAGTTGCTGGCCCCTCAGCTGGTTTTACTGGTCTTGAAGATGGAGGGAAACCGAGGTTACCCACCCTGGGGATGCAGTGAAACATGTCTGGCCCCATCCCACTGCCTCACCCCACTCCTTGTGGGGCTCTTTCTCCACCCCTCTGCCCTAGGAGTTAAAACCTTCCCTCCAGCCTGGCGTTGCTCATGGAAAGTTTATATATAGCCTTTTGTTTTTGTCAGCATCCCCCTTGAGTTTAAATAGCTCTTCCCCGTTCCTGGTGTTGACCCCGGATGTATTTATAGAGAGCAATCAGATCTGTGCTCAGCACTGAGCAAACCAAGCTCAAGTCAGTCCCCTGAGGGAGGCCCTTCCAGCAGTGTGGCCTCACACTGAGTGTTGCCCTGAGGAGGAGACCTCGAGGGCTGTCAGAGGCTGCCCAGAGGGTTCGGAGCTGGGGCTGTGCCAGTCTGCTTCCTTTGGGATGACTGTGCCAATTCTGGCTGTGGAGAGGCTTTCTGGATTGCCATCACTAGGGTTCGGAGTGTTGTGAGACCAGTGCTGTTTCTCCTCTAAAACTATGTTTCATATTGTGGAGGTGAACCATATCCCCGGTGCCTTGCAAGGCAGGGCTGCAAGGATGGTTTAACTCCCCGGAATTAAATGTGAGGCTTCTGCCACCTCTCCTGCAGCCAGCCAGCTCCCCCCGCGGGTGCCAGCTCCACTCCCATCCCGGAGGTCTGTGCTGCTGGGCGGCCTCCCCTCCAACCTCAGCTCTTGACTATTTAAGGCAAATCTCCTTACCGGACTTTTAAACAAAACCCGGGCTCCTCTCGCTCTCCTCGTTTTAAATAACTCGTCTGGCGTAAACAGAATGAGGCATAACACTATAAATCAGGCATTCCCGGGATCTGCCTGGCAGGCTGCATGCAGGGGCTCACCAGGCCCCTGAGCTTCCCTGCGAGCTCCTTTTGGGGCCTGGGGGGAGCGATAAGAGGGCAGGAGGGGCTCTGGTGGGGCAGGCGTTCCAAGGAGACTAATGCGATTACAGGTTGCCAGCCTTTGGGGTAAAATAATTAAGGTTGCAAAATAGTTTCCATCACAGCCCTTTACTTGTCGTTCCCCACTGAGGCTGGAATTTTCCAAGCTGTATTCCTTGCATGAAAATGAATTTTTCCAGGGAAGTTTGCGCTGGTGATGGTTAGTGATGCAATGGGTGTTTCATAGGGATTTGAGGGGAAATACCTAGACTGCAGGTGAGAGCCCAGCATGTTCCTTGCAGGAACATGGGCACTTTGCACCACAGCTTGTCCCATCGGCCGAAGGGATCAGCTCAGGAAAATTGGCCCTTGTGCCATCAGTCCTCGGTGTTTATGCACTGTGGTCGAAGCAGGACAGAAATAATTACAGCTCATCTCAGGGATCAGTGCTTCCCATGATAAAACTCTTTGTTTTCCCTGGTTTTAGGGCTTTGCCAAACTTTCATCATGAGCTGAATCGTTCAGGCTGAGTGTCCAACATACACCAAGTTATCTAAACAACTCAGTTTAAACAAGTCTGGCCTTGTTGGGATTGAAAACTGGGAAGATGTGTTGGTTTGCTGCCAAGGCTGGAAACTCCAAGGGGTGAGACTTGGGGTGCCCTGGGGATGGGGATGGGTCATTAACTGTGCCCATTGGGAACTCCGGGCTGTGGCCAAGCTGAGCAGTCTGTGAAAACCCCGCAGGTGGTGCAGGAGTCTTGGCTGTGGTGCATCCCCCATGTGGTAACAGCACTGGGAAGGGTGTTGCTATGGCACATTGGCTTTCATTGTACTCCCAGCTCCAGGAGGGCAGGAGGGACAGTGGAGCCATGCTGCCATCCCTGGCCTGCCCCAGTGCTGCCCTCCACCTTCCCTTCTCTGCCAAAAGAAAAGCGGGATGGATGGAGCAGCCTCTTCCAAGGCTTCATTTAGCTCTCACCCTCCCAACTTGTTATTACCTCATTATTCACGACTGAGGAAGAGCCTTCAGAGTTGTGGCAGCGGCTTTTACACAGCAGGTTGCACCCTTGGATGGGCAGTGTCCTCCCCAGCATGGGTCCTGCTTGGCTAGAGGAGATGGGAGGCTGGAGTCAGCAGGAAGTCTCTGTGCTGGGATCTTCCCCATGCTGGGCAGTATCACACAAGGTGTCTAACAGTGGAGGTGTCCCTGGCTGTCCTCCACAGTGCTCAGCACCAGGAGAACAGCAGGGAGGAGGAAGGAAGTTGCAAGGAGACTTCTTCCCTACCCTCGAGGGCACCCATGGACACATACCCCAGGTGGATTTGCAGAGAGCTGCCTGAGGGGAACCCATGGGATCTGGGAGTGTCCTGGGGAAGGACATGATAAGTGATAAACAGCTTTTCCAAGCTTGCAGCTGCCACAGAGAATGTGCCACATCCAGGCTGGAGTGATGCTCACCCCACACATCCCCTCTTGCTCTCTGGCATGATCCAGCAGGCTTTGGGACTCGCGGTGCATCCCAGGCCGGCACCAGTGGCAGGGGAGCTGAGCCGTGCCGTGTGTGGCAGGATCACTCGCTTGGGTTTTTGACAATCTGTTTTTCAAGTCAGAAGGTCATGTGTATGTTGGTCATGTTGCCAAGGATTCCTCCACAACAAGTCCTTTTGTTTTGTTTGACAAGGTCTCCAGTGTGCAGAGGGGCTGGACATTAATAACCTTGGTGAAAATGGGATGCCTTCCTCTCGGGGAGTTCGGGTTGGTGTGTTCTGCTGTGACCAGGGGATGTATCACATGGCATGGCCCAAAGCTGCCCATCTCCTCCCTTACAGAAGTGGCTCTCTTTGGCTGTCCAGATACTTAATGGCAAACTTTGGGAGCATTTCTCCCCTCCATATGATCCATAATGTCTGTTAATTAGGGATGAAGATGGTGTAGCAGAGGATGAGGCCTGCAGAGCCCTGTTGATGGTCAGAAGTGGCTCTGGAGAGCAGGATGGGACATGGTCCTCTACTTTGTAGCACCTGGCTGAGGGATCCAAAGCTCGATCTGCTGACACCCTGAGGGGCCTGGGCCAGATCCTGGGGGTAGGACCACACATGAGGGCCCAGGACACCAATAACACTGATTGTCTCTTAGTGCTCTGGGTCAAGCCATGTCCCGTCCCTGCTGCTCCACATCACTGTTGGCACTGAAGCTGATGTTCTCACTGAGCACCTGGTCAAAACCTCACTCAAACAACTGCAGAGCAGGGAAGGGGCAGGATCTGGCCCGGCAGGACTTGCCAGAGGTGCTGTGCCTCCTCCCTGCTGCTGGGATGGGTCTGGCGACCATTGGTGCCACTTCGTTAATGCTGAGTGCCAGGCGCTGGAGTAGAGCTGTGTCTCCTGATGGGGGCAGTGATAGTGGGGCTGGGGAGCCTTGAGCCCGTCCCTCTGCCAGTGGGGCAGCTCCTGACACAGCTCCAGTGAGGAGGGACAGATTCAACTGCAGAAATCCCTCCATTACAGCTGGCATGGGACCACAGCAACCTGGGCAGCTCCCAGCTCCTCTGTGGATGAGGCAATGGAATGATGCTGTTGTTGGTGAACTCCAGTTGCACTATGAGAATTTTAGCCCACAAGAGCACCATGGTGGTGGCTTCAGCTGCTCTCATGGCTGAAGGATGGTGGAAGGAGCTGCAGGGGATGGACAGAGAGGGAGAGTCCCGATGCTCCAACATGCCCACCAGGTCTGGGCACACCTGGACCTGGAGCTGAGACAGTCTGCACCCCACACTTCAAAAAGTCCTTGTTAAAGATCAGCCCTGGATGCCCCTTGGGCAGCATTTCAGTGCAGGAGTGCTAGAGCCAGGTGTGTGGCCATCCCATGCACAGGGCTGAACTGGCTTTGGGGCCTTCAGCTAACAAATTCTCTATAAAGGATTCCTCCTGGTTAATTCCCTCGTAAGTAATATGCCTGGCAGTGCAAATGACACATTAATGATGAAACTAAAGAGATAGAAGTGCACTGTTTCAGTGCTGCACGAGCAAGGAGGAGCATTGCCTTCTTTCTTCTCTGTATTTCATCTAGGTAAAAAAAGTATGAGTTTTGCAGCAGACTAAAGTCCTGTCTTCATTTCCTAGGTGACTAAGTGACAAATCCCTCCATGAAGCCGTACTTTTTCCACCAGATCACCGGCAATGCTGCATCTGCAACCCATCAGAGAAAGCGTTTGCGTTTATTGTTCCTGCTCCTGGCTCCAAACAGGCTTTTCTGTTTGGCGCTATCTTTTTATTCAAATTGTGTAAACACAAGCTCTCCTCACCCGTTTTTGGTCAGAAGCCCACTTGGTGGGTTCACGTCATGGGGCACTGCAGTGTCCACGGAGCTCAGCTTGGGCAGTGCTGCCAGCAGCTGCTCCGAAATGCCCATAAAAGCAGCTTTGCAGCGATCCGATGCGTCTGAGCAAACATTTGTGCACACCTCCGAGCCCTTGTCTCTCTCAGTTAGCTTCAGCTTGTCCTCCTGAGGGAAGGCGGAGCTGGAGAAGACAAGTGGTGACGTATGGAAAGGAATTAAAGTTTGAAAGCATTCACCACCATCCTCAAAGCAGCTACTCCAGGCATGTGATGCTGGATGAGCTCTGCAATTCCACTGCACCCTGCACCCACTGGACCACTCAAAGTCCTGCACAGCTCCCAGGATGGGGCTAGCTGCATCCTGAGCTTCAGTACCCAAATATCAGTGGTCTCTGGTACTAATTTTCCTGCCACACCTTTTATCCTCTGCCCTTTGTGGTGCTTAGGGCTGTTGTAGCCACATGGTGTTTGGTCCAATGAAAAGACCAAATCCATGGAAGGGGTTGGGAGCTCCTTTTCAGCTGGGCCTTTACCAAGTGCCATCCTTGCTGTTATGAGACAGATAGACCAAAAGAGGCTGCAGGGTGGGAGGGATGGCTGGGTAGGTTTTGTGTGAGGCAGAGATGCAGACTGGGAGAGGGGGAAGCACAGAAGGTGCTGGTGAGGGGTCAGCAAGGAACGGGGCTGGGTTAGTCTGGCCAAAAGTGGTTGAACAGGGGTCTACTTGCAGCTTACACCTCCCTAGAGGGGTAGTTACAAAGATGGTGGAGTTATACTTTCTTTGATAGCGGCAGCAGATGATGTAACATGGGGCAGCAGCCACTCATGGTGGCTTGAGAGAGTCAGGATAGGTGTTAGGGAAGAATTCCTCCCTGCTGGATAGTGCAGCCTTGGGACAGACACCTGGAGAGGTGGGGTTGGTCCACCCTTAGGGGTTTTCAAGGCAGGGCCAACCTGACCCAGTGCTAGTGACAGTCCTGCAGGATGTTGGATGGGTGAGTTCTAAGCTCCCTTCCCACCTTTGCTATAACAAGTCTCCAGATGTTTGGATGCTGATCCATACCAAAAGCAGCCCCAAAGCCTTCGACTGCCTGTGGTCAGAAAGTTCTCTGAGAACTCAGCTGAGGCCCTGTAAAGAGTCTTTGGTGACACCAGCACTCAGCTTGCACGTTCCCGTCACTGGTCAGAGCAGTGACAGGGTGTTGTCTGGTCTCACTGCTTGCTTGGAAATCAGGGTTCCTCCATGTCCCATGGTTGGTGGCCTCTTTCCAGCCGGCATAGCAAATCCCAGTCCAGAATAATTAACCAGAAAGACTAAGAGCATGAGGCAAGAGCAGCTGGAATGGGCAGAGGATGAGGGAAAGCAGCAGAGCAGTTTGGGGAGATGTGGGATCTCCTGGACAAGTACAGGAGGAAGAAAAATTGGTGCTAGTGGCAAGCAGGGAAATCCTCCCTTCTCTGTACCTCAGAAATGTTGGAAGTGGCATGGGAATATCCTCTCTGCCTTGGGACAAGTGCCAAGGCTCAGTTGTTGTCCCAGATAAGCAGTGAGATACAGCAAAAACAATCCAGCACCTCAGCCACAGTGTGGCTCTGCATGTGATGGGCTTGGCAGGAACAAGGGCCTAAAGTGCCCCTTATCACAACCACCATGATGCCCAAAATAAAATTCATTGCCTTTCTACAGCTGGGTGAATGAGGTCTGGGATCACCCCAGGTGATGGGTGGGCAGGATGCAGGAGCCTGCCTGGAGAGAGACATCCCTTGTCACCTTAACCAGCGTCCTGAGCTGGTCGCCTGCTTGTTCAAGAATGAGAAAGAGCCCTTGGATAATGCAAAGTTGAGAAACTATGGGAAAACACAAGACTGTCCACAGCTGGCTGTCATTTCAAGTCTTACCTTGATTTCTCAGCTAATTTCAACGTGTTTCTATCTCAAGTACTTTGTTAACCCCCTTTCTAGAACCTGCTTGTTTGTTGTGAGCACCTCACAGCTTTTACTCCTTTTCCCTGGTGCAGCTCTGCAGTTCCCATCATTTGCAGGCAGGACAGCATGGTTGGAGCTGCCTGTGTGGGACATTGTTACAGGGTTCACTGTCAACTTGTCCACCCTGATGAGGAATTGATGTGGGAGAGGTAAGTGGATGCTGGATGGGTCACAGCATCACCTCTGCTCTTCTAACCATCACATCTTAAGTGGACATGGTATGGCAAGGACAAGGTTCTGGTGCAGCCCTTGGCCACACTGCAGAGCCAGATGCTGTTGAGTGGAAGATACCTTAGGAGGAAAATTGTTGGTGTAAAAATACATCACTGTAAGACATGGGTAAGCAAAGTCCAAACCGAAGTGTTGTCTCGTCCTGCACTGGTTCAGCTGGTGTGACCTTGGATCACATACTTAAAGCTGAGCATCTCCACGTGGAAATGGAATTCTCAGCCAAAATCTCTGCAGAGACATCACCATTTTCTGGTGGACTGGCTCACCTGCACACGCTGGTAGCAGTGGCGGCTTCATTTGTCCCACCTTCTGTCCATCCCTTGAAGTTCCTGGGGGGAGAAAACATCCCCTCAATGTGCAGTTGGATGGTCCATCAAGGGCTCCATGTGTTGAAGCACGATGCTGCAGTGCTTTGGGAGGGGAGAGGCTGCCTGGGTGTGATGTTTACGAAGATATCCAAGGGACTACAAGCCACAAGATGCTGGGATGTAGGGATGCTGCCACCACATAAAGCTCTGAGGGGTGGGTGTGCAAGGAGGATACTTATCTCCAGCCCAATGCCATGGATTTGCCTACAAAATAAACCAGAGGTTGTGGCCATCAGTATGGCAGTGACATGGTGAACCCACTGTTATTGCCCCAGTGTGAAGGATACAGAAAGTCTTCCACTTGTGGCCAGAGTTTTCCTGCTCTGGAAGAGGCAGAATGTCTCCTCTGCATGTGTGTACAGCATGGGGGTCCTTGGGGGTCTCATGAAAACCCGCTGCTGCTCCTGACTTCCACCCTTTCCTGCCTTCCTCCACTTGCCTCAGGCTCTGCCCTCAAAGTCTGTAGAAACTGAAACACCAAACCTAAACACAGAGAAAGTGCTGTGAGGTTACACTGGTTTTTGCTCAATTAGCACAGGAAGCAAATATTCCTGGTCTTTGTCAGGGCAGGCTCTCTTCGAGTCTTTGAGGAATGGTAGGCAACACTCTTCCTGAGAGTTATTCCTGCACAGCCTTATGGGGCTGTCCCCCAGCCTGGGGGACACAGTTATGGTGAAGGGCAGCATCCCAGAAGACCAGAGAAAATCCTTGCTCTGATCTGGATCTATCCATGCTGAACTCCATGGAGTGGCTTGGGGAAGCTCTTGCTGTGGTGCTCAGAGCTGGTATATGAAGTTTCTCCAAAACCCTTCTGCAGGACAGCATTTTAAATAAATAAATTGAGGTTTTTTAGTCAAAAAGTGAGAGTTTTCTCCCCTCATACAGGACCTGGCAGGGATTAGGCTCTCTGGCTTAGCAGCTCATTACAAAGCCGTGGAAAAAGAAGTGGTCGCTTTGCTGCCGTCTTTGTGAGGACTCCATACACAAACCCTCTGTGCCGCACGCAAACAGCTACTGCTGCTAAAAGCCATAACCCAGAAAGCAGGGAAACATAAAGCTGATGCTCTCAGGAGGATGTTTCATCCCCTCCAACACACCTCCTGTGGTGGAATTACTTGGCCCCACATGCACTCGGCTGTGGGCACCACCTCAGTAATGGTGTTTCCTGTATTGCCTTTCTGGTGCCAGACTCGGAGTGCTGTGGGTTGTGCTGGACGATGCTTGTGCAAGGGGATGGCTGAGTTTAGGGTTCTATTTTCACAGGGAGCCTCTGTGTGGCCAGGTGGCAAATGGAGTCAGAGGCTGTGGCTTGAATAGGGCAGTGGACCCAGGTGTGGTGGGAACTCAGCTGTGGTTACCTCCAGCCAGGCTCACACTCCTTCACAACAGACACAAGAGCAAAATGATATATCCTGAGCTCCTGCTGGAATGAAACAGTCACTCAGAGCCAGGTCTGGACTCAGCTTGGCTTTGAAGTGACATTCAGTGCCATGGGGACAGCACAGGTGTCTCTAGCCAGGCCAGTGGAGGACAGGGAAGACACTTGACTTTTGCAGTGCAGGGGTGTGGGACCCCCCAGGGCAGGGCTGATGTTTCCCCTCTTTCACCTGGCCTTGGTGCTGGGAAAGCAGCACAGACTGGGCACAAGAAATGCTGGTTAAGATAACAGGGCTCGGATCCCTGGACATCTCTCACTTGGTAAGTTGACCCAAGCTCTTGGGGTTTTACACTTTTGCCTCACAGACGGACCAAGCTGGGGGATGCAGTGTGGAGGAATAGGCTATGTATTACATTTTCTGCTCATTTTATCCAGTCACAGGCTATGATTTAGGATGTGGCCAATTGGTCACCCGTGTGGGCAGGGAGAAAGGAAAGGAGATGGATAATGAGGATGGTGAGGCCCTGGCTCAGGTTGCCCAGAAAAGTTGTGGCTGCCCCATCCCTGGAAATGTCCAAGGCCAGGTTGGATGGCGCTTGTAGCAATCGGGTCTAGTGGAAGGTGTCCTTACCTATGGCAGGGGGGTTGAATGAGATGAAATTTAAGGTCCCTTCCCACACACACCACGCTGGGATTCCATGATTCTATGCCTCAACTCTGCTCCTCCTCGCAGGCCCAAGAACAGGGCTTTGCACGGGGCACACTTCGTTGTCCGTGAGGATGGTTGTGGGGTTGCCCTTGCAGGAGGAACCAGGCTGTTGTCCCCAGGGGACTGGGGATTCTGTCGGGGCAGGTTTGGGGCTGCTCTCTTGAGGGTCCGGCCCGCTGTCCCGGAGTTACAGGATCCCCGTCCTGAGCTCTCAGAGCTGCTGTTCTTGGGGCTCGGGGCTCTCATCGGGGGTCACAAAGGTGCCGTCCCGGGGCTCTCGGACCCCCGCAGGGCTGAGCCACGTCTCCCCGCTCCGGGGATGCGCGGAGGGAACGGCATGGCCCCGCCGCGAGATCAGAGCCCGGCGGGCCCTTTAAGAAAGTCGAAACCCGAAAGTTCATCAAAGTTGACAAAGTTTTTCGTGGAAAGGAGGGGAAAAAATATTTAAAATAACTGGAGCTCAACAACAACAAAAAAACTCCCCGCGGTCCCGGAGGGCCGGGCCGGGCCGGGATTGGCGGCGACGGCGGCCGGGGGCGGCCCCGGGCGGGGCAGACGGGCGGGTCCCGGCCCCGCTGCTCGGTGCGCGGTG
>WEKY01033670.1:1236963-1259737 GCA_013390045.1 Picathartes gymnocephalus
CCCGGCCCAGCCCGGCCCGGCCCTTAACAGCGGCGCCGTCCCGGGACGCCGTATGTGAGCCGGGAGGGCAGCGCCGCACCGCCCCGCACCGCCCCGCACCGCCCCTGCGCACCGGCACCACACCAGCCCCGGCACCCCGGCTCGGCCCCGCAGAGCTCCGGAGCAGCCGACACCACCCTCCGCCCCGGCACCCCACCATGAGCAACCTCAACAAGGACACCGAGCACACCAACGGCGGCGGCACCGTCGAGGAGGAGGTAGGCGCCGGGCTGGGAACGGGAGATGGGACACTGAGGCGGTGGGGAACTGGGAGCGGCGTCGGCACTGGGTCACCGGAGTGGCTGGGGATCGGGGCTGGGGCTGGGTCTCGACGGCCGTGGAAAACTGGGAGCGGCGGCGGGACTAGGGACGGGGCGATGGAGATGGATCACCAGGGTGTCGGGGAACGGCGGATGGAGCGAGCTTCGTTGGAGAACCGGGTGCTGGGGTCTTGGGGATGGAGTAGAGCAGCGTCGGGGACCGCGGAGGCGCAACCGGGGCGTCGGGGAAGGCGGGAAGGAGCGCATCGCCTTTTTTGGGGAACAGAGGATCCGGTGTCGGGACTGAACCGCCGGGTCGTTGGGGAACCGGAGCCCAGATGCCGGCGCTGCTGCGAGCTGGGAAGCTGGGGTCAGGCTGTGGGAGCCAGAGTTCGGAGGTGTTGGGGAGCCGGTGCTGGAGTCCCCGGGCCGTCCCGAGGAGGGGCTGAGGCCGGGCAGGGCGAGTCCCCTGCTCAGCCCAGTGTCCCTGTAGCCCTGTAGGGCAGGAGGCTCGCAGGTCCCCGCTCCATCCAGCGCAGCCGGTGCCCGTGGGCATGGTGTCCTGTTGCCAAGTCCCTGCAGCTGGAGGTCTCCTGGATCCAGCACCGTTCTGCCCGTGTGGGCTGCAAGGGAGACACTTGGACAATAGTGGAGGAGCCCCTGCCCTGCTCCGTGTGTGCTGGCAGCCTGGCTGGGGCTGGGGGACTGTGAGCTGACCTGACGGCAGTCCCTTTCCCCAGATGCCAGTGCAAGCCAGAGGCTGGATTCAAGGCTGGGAAGGCTAGTAAGGGTCGGTTGTCTGTAGCCATATGCTGGAGCTGAGCTTGTAGCCCTCCCCATTTGCACTTTGGCTGTTGGAGCCATTGGCTGATGTCATCACTGTGGCCCTCGAGCAGGTATTGGCATAGTGGGTTACCAGCTACCCTCCATCTTGGAGAGGGCTCTGGAAAATGCCTGGCCTTGGAAACGTTTTGCTGCAGTCCTCCGTGCCTGGCCCTCAGGACTGGGGAGGTGCTCAGTCCCCTCCCCTTGCTGTCCTCCGTGCGCTCGCGCCGCCGCAACATGGCGCCTGGCTTGCTCCACCACCCTCCGGGGCTGTGCGGGCCCTGTGTGCCAGCTGACTTGGGGCTGTAACGTCCCCTGGGCTTCAGCCCCGGCGAGAGTGACCCGAGTAATGGGCCGGAATGGATTGGCAGGTGGTGGCTGTAGCGATTCTGTCCCCAGTGTGGAGCAGGGAATGCGATGATGCAATGGGATGTGGATGCTGCTGGTGGGATGTCCCAATGTCACTGGGTGGCACTGGTGTGGGTGGAGTGAGAGCCAGAGCACCTGGGGCCCTGTGCCGCTCGCCGTGGAGGGAGGTTCGGTACCTGGGGGTTTCGCAGGCAGTACATGCGTGCGCAGAAGACTCCATGCGGCTCCTTGATCCAATTGTTCACTGGCCTGCAAAGCTCCCCGAGGTCGATGCCACTTGGTGCATCCCATCCCAGTAATGTTGCTCCAGCCGGGCTGGTGCCTTACAGGTGGTGGTCAGGTGAGCTCCGTTGTTTGGCAAAGCAGGTGCTGGATCATTTCAGCAGCCTGGAAATCCTCACTCTCTGGAGAGGCTGGTCTTACCAGGAGTGGAGCTTGATGGCTGGAAAACTGAGTTAAAGATGGCATCCCTGGGGAGTGGGCAGGAGTTGGACAGAAGGGGCTCCTGCTCTCCACTGTGCAGCCTCCCGGAGCGTGTGGGGAGGGGCACGGTCTGTCCACCCTGTTGGATGGTCTGTGGCCTCACTGGGTGTGGCTGGAACTGGTGGGGGGTTAATATCCCAATCCGTGGTGGGATTGCTGTTGGAAAGTCCTTTCTTCAGCAAATTCAACAGAAATAATGCTGTGAGTGATGAGCACAGTTTGGGCTCCATGGTGGCTACTCTGAACGCTTGTTTTTCCAGTACCTCCTGACTGACCAGGAGCTGTTCCTCACTGCCCAAGCTAATGGAGGCATAAGGAGTGACCTTGTGTTCAGGATCCCAGCATGGTCTGGAGGCCCAAATTCTTGCCCAGAGCTCCCCTTGATACGGAGTGATAAATACATTTAGCACAAAGTGGAATCCTTCGGTCCCAACGTACGCAGGAGGGTGTGCTGGAATATTTTCCCACACTGCATGGATAACACTGCCAGATCCTGGCGCTGCGGACACTCCTCCACCCCCCCGCCACCATGCACCTCCTTCGCTGCCTCCCCAGGCATTCGCAGAAGGGTGCTGTGTGCCACAGATACAGCGGGGCAAAGCTCCCAAATTCAGCCCTTCCCTTTATCTTATCTGTGAGCCCCTGGATCTCGCAGCCGCTTCCTGGCCGGTGACATGTGGAGGACAGGAATGCCTCTCGCTCCTCTCGAGGTCGTTAACGGGAATGTTAAACAAACAGGGCCTAATGTCAGTCCCTGCTGTTCCTCACCAGACACCTCCCCAAACGCGATCCCTCCCCACTTGCTGCTATCTTCTGTTTAATTTTCCAGGCAGCCGCCAGTCTGTGTGGCTGCATCTCTCCTGGCAGTTCTGAGGGGTAGTGTGGGATGGGCAGCTGTCTAGGTGCTGCACTCCCACCCCTATGGCAGGCAGGGTTTTTCTGGCAGCTGGAGGAGCTTTCATGCTTCCCGTGGACACTGTGTGTTGTGTCTATGGCTGCATAGTAATAAAACCCTGTGTGTTTACCCTACTTTCTGGAGTACCTGATGCAGACATGTTGGTTCTACTCTAGAAATTAGTTCTTGCTCTCCCGGGAAGTTGCAGGTCTCCCGGGAGCAGGAGAAATCTGGAGCTGGCTGTGTAGATGCCCAAACCAGCAGTTGAAGTCTGTGGTTATCCTGTGTGTCTTCTTGGCTGGTCTCAAGGGCCTGTTTGCTGCTCTGTGAGTGGTGGCTGCTGCTCTTGAGGTAGAGCTTGGGCATCCTGGACTGCTGAAGGTGGAAAGCATTAAATGGGAGGTGGTACTGGGAGAGCCCAGGTGAGAACCTGGCTAAGCTCTGCCAGAGGGGATCATCAGGGAAGAAATACTTCCATGTGATAGGGTGAAGCCCTGGCACAGGCTGCACAGAGGAGCTGTGGCTGCCCCATCCCTGGAAGTGTTCAAGACCAGGTTGGATGGGGCTTGCAGCAACCTGGTCTAGTGGAAGGTGTCCCTGCTCATGGCAGAGGGTGGAACAAGATGGTCTTTAAGGCCGTTTTTAAACCAAATCATTCTGTGATCTTCCCTGTTGGTCCATGGAAGGCTGTGGGTTAGAAAATTCTGTGTAGGGGAGGCAGAGGAGGTTGTCTAGGCTTCCAGACAACCTCCTCAGTAGCAAGTCCTGTGTCCCTTTTTCCTTAGCTGCTGCACTCCAGGGCTGCTGGATCTGCCTGGGAATGCTGCTGGTGAGTGAGCTGTGTTATGTGCTAGATGTCTGTAGCACTTCATGGACTGGTGCCAGGCATCTCTTGACTTCTATAATCTCTGCTTGAGTGGGCCTAGATACCTCGTGCATGTGTGGATTCCAGCTCTACAGCTGCAAACAAATAAGGTTAGTGTAATTTGTGGAGTCAAATGTCTCCTGTGATGCTGCCCTTCACTATGAGGAACATGAAGCTGTAGTAACAGTCACCACTCGCTAATCCTCTCGCACTTGGCCTGGCTGAAGCAGGATGGTGCCTCAGAGCTGTTTTCATGCATCCTAAAAGTCCCCTAAGTGTTAGATGCAGCTTTCTGTCAGTGACAGATTGTTGGCTGAGCAGACACCCTGGAGTTGCCACGCACACAGAAGTTCTGGGAACTGATGCGTTCCCAAACATCCTCTTGGTCTTGACTTGAGCACTGAGTTGCTCTGAGAGGAGGAGGAGGGATGTGGGAATCTCCCCATTATCTCCTTGTGTCCTGGTGCCCGTGAATATGCTCTGAAGGAGCTTCCTTCTCCTTTCTCACTCTTTTAAATCTCAGTTTCTTAGACATGAGTTTGAGTGTTGACATCCCAACTCAACTAGTCCCCGTGATGGGGGACTGCTGCCACCTGGGCTATTAAATGAGACCCAGCTACAGAAATGAGTCTTCTTCCTTGGCTAATCTGAGGAGCTGCTGAGCAGAACTTTCCCTCCTCAGTCTCAGAATTAACGTATTTTTGGTGATGCCTGTGGAAGTTAGGAAGGACCAACCTCAAAGGTTCCCTTGCTAGGTCTCTGCTTTGCCCTCACCAAGGTAGGGAGGATGCCCTTTGAGATGTCTGGCAGGTAGCTCAGAGTAGTCCAGGCTTTGTTGTCCTTCCTCATAGCTCTGCTTGAGGATCTGACACTGTGGGAATTCAGGAGTGACTCTTGCTGGAACTGATGTGGAAGGTTGTGGAGTAAAAGATCCTTTAAATTTGCTGATCTTGGCCATGCCAAATCATGGAGACTTTGCTGCTTGGATCACAGAGCAATGAGCAATGCTGCTGCCTGTTCTGGAGCTCTGCCTGAAATAAAGGCTTCAACTTGAAGCTTCACTGTGGCATGACTGTAGAAGTGAGGTGGTTAGACCTCACTACAATACTCAGCATCGTCCTGCACCGTGTGGGATAGTGGAAACCAAGTTTCTCCTGTGTGCCTGGCCCTGTGAAGGGACTTGATGAGGGACAGGGCAGTGGGGGACAGCTCTGGCACTGAAGCTGCTGAACCTGGTCCATACTGAAGTGTGATCCTGAGCCAGCCCAGCACATCTGATGAGGAGGCAGTAGTGGCACCAGGTGAGCCTGCCCTTGGCATGGCAGAAGTGGGTGCTACATGCTTGGCAAGGATGCTCTGGCCACTGCCCCATAGGGTCATGGTGTGCTGGGGTGTCTGGAAACCTGAGGGCCCAGTGAGTGCTCTTACCCTTGTGGAGGTACTCCAGCCCTGCTGCACAGCCCAGGATAAGCTGTAGAAATGTTTGACCTGCCAGTCTGGGATGGTGCCTTCCCTCCTGTGCTGCAGGTGGTGACAGGTTCTTGCATTGCTGCAGGATCAGGCTTGGTATGTGTCCATGGGTTGGAAGCTGTTGGCCTGGGGATGTGTGTCCTTCCCATCTACTTCCAAGGACAGGAGGCCAATGTCTCCCTTGATTTGTAACTGCCCTGGGTCACCTGTGCCAATGACCTGAAGTGCAGTGTGAGCCATGGATTGGGAGAGAGCAGCCAGAGGGCATGTTGTGGGTTCGGGTTGGCACTTTTGGTCCATATGTTGGTGGCACAGCCCTTCCCTGCTGTCTAGTGGTGCTGTCTTGCTGAGAGCTGGAGTGATGTAATGTTGGCTTAGTCCTGGGGGTGGTTGTCATCCTCCTGGTGTCCCCAAAGGTCTCTCTGTGTTGGGGCTGACACTCCACTAACTGCTGTCCACAGGGAAGAGCTGCTGTGAACTTTTATGGTCTTCATCACCTGGGTTTTATGGGGTACTTGTTTGTTGGGCTGTGGAGGTACCTGACATGCTGCATGGGGCTGGGGCATGGCCATTGGTGTGCTGCCCCAAAATGGCTTGACTTGAGGAGAGATTCCTCTGTCTCTGGATTTGTCCTGGGAGGCAAAGGACTGAAGAGTGCCCAGGAATCATCGTGTGGTGGGGTGAAGCAGATACAGATGTATTCACTGAAAGATCTGAGGTGAAATGTTCCTTGTGAGGGTCCTGCTTCCAGACCCATGTCTCCTGCCAGTCTCTGCCCTGGGGAGGAACTAGTTTCACCACTGTCTCCTGCCAGGAGAAGAGGTGCCTGGGTGTGGGCAGGAAATGCTGGTCCATAGCAAGTAAAGTCCATGGCTCCAGCCAATGGTGACAGGTGTCTGCAGGTGCCTGGCACCAGAGAGTGGCAGGTGAGGGTGTCTGGAGCCCAGGGCTTAGTGTGGTGGCTGGGTAGGGCCAGCGTGGATGTGAGTGTCCTTCAGCACGTTGGCTGTGGCACTTGTCTGTCCCCTCTGGCTTAGTGGTCCTCTTGGCAAGGTGAAAGGTGGTGAAGGCAACCTGAGGGCACTCAGCCAGCACCTCCCTGTGCTGGGGAGCTGCCCCATTGGACAGTAATCTCTTGGGAATTGTGGGGCTGACCTTTCCAAATGTTTCATCAGCTTTGAGCCCCTGTTGTGGTCCAAACCCATCTGGGTGCTGTCCTTTTCATGAGATGCTGCAGAGACAGAGGTGACAGGACTTGATAGCAGGAGGAAGCATCCATGGCAAAGCCACACCAGCAGGGCTTCCTCTGCCAAGGCCAATGTCTATTCTTGGGTGCTGTCCTGTTGTGCCTGGACTTATCAGCTCCCATGTGCTTCCTGCTTCCCCGGAGTGGAGCTGGTGCCTCTCCGTGCTTCCCCCTTGTTGGAGAGTCTTCCTCCCCTGACCACAGGGTTGGCTGAGCCTTGCCTAATGTGGGGGAAGAGCAGTGCTGGGGAGGGGCTGCTCTGGCTGTGAGCACTGTGGAACACCTCAGCCTTGGGGACAAAATGCTGGTGCACTTGGGCTGGCTTGTGGTCAGCCTTCTTCCCTCCAGAGGGATGTTGGTCCTCATGCGCCTTTCGTGCAAAAGGCTGTTTTCGGAGGGAAGTGCCTGAAGCCTGCCTTGTTTCAAGTGCTGGGGGAGATTCAAGGTCCTCCTTCCCCTCTGGTGAAGGGTGAACATCTTTCCAGTGGGGGGTAAGCCTGCCTAGGGCTTCCTGGTTGGAGCGACTCCTGGCCTGATCGCTTGCCGGGGCTCGGTGCGATCCTGCCTGAGGGCACTGGAGCTCTGCTGGGCCTGGAATGGCAGCAGACCTCGGCACTTGCCACCTCTCTTCTGATTAGTGGAGGGGAAACTGAGGCACGGAGCAGTGAAGTAGCCAGTTGCAAGCCCCTTCTCTCGGGATTCTTGCCCCGTGGTGTGGAGGCTGCCCTGCTTGCCTGCCGAGCTGTCCCTCCCACAGATCACACATCTCTCTCTCTCCCAGTTTTCTCCTCCCCTGTGGTTCCTGGGACTTTGTGCTGAGGACCGAAGCGGCCCCGGGCTGCAGCGGCAGGCCTCTGCAGCCCCACGGCCCGTGTGAGACACCGAGAGGAGGATCCCGTTTTCCAGCCCCGCCACTGGACTCTGTCCGTTCCCCTCCCCGCAGCCCTGTTGTGCAAGCTCGCCGCCCCATTCGCTCCCGTGCCTTATAAGTCCCGGCTCCGGGGCAGCCGCAGCCTCGCCGCATTCCAGCGGTCTCGCGTCAAGTGGTCCTGGCTGCATGGCAGTGGCCGGGGCCGGGGCTCTGTGTCCCCCTCCGGCCTCGCTGGTGACCCCGGATGCCAGAGAGGCACCCCGCTGAGATGCTCTCCCATGGGAAAAGCTGGGGTGCTTATCCCTGAGCTCCTGGTACCAGAGGGAGGCTGCCAGGAGTGGAGAATGCCTTTGGGATGCTGTGGCAGAGCTTGTCCCTGTCCCCAGCAGGATGGCATGGGGCTGGTGGCATAGGAAGAAGGCTCAGTGGACATATTGGTGTGAACTAGTGGGAAATGGCTCATTTCTAGGAAAAACTGGCTTGTGACTGAGATGGTTTCCTGGAGAGGGGGTATGTCCAAGGGCACAATGTGGGGGAGGCATTATAGCACATTCCAGCTGCACCTGTCCTCAGGTGTCTCTGAACCACTGCTGGTTGTGTGCTGCAGGTGCTGGAAATACGGATCCAGGACCAGGCCAGTTTTGGGGGGCTGGAGTAGCCCAAGCTGTGCTGTGGGTGATGTAGTTAAAGGGCTGATCTCTCCAAAGGGGAGGATTGGCCTTGGTGGCCGGGAGGGGGATTCGGAGCTGTCTTCTAACAAAAAAACCCCAATCACTGCAGCTGCAGGGGATGGGTACCTATACCTTTGCATCGGACACTTCTGACATAACTTGACCCTTTTTGGGCTGCAGGGCAGCTCAGAACTCCCTTTTGAGAGCTCCAAAGCAGCTGTGGCCAGATGCTGTGGGAGCAGTGCTGGTCTCCTGGCAGTGCTGGGTCTGTGCTAGCACAAGGCAGGTGCTGCTGCTTGGCTCTCTTGCAGCCTTGGTGCGAAATTTCTGGCTGTGTTGCCCTTTGGGGAGATGCAGCTGTGCAAGGACTGACACCGAGAACTCAAGGGCCAAATGGTTTGTCTATGTCCCTCCCTCTCCCTGCGTGGGAAGCTATGCTGGGATCCTCCCTCTCCAAGCGATGGCCTAGATGGTCGTCCCTTCTGGCATGAATCCTGTTTTTCATGGCTCTCCTCCATCTCTGTCAGGTGTTTGGACTGGGGACATCCCCAGAGGGGCAAGGATGGGGGAGGGAGAATGTTTTCTGCAGGGCCTACTGGGCTATCCTAAGTGAGAGCTGTCCCCTGCCCTGCTTCCCCCCCATGTGTCCAGTTCAGATCAGTCCTGGGTGGGATGTGACTGCTCTCCCCTGGCATCTTTTTTCAAGTGGCTGTCAGAGCCTAAGAATGAGCAGAAGAATATGTTATTACTGGAGATCTGCTCCTGCTGGATGTCTGAACTTGTAATTTGGGCCAGGCAGTTCGTGATCCAGCCCTGGATGGATATTTTTGATGGTGTTTTAGTCTGTTTTGGTGTGGTGGTTTTTGTCCTGTGCCTTTTCCAGATGCACTGTGGGGAGGCTGGATTTGGTGTTTGGTGGCAGGGACTTGAAGTAGGGCATATTTTAGCAGAAGCTATCCTGTCCATAGCATGTTGAATGTAAGGGCTGGATGCCTGGATTTGTCAGCTCTGGGTGGTACTACTGGGCTCTCAAAGCCTGCTGGACTTGGGCTGACTGGAGAGTCCCAGTTTGGTTAATCCACTGGACGATGCTTGTCTAGACCCTGTTGCCTTCATCTACAGTTTCCTCTCTTTGAGAAGAGGCTGGATCAGGTTGCCGACAGTGCACAGGAAGCTCAGACTGGTGAGCTGCCTTCTGCTTTTCTCCTGTGGGATAACCTAAATCTCCCTTGCTTTATGCCTGGTGTTGGAAGTGAGCTCACTTTGTCCCTTAAAAATATTGCTCAGGTCTCTCACCAGCCTTGCCTTCCCTTCTCTGAATAACCTGGTCTCCTTCTTTCCATACCCTTCTCTAGATCATTTATGGATGTGTTGAATTGCAGAGATCTTGTGACACCAACCGCTTGGTCTTGTTGTTTCCAACAAGCTCTTCTGAGCAGGGTCTTCCTTAGTTTGTCTTGAGACCTTCTTTGTAGTGGTTGGCTGGTGGCATTTGGGATTGCCCAGGCTTTGGAGCAATGGTAGCCCTGGATGGGTGCCGTGGCTTGGCTTTCCAATGCCTTTTCAATGTTGTGGATGGTGATAAACAGGACTTGGAGGCCAAGGGAAACTTTTGGGCAGCAAGAGAAGATTTCTTGTTCCTATCCTTGGCAGCAACTTATGGGGCTGGCAATGGGAGCCTGTTACCCCTGACAAAGAGCTTTCCTGGGCATCTGCCTTGCTCTGTTCAGGCTCATGTGAGGGCTCCAGTTCTGGCTCCTCCTTCCCTGAGCCACCATGCACCTTCCATCCTGTCACGCCTGTCGCAAGGACTTACCAAGTGACGCATCACAGGGCCATTTAGAGACCCAACAGGGATGCAGATTTCTATCTGCTTGGAAGAAAAATCCATTCTGGGGGTTAAGCACACTTGCATCCTGAAATATTGAAAAGGGACAGTGCTTTCACATGGCTGAGGCACATGTGTGCCACCACACTCTGCAGTCCTCCCCTGCAAGAGATGGTTGTGGGTCTTCTGGGAATGCGCTGCAGGCGCTCTGTGGAGCTCGTGCTGAATTGCAAGCGCTGAGGTCTTCAAGGCAGCCAGCAAGCCAAGAAACAGTGGCATTGTTCCCTCTGTCCAGGCATGGAGTGGCCTTGGAGTGGTGCCTTAAAGCATCAGATGTGGGGTGGGATGCTTGAGGAGCCTGTCAGACCGAGCCTGGGCTTAGAAAGTGTTCCTGGAGTGCTTTGCATGGCATTCTGCTTCCCAAGGCTGGGCAAAGCAAGAGTGCGTGGTAGAGCAATCCATATTGAAGGATCAGGGGAGGGGATGGGAAGGATGCTCTGGTTCTGCTCCTGAGATGTGCTGGGCTGGAGAAGGGCTCCTCACCCTAGTCTAGTGGGGAACAGTGGCAGCCCTTAGTCTCAGCATGCACGAGAGAGCAGGAGCACCCCAAGCCTTTCACAGTCACTGTCCATCCTGGGGGCTTTACCCTGGGAAGGGCATTTGTCTGCCTTGGCAGGGCTCTCCTGGGCACAGGAGCTCAAGGAGGTGAGTTTTCATCTGTAAACAAGAGAAACTTCCTGTGTGGAAGAGTCTCTATCTGGCTGTCCCCAAGGAATTACAGAGGCTCCCGTGTTTCTAGGTCTGTCTCCAGCCCAGGAGCAGGGCAAGTGTATGCTGCTTAGTTTGGTGGTAAAAGAGGTTTTGAATACAGCCCACTCTGTCTGGGGAAGGGGAAATGGCTGAGCAAAACAAAAAATGTGGGAGCAGAGTCCTTCTGCCCTGCAAATGTAATGGGGTCACTCCATGCTGGAAGCAGGCCAGGAGATGAGTTCTGGCTTGGGGCTCCTGTTCCTTGTTAATAATGATGAGTGTCTTCATGACCTCAGTTGTGCACAACTTCCCTTTCCAGCTCTGTGCTGGTTTACAAGAAATCTCTGCAGCTTCATCATGCTGCTTCCTATGGAAATAGTCTGCTAGCCTGTGTGCAGGGAGAAGGTGCTCATGATGAGTCTGACTGTTGAGCAGAGTTCCCTGAGGCCATGAGCCTTCCGCACTTTCTTCTTCCTAGTTATTCAAGTGAACTATTATCTATAATTTTAATGGGTTATCTATTGAAATTCTCCCCCGGCACTGTATTTTTGACTTTGACATGAATGTGTTTGGACTTGGTCCATGACTTGAACAGCCTGGGAAGAGCAGATGCCTACAGGGGTTTGGCCCAGCACAGCTGCTCTTGGCTGGGCACAACAGAATAATTGCTCTGAGAGTGGGTATGGGAGCAACTTCTGAAGGGTCTGAGGTGTGCTGGGGAAAGAGCTGGGATGGACCCAAAAATCTTCCTGCAGTGATGTTCTGGGGCTGTTGAAGAAGTCAAAAGCTACAAGCAGGGCAGTGAGGCATTTCTCAGAATTGAGGGCTGTCTTTGATTTGGTGATGGCATTAAAGTGCCAGGGTAGGTTGAGGAGTGGACATCTAGTATGTGATCTGAAGAGAACTGAGGTTTGTACTGGTCCCTTCTGGACCTTTGGGATGCATCAGACTTAGTTCTTCTGGCAGTGTGTGGTCTTTTCCAGTTTAGCCATCAAGGTCCCATCAGGCTCTAGGGCTGCTGTCCATGCCTTGATCAACCCAGGCCATGATGCCAGGGACTGAATTTTTGTAAAGGCCTCAATCCTTTGAGGTGGGGACCAAAGGGCTAGGTGTGTTTTATCCTGGACAACACTCCTCTAATGCAGAGAAGGGTTAGTGGATTTTTGATCCAAAGTGTCATGTTCTTACTGCACTTAATCTTCTGAGCTGTGCTCCTGCTTTGGCACCAAACATCACCTCTCAGTACAGCTGGCTGGCCTCTCCCCTAGGTACGGACGCTGTTTGTCAGTGGCCTTCCTGTGGATATCAAACCCAGAGAGCTCTACCTTCTCTTCCGACCATTCAAGGTAAGAAGGTCTTCAGATCTGTTTTTTGGTGGGAAAGATGCTGTTTTGTGGATGACCTGGCAGCAAAGGTCTGTCAGGGGAAGTAGGGATGACATGGGAACCTGAAGCCAGCATGGGATCTCATGACTTGTGCTCAACTGGGAAACCTCCCTGGGAGCCTGCCATTGGAATCACGCTGTCCCTAAGCTTGATGAAACCTGCTTGGTCAGCCCTGCTGCTCAACTGAACCAGCCCTTCCTTGAGGATGTCCTCATCCCCCAAACTCTCCATCCTTCTGTAATAACCACCTAGGCTGTCTCTGGGGAAGTGAGGTTTCCTTGTCTGCACTCCTCTAGCAGAGGGAGGGTGCTCTGTTTCCTCTAGGCACTAGCCAGGGCAGGGTGCTCATCTTTGTAGATGGATAAAGAGCTAGAAAATGGGATTCTTTCCCAAAGGGCCAGGATGGAACAGCTTAAATACCCCAGTCTTCTCTACTGGTGGAAAAGAAGTGTTATTGTCCCTCTTCCTACTGCAGCCCCTGCCCTATGGAGGGCTTGGTGTTTACAGGAACTCCAGATGACTCCTGTTGTCTTGTGTCTTGGTTGTAGCATGGCCTCTTCAGAAGCCTGACACTGACTTGCTTTCTTCTCTCCTGCAGGGTTATGAGGGGTCACTGATCAAGCTGACTTCAAAGCAGGTACCTCCTTCCAGCCTGTGTATTTTTGGCTTTTGCTAGCAAACTGGACATGTCAGGAGGGGAGAGAGGAGAAATCTCATTTCACTGTGTAAAGCACTGTCTGGGCAAGCACCAGCTACACAGCAGGGTTCTACTGACCCAGCATGTTCTTCATGTCTTCTCTTACTGCCCTGGGTGAGACCTGGGGCTTCAGCCTCAAACCTTGTACTGCCATCAGCCTTTCCCACTCCCATGCTGATCAAGGCAGGGGTACCCGTGCTGGGGGCTGTCAGAGTGAGCGGTGTCCCCACATGTAGGATTGCCAAAGTATTTGTGGTGAAGCAGATGCAGAGCAGGAATCTTGGGCCAATGGCCCAAGCTGTGCTTGAAGCCCCTATGCAGCTTAGGAGGGTCTCTTCTGCTGGTCTGGAGCAGAGGGGGTGGCAGGACAGCCTGAGGAGCTGGAAGGATTTTCCAAACTGAAATCGATGTTGGTTGTTTTTTTTTTTTTTTTAGCCAGTGGGTTTTGTGACCTTTGACAGTCGGGCTGGCGCTGAAGCAGCAAAGAACGCCTTGAATGTGAGTACCCAAATTGCCAGGGAGCTGAAGGGGCTGGGGAACACATGCCTTGCTAGACCCAGAGCTGAGGGCAGAGAAAGGGCAGGGTCTCCCAGCTGTGCCCTGGCCTGTGGAAGTGAAATGGTCCTGCAGCATCCCACCAAGGAAGCAGGAGAGCTGTTCAAGGCTGACATCAGCCTGGGCAAATGGATGCAAGCTGTCTCCATGTAGTTTTTGACTACTGGAAGACAGCTGAGGTGGCCTCTGAGGGCGTGGGGAACTGCTGTGACTCAAGAAAATATCTTGAGGATGGTCAACATGGAAGAGACACCCAAAATGATCCCCATCCTGTGGGAGTGTTGGTGGGATCTGGTCAGCAAGACATGGTCCTGCTGTGCTGTAGACTTTGCCTTGAGCTTTGTGACACCTGCTAGTGCCTCTGCTCAGGCTGGCAGAATATGTAGTGGCACCACAGATGGGAGCTCCCCCACAGATGGGAGTTGTTCCAACTCCAGTATAGACAGAGTTATCCCAGCTTCAGCAGACAGACCTTTCCTGAGCCGTCTTGGTAGCCATCCCTGCTATACTGTTTGGTGAATCACATGTAAGGAGCTGTGTCCCTCATTTTGGAAACAGTGGTCCTGGGCCAGCTGAACATAAAAATAAAAGCATGTGAGAACTTGAGTGTTGCAGTGAGGTGACAAAAATCTAGGCACGTGACTGCAGTGTGGTGGCCTTGGTTCCTCAGTTGGGCTTTTCTCCATGAATAACCACAGCCTGTGCTTGGGACTGGAGCTTCACCTCTGAAAAACTCCTGTGCTCTCTCCTGTGACAGGGCATCCGCTTCGACCCTGAGAACCCCCAGACCTTGCGGTTAGAATTCGCTAAAGCCAACACGAAGATGGCCAAGAGCAAGCTGATGGCCACACCCAACCCCACCAACATCCACCCTGCCTTGGGTGCACATTTCATTGCACGGGACCCCTGTGAGTATGCTGGGAGGGGCTTGGAGGTCATGGCTCCAACCTGAGAGGTGCCAAACTCTGGGAATGCTGCCACAGTGGAAAGGAACCCAGACCCCCACCTCTGCTCTGCCTGAAATCTGCCTGGGGTGGGGAGGCCAGCAGGATGTTGGAGCTGCAGGAGAATGACAGGCATCTGGCCAACACAGAACTGTTGAGACATGAAAGTTGGATTTGGTAGCTCAAGTGATACCATAAATCTTTTAAAGCATCCCTAACTGTGAAGCATAAAGGAGGAGTTGTGTGCCATCACCCTCTATGTAGCCTGGTGGACTGAGAAGCCCTGCTGAGGCTTATGGGGTGACCTGTAATGTGGCTCTGAGCCCCCTGTCCCCTGTGGCACCACCCCTCTGCTGCCTGTGTGGACCAGTCTGTCCAAAGCCCACGTGGGGCTGTAATGCAACACATTCTTGGCTTCTTCTGGCAAGGCTGGGAGGCCAGAGGAGCAGCTGTGCACACTGATTTTATACCTCACCAAGATGGCAGCTTTAGCCTGGGGTGGGGAATCCAGAGCCTGTCCCCAAAGCAGGCTGTTGGGGCCAGCTACTGGGACGCTGTCCCCTTGTCTCCTCCTCCTGTCTAGATGACCTGACTGGAGCGGCTCTCATCCCAGCGTCCCCAGAAGCCTGGGCTCCCTACCCGCTGTACACCACGGAGCTGACCCCTGCCATCCCCCACGCCGCCTTCACGTACCCGGCGGCTGCTGCTGCGGCCGCTGCTCTTCACGCTCAGGTGAGTCGCTCCCCACCTCCCGTTCCAGGGCTGGGCCCTCCTGTCTCCCCGCCACCGTGCTCTCATTCCCGCAGTCTCCGCTTGGCCGGTTCGACCCTGGTCTCTGCACCTTGGCTCCTGGGCAGAGCCTGATCCCGGCTGCAGGGCAGGGGTGCCCAGCCCCGAGCCAGGCCAAGGGAGGGGGGTCTGTGTGGCCGAGAGCAGGCAGAGCTAGGTGATGATTTCTGACCCTGCAGGTCCAGCCTGTTTTCCTGCAAGGGGCAGGCAGGTGGGAGGAAGTCAGGGCTCGATTTCTGGCTGGCCCTGTTGCTCCCCATGGCCAGAGAACTACATTGAGGGACTGCTGGGAGGCAACACTCTCTGCCAGCAAGTAACATAGCTATGAAATGTCATCCAAGTCACAGCGAAAGCAAGGGGCTTAGCTCTGTGCTACATTGAAGGGCTCAGCTGGGACCCCATGGGTTGAATGATACAAACACTTCCAAAGCTGGAGGAGGGTGTCCTTCAGGAGATGAGTGACTAGAGCCTTGCCAGAGTGAGGAACTGTGACGGAACAGGGTGTTAGCCATCCTGGGTACAGGCTAGTGAGGAGGGTTGTTCCATGCATGAGCCTCTGGAAGTGCAGGTGGTGGTGCAACCAGCTGCCTGGTGTCCCAGGATTTGCTTGCTGACAGCCTGGGATGTAGGGATGACTGTACTGGTCTGACACTGCGATGCTTTAATGTACAGAGACCACACAAAGTCCTTGTGAACATGCAAAGGGAAAGTCAAAACAGTGTAGCAGTGTCCTAATTCCAAGTTACGGTGCTTGGCTTGAAGCACTTGTCCAGGAGAAGCCGAAGCCCCTGTCCCTGCCCTGCTCAGTGTGACAAGCCAGCTCTGCTCTGCCTGCTTCTGTCTCTGCTCCTGTAGTGGTGCCACGGGAGACTGGGGCAGTGGGACTGAGTGTTGTGGCTTAACCTCTGCTCTCTGTCCTGCCAAGCAGGGTGTTGACTCCTAGTCTTCCCTGCTTAAATGGAGAGGAAGAGGAGCTATGTCCTCTTGCCATCCCAGCTGGCAGTAAGCTATGTTGGCCCTTGGGCATCCTGTTGCTTCCTGCAAGCTTTGTGGTGGTAACTGCCCAGCTTCAAGCCAAGCTTGCTTCCCAAATGTGATGTGGAGTAGATGCTGACTCCTGTCCTCTGTCCTGCCCCTCTCCCACCTGCAGACCTCTCCTGCTTCTGCCCTTCTACAGGTGAGCTGGTGTTGGGCTGAAGCTCCTGGGAGGTAGGGAGAAATACTTTGGGATTCAGGACAGGACCAGGAAGAACACTGGAATGTTCTTCCGAAGATCTCCAGAGTCAGGCTGGGTCTTCAGTGGGAAGGTTGTGCTTTCTGGTGTTTTCCAAAAGTTGGTGGTGGTGCCCACAACTACAGGGCTGTGCTGTGCTCCTCAGTACCCCTTGTCTGTGTAGGGTGGTGGTCAAGGTTGAATTGTCCCTAGATGGAGGACGAGGAAAAATCAACCCCTCTGGCCTCTCTGAGGTGGTTGAGGGAGGTGAAACTTTTACTGCAGTTTCTTCCAGGATGGTCTTTGGTGATTGTATAGGGACCCTGAGTGTGAGGGTTAGACACCAAAACTTTATGGTGCATAGTGGGAGAGAAAACTCTGTTCTTGTAGAGTGGAGGGTATTAAGGAGGCCTGCAGCTACATCTTTTCCCTCTGGGGTCTTAGTTCCTGCCCTCCAGCTGGTGAGCTACTGGTTTCCCAAGAGGTTGTCTGGCCTCCCCATAAGACCCTGAGGAGCTCCCCGTGTAGGTAGAGCTCCCTGCCCAAGGGGGTCTGTGGGTCCCTAAGGCCTCTAAGCCTTAGGGAGCCAGTGTAGCCCCTCCAGGCTGTGGCTGGACCCAGCTCTTTTCCAGAGAGGCTGCTGGGCAGTCCCAGCTGCTCCTGGCTGTGCTGAGCTGGTGCTGACCCTGCAGGAGCACATCCTGGCACAGGATAGGTTACCAATAAAATTTAGTGGGGTTAAATATTACTCGTGCTGGCAGCTCTGAGCTGGAGCCCTGTCCCTTGCACAGCTGAGGGTGGAGCACAACAGGGAGGTGACTTTTGCTCACAAACTGGGCTAAAAGCTCTGTCCTTAGTCTGTGTGTGCTGAGCCCTTGGTCCTCACTGGGAGGGGCTGGCTCACTCATGTGGTGGGCTTTTGGGTTATTCCCCAGAACAGTCACAGTTCTTCTTCCTGGTGGACTGGTGTTGGCTGGAGGGCATCTGTGGGGATGGCCAGAGCTGTAGCAGCTCCATAGTGAGCAGCCTTGAGGCAGGCAAGAAGTTGGAGGATGTAGCTAAACCAAGATCTTGTCATAAGAGATTTAAACCTGAAGGGCTCATGCTCTTGCAGTGCCGAGTTTAGCAAGGGGGAGAGGAGGTGGTCTGGCCTGGCCTCCTGAAGAGCTGCCCAGAGGACTGGCAGAAGGGATGAGGGGCAGGAGGTGGTGAGAGGCTGGCCTGGCCACTCCCAGCTGATGGCTGCTGCTCCTGGCACATCCATGCCTTGGCAATGCTCTGGGCAGGCACCAGGCTGCTGTAGCTGTGACCGCAGCCTGACCCTGCCCCACCGGGTATTCTGCTGACTTTAAGATTGTCCCATCTGCCTTCCCTCCCTCCCACCCTCTCTCAAATCCCTCCTTTGATGTCCCTAGTGAACTCCAGCCATGATGCCAGCGCAGGCTAGCCCCGAAGCTCAGAGCTGTCCCTGGAGATGGGACGCCCTAGTGATGCCTTATTGCAGCTAGTGGAGTGGCTGTACTACAGCTCCATTCCTAGAAGTGTTAAGCATGATGGCAGCCACGTCTGGAAAGACTGGTAAGGTAACCATCTCTCCTCCAAGGTGCACTGTGGGATTTGCAAGCTTCTGCCCATCTCTGTAGCCCGTATCTCCTTGGCAACCCAGTGCATGGGCCTCACGCTACCCACCCACCAGAGCCTGGGGAATGAGATGCCAGGCCTTCTTTCTAACCCACATCTCCAACTTCGCAGCACATGACATGGCGCACACAGCATGGCACCATCTTACATCAGCTCCTCCTAGCTGAGCCAGGCTCGGCCAGGCCCTGCCGGTGGGAGGGGAGCAGCCCGGTTGAGCTGGGGCAGAGACCACCCTGCCACTCGGCCTGAAAGAAACCTGGTTTCTCCCCAACCTTGGTCCATCGAGGGCAACCAGAAATACACCTTGACCTCACTCCTGGCACACGGTGGGGGAGGTGAGTGACGTGGTAGTGATAGCACACGACTAAATTTTAGTGGGCACCTTAGACATCAGCACTTGCCGGTCACTTTGTTCCAGAATTGCATACCGGGACAGACCCTGCCCTTAATCATGGGTCTAATCTCACCTCTTTCCTCTCCAGTAATGGAAATGGAGTCAGTTCCTACCTGGAGCTTGGCTTCTCTCTTGCAACCTGAAATCACAGGCAGGACACAGGTCATGTGAGCCGTAATGGAGGGAATTGGCAGCCTGGGAGAGAGGGGTGTGGTGTAGGAGACTGGGAGCTTGGGAAGACGGAAGGGCCTGGGACTGGTTGGCAGGGGGATGGTTGGTGTTTGACTGAAGGAAACGAGCCCTGGTTCAGTTCTCCCTGAAGTGGTTCTGAGCAGACTTTTTTCCTCTCTGTGGAAGTGATGATGGGATAAGAAGCCACCAAAGATGAGGCCCTAGGTCTGCCTTTGCCCTTGGAAAACTGTGAGGTGCAAAGATGTGCAGAGCTGGCCTCCTGGGAAGATGGGAAGAGCTTGACACAGGCATAGAGACAATGATACAGCTTGTTTTGTTCTGCTTGGTCCTGGTGGACACGTCCATCCATTGCTGGTAGGATGGAGTTGGGCTGCCTTCTGTCTCTGAGGTGGAACCACTGATTTTGGGGTGCCTCTAAGCCAGGCTATGAGTGTGCAGCAGGGGATGCCAGGGCTATCCATGCTTCTAGAGCTCTTTTGTAGAGAAGCTTCCACCTGTGACAGCATCAGTGAGGAACTCTGCTCTCTGCAGGACTTGCCCTGGGAAGCAGGGGCTGGATGCAGGATTGGCTCATAAGAACATGGCCACATGGTGCTGCTGGAGACACAGCTGATGTGTTGGGTACCTGGAGTCCTGGAGACCCTGGTAGGTGTTTCCAAGGCAGGCAGCCAGGTCAAGACCTGAGGGCAGAGAGATGCCAGTCTTTTTGGGAGTGGGCTGCCCAAGGTTCCCTTGCAGCATCCACTAGAGACCTTGAGGAGAGGGCAGAGATGGGTCTCTGGTTCTGGGACCTGTCCAAATGAGTAATGGGTGGAAGGAGCAGTCCTGGGTCATGGCTGTGTGTTTGTGCAAGAGCCTGAAAGGACCTTGGGACTTCCTAGCACTGGGTTGAGGCTGATCCCACTGATGAAAGCAGAGGTTGGTACTCCAAACCCCCTTTCCCTTGCAGCGAAGCTGGCAGACCTGCTCTAGACTGAAGACAGTGATGAGTTTTCTGTCCCTAATAACTTGTTGCCTGTTGGTGCTGTCATGTAGGGACTTCCCAGGATTATTTCTCTCTGGGCAAGCTCCATGCTTCCCTGAGATGTGAAGCCTCTGATTCAAGATGTTCATGGTTGTGGTAACTTTTTAAACTCCAGTGATGGCATAGCCGGCCAAGCAGCCCCAAGTCAGCTGTTCCCTCCTAGCCAGGGAGAAGCAGGCAGGAGATGCTCTGAGCAGCCTCTAAGCAGAGGATGCTCCTGAGCAGTTGTCCTCACTAAGTGGTGGGTGAATGGGACTGATATGCCATCTGAAGAGACTTGTGGCCAACAGTGACTCTCCCTGGCTGGTTCAAGCCAAGACAAAGCAGCACAACTTACTTGCTGTGGAAGGGGAAATGCTTGTTTGCTGCAGTCTGAGAGAGGGGTGTGTCTCCCTGAGCCGTAGGGATAGAAGGCATTGGATTGATGGATGGATGCATGCCTGTTAAAATGTTCCCAAGCAAGAGGATGGATCAGTGCCTGTCTTGTCCCACATGCTCCTCGTCCTGATGTGGAATGATGTGCTCATCCTTCAGCTCACCCTCGCCAGAGCTCCTTGGGGACCTGCACGCACTCGATCCCACTGCATTTGGTTTTCCTGGTGGTGGGCTGAGCTGCTGTGGTCCCACACCTCATCGTTCTCCCACACCAGCCCCCTGAGGAGCCCTTGAGCAGGTGGCCTGGGTGCAGTGCCCGCTGCTGGGGCGGGTGTGTGTCCAGCACACACCAGTGGGTGAGGTGGTGCCTGTGCTGCCTGTCCTTGCCTGCCTGGGCCATGTTCCCATGGGCTGTGTTTCCAGCTGGAGCGGAGCAGCTCTCACCAGCCACCAGTGAGGGCTGCCCAGGGCTCACACCCAATAACCTGTGGTTCTGCCTGCTCTGTGCTCGTGGCTCACCAGGGCGAGGATCTGAGGATCTCAGCAGCACTAGTGAAGATGCTGCTCTGCACTTCAGCAGCTTGGCAGCAAGATGCAGCTCTTGGACGTGTTAGCTGGATCCTACCAGCTCTTGGGAGCACAAGGAGCGCTTTGTCCCTGCCTGCACTGGAAGCCTTTCTGGTCCCTGGGGACCATTCCAGCTGTAGAGATAGATCGGAGCTTCAGGAGTTGCTGGGGCTGGCTGCGGATCTAGAGGTAACTAAGGAGGAAAGGCAGGTCCTCCAAGCCAAAGGTAGCTTGAGGAGGGACCTGTGTACTTGATCTTTTCTTCTTCTCTTTCCTTCTGAAGGACTTGCTCTCCATGAGGATGGTGGACAATTGGATACTTAAATTCTGAGGGCAATTGGGAGAGACAAAGGAGGTTTTGACAAGGAGAGTGAAGCTCTGATGGGCTGTTTCTCTGCCCCATTTATAATTTCATTGTGGTTTTTAGGTAGCTGCTGGTGTTGTGCTGCAGAGAGGGGAGAGGTTCCTGGCCTCTGGGAGGTGGCAGGCAGAGGCACACATTTCTCCTCTCCAGGTGTTTTCTGGGACAGATGTTGAAGGCAGCAGCACAAGGCCGCTGCAGTTGGCCGGCAGTAGCTGCCTCGTCCATGCAAGCAGGAGATGTTTTGGTGGTGTGACCAGACTCCTTTCCAGCTGTGAGCTAATGCCTCTCCAGAAACAACTGTGTCTCTTCCAGTAAAAGCTTCTCTTGCTCTGCTTTCCTCACCCAGTGCTGAACATCGCCATTAGTTCTCAGCTTCCTCCTTGACAGATGTAATATTTTGAGGGGTATGAAGAGAAAACTCCCTTGGCAGGTGCCTAGAGAATGTCCTCTTGGCTATCTACTGCCTCTGATCCACTGCTTTCTGCTGGCTTCAGGAACATTCCTCCTGCTGAGTTTCTGCCTCATCCCATCAAGCCCTTAATCTTTTTGTGGGCTGAAAGACCTGGCAGGTCATTCCCTCACCCTCACCAGCCTTGGATTGTACCCAGGATTGTCACATCTGTAGCAGCTCCTGCGGTGCTCCAGGCTGAGCCTCTCTGAATGCAGGCTGGTGGTCTGTGGGGCCACGGTGGGCCAGGCTGGGTGGGTTTGGTGTTGTGAGCATTGTAGGCCTGCAGGAGGAAGGCAAGGAGGGGTGGTCCACTGCAGCGATGGTTTATTAGCACCAGAGCTACGAACAGTGCATGTTTTAAGAGAAAATAAGGACTGCTGTTGAAAGTGGAGGTGCTGAGGCTCTGCAGCTGGGCCAGAAGGTGGCTCTGAGGACAGGATGGAGGGCAACCAGGCTGGGCTGTACTGGCACCTGGCTGTGCTGCTTGGCTGAGCCTGCGTGGGATGGAAGTGGCTCTCAGGGTTAAGCACTTACAGTCTTGTGAACGAAAGGAGAGTTTCCTGTTACTGCTGGGCAGAAGGAAACTGCTTCCAGCTGTTGAGGGGAGGGGTGTGGAGTGGGAGACACTGGCCAGAGACGACGGCTGCAGAGGAGATGTGGCTCTGCTGAGCAAGCACTTCCTGGTGACAGGGGTTGTGGGGAGCAAGAAACCCTTGTCCTTGCTCTGGCAGCTGCTGTGGTGGCCCTGTAAGTTGTCAGTGATGCTGCTGCCCATTCCAAGCCTTCCTGGGTGGTGTCTGTGCACAGTGTGGTGGCTGTGGCTGGGCAGCAAAGGTCCCTCTCCCAAGCTAAAGGAGAAATGAAAAGACACTCTGTGTGGCACTTTGGTCCTGGCCCTAGATGGGACCCCTCATTGGGAAGGAGGCTCTTGGTGACATCCATGCCCTTGATTTCCATGGCTGGACTGACTGGGATGCTGTACCATGAAGTGAGGTATGGGGCCAGCTGGGAGCTGATTTAGTGGCACCCAGTTGCCTTGTGAAGGTGTCTGGCAAGAGTCCAGCAGATTATGGAACTGTGGAATGGTTAGAGTGGGAAGGGACCTTAAACCAATCTCATGTCACCCCCATGCCATGTGCAGGGACGTCTTCCACTAGACCAGGTTGTTCCAAGTCTTGTCCAAACTGGCTTTGTTCTGAGCTGATGGGAGGCTCCTGTGAGGACAGAGCTTCTGCTGACTGGCAGGGCTCCTTTAGCAGCCACCTCCTGGAGAGGGACTCAAGGCCCATAGCTGATGTGGCGTCAGTTCCCAGCATCGCAGCCCTCGTGCCTGTGGGGGGAGGACTTGGCCACTGCAGGCAGCAGTGACAAGCTTGTGGCAGTTTGCTGTAAGTCTCTGCACATCCTTGGGAGAGGAGCATCTAGCCAGGCTTGTTTGGGTGAGGGGACAGCTGTGCTAGGATGAATGGGACAAGGGCAATGGCTCACATGGGGCTGCAGGGGGTTTTTCTGTCACTTTTCTCCCTTAGAGCCAAGTCCATCATTGTGCTGGTTCCCAGAGCCCTGAACGTGCTGATGCTGTGCTTCTCTCCTGGCAGCTGGGGAGGGAGG
>WEKY01033670.1:1259757-1317005 GCA_013390045.1 Picathartes gymnocephalus
GGGGGGTGGTTGCTGTGCTCCAGCAGCAGGACCAAACTCCAGTTGCTGCTCCAGCTGCTGGATCTGTGCTCATTCAAGTGGCACGGGCTTGTCTCCTGCTGCTCTCAGGCACGGAGCTGCTGATGCATCCCAGCTGGACACCTTGGCCCTGCTGACCAAATGGGGTCATCATCCAATGGGATGTCCGAGGCTGTGGGGCTGGATGTTGCCAGCTCACTGTGTTTCCTAAGGGGCTGGAAAGTGTCCAGTTACTGTCCCTATTTGCTTGTTAGGTCCTCATCCAGCCCCTTCCTTGGCAAGGAGCAGGTCTGAGAAATAGATGTGGCAGCAAGCACCTGCCAGGGAAGCCTCCAAGTCTTGCTGGTTTGCAGCTCTGCCAAGTTCTTCCCATGGTGTGGTTTGCCTGGTAGCCACTCCTGGTAGCAGGGTTGGGGCTTGGAAAACTCTGTGGGCCTCTGCTGTAGTGGATGAGCCATTTCTTCCCCACTACATGGTCCTGTAGAGGTTGTCTGGTTTTAATGTGTGGCCTTGAGATGCCTCCTTTGGCTGGCTGAGGGGTAGAGCTATTCAAGTAGTATTTGGAGTTCACCGTGGAGCCTCCTTTCCATGCTGGAGACGTTTGCTCCGTGGACCTTGCACATGGCTTGAAGGAGCTGAAGGTTTGTACTCTGGCTGAGATAATCCTGGATCATCAACCTCTGCCGTGGCTTTCTTTTCCAGATGCGCTGGTATCCTCCCTCTGAAGCTACGCAGCAAGGATGGAAGTCTCGTCAGTTTTGTTAGTTTGTTAGTAAGTAACTAATTACTCTTGGAGTCAGGTCTTTGTCTTTCTCTTTCTTGGGCTCCTTAGAGTCTTGTGGGGAGGAGGGATGGGAGCTTGGGCTCAGCCTCACACACCCACCCAAGGAAGTGGTTGGGTTTCTTGGACAGGTGATGGGAGCAGGGAGAACCCCCAAGCCACAGGTTGGGGATGGGGCTGTGGGAGACACTCAGGACACAGGTCCAGCTGGTCCCGCTCACCGTGCTCCTCTCCCACAGTGTCTCTTCTTGGCTTGTGTTCCTCCTCCCTGCCTCTCCGCAGAGGGATGTGCCAGGGACGATTGCTCCGACTCCTCTGGATTTGGTATGTGGCCGGCGGACACTGCGCCTGGCCCCGCCACGCTGCCCCCGAGGCTGCCAGCACCCTTTTCCCGGACTGTGAAGGCACTGCAGCCCCAGCCATGGGCTCTGTGTGCTGCCTCCATCCCTCTCTCCATCCGCCCCTCCATCCCTCCCTCAAGCCATCCCCAGGACCTCCTCCCTGACTGAGCTTTGCCACCTGGCTGCACTGAAACCCAGCCGGAGGGCTAGGTCCTGGGCTTCCTCGGGCTCACCCTGCCCCGGGGGCAGCTCGGCTGAAGGAATAGAAAGGCAAAATGGGTTTTGCATGTTTTCTGGCATGAATTAAAACACTTAACTTGTGTCTGTGTGAGTGTAAGTTTGTTTGTTCTAGCGTTTGTGTAACCGTTAGCAACAGGTCTTGGCCCAACGGATTGATCCATCAAGGTTTTCCTCTTGCTTCGGTGAAGACTTGGCTTTGAGAAATACTAACTGTCCTTGTCTCACCCCTTCTCCCACCTCTACCCTCCCCTCCCCAGGATGACCAGAAAAATTTGAAAAATGCTTCTTTTTTCTTTTTCTTTTTTTTTTTTCCAAAGTACAATGCACTGGGTTTTTGTTCTCCTCCATTCTGCTCATTTTAAAGTCAGGGTTATTATATTATTTTTTTCCTTCTTCAGACTTCTATATATAGAACAGCTGTAAGATATTTAACCTTTTTTTTTTTTTTCCCCCCCCACCCCACATTCTTCTGATTGGAGAGCATCCAGTCCTGCCAAATAATCAGCCATCCTTATGGGAATACCGAACAAAAAAAAAAGTATGAGTATTTTTGTACCATGTGTAATAAGGAAATATTTATGCATCATAAAGAATTTCTTGTGTGTTTGTGTGCAATTAATTATTATTATTATTAAAGAGAAATTGTAATCCTGTAAGATAAGTTAATGTTTAGTTAAAAGCTTGAAAAAGAACGGTTGTCTTCTGTACCAATCATTCAGTCAGGCATAGTAAACAAGAAATTGTGCAATTTTTGTTTTAGCATCTTATTGCTTGGTATTGAAGTGCTTTAAGTATTATCTGACCATGGCTGTCTTGCTTGTATTAAAAGATTTGAGAATAAGTTGCTCTACAATTGCTGATCCTATGAGAATGTGAAACTGGATAATATATGAAATGCAACCAAAAGAAATATATATATATACCCAGAGGCTGCTGTGACTTTTTCTGTGGTCTTGGGTGTCTTCTTGTGGGAATGGTGTGGGATGCTTCAGGCCCAGCGTGGCCCCTCCCTGGTCCTGTTTCCCAGGCTGGTTTGGGATGCAGCTGAGGACTGGGAGATGAGATCTTCCCTACCCTGCTGGGAGAAGAAGGGCATGTGTTGGGAGGGTTGGTAGCGCAGAGCTCTGCTGGAGGCCTCTGCGAGGGCAGCCCTGAGCTTTTTTTGGGTGTTTCTGTTCCCCCTCCCAGCGTCTGTGGAGGCTGAGGGCCTCTCCTCTGTGCCAGCAATGCAGGAGGAGATCTCCATAGAAGGCAAACGTTCTCCATGGCTGGAGCATTGCCTTGTGCCTGCCCAGCTCCTGCTCTGATGCCTGGGCTGCCCAAACCTTTGCGTGGCCTTATCTGTACCCACTAAAGCAGCGGTGGGAACAGCAGTCGTGGGACAGGGGTTGGTTGTCCCGGTGGGAATCTGCATGCAGGGGCTCTCCCTGCTGTGCCTCAGGAGTCCCCAGGGCCTGGCTTGCTGACCCCTGCGCCAGGGCACTCCAGGGCCCTCCCACTCAGCTTCCCGCCCCAGCGATCAGCGTTTTCCTTTCTCCCCAGGGCTTTGAGGGCAGCGCTGAGCGAAAGCAAGGGAAAAAATTAGTGAAAGAAAAAGGCAGATCTAAAAATAGCCCCCCTGGCCCCTGTGCCTGGGAATGGACTCGAGCGAGCGCTGCCGCTGCAGGAAGTGACTCGCAAGGGGGCTGCCCGCACCAGAAGAGGGCTGCCAGCCCCTGCCCAGGGGCTTCCCCCTGCCTGCCGCCCAGGCTCTTGCCTGCATCCCGGCTCCAGTCCCAGCTCCAGTGGCCCGGCTCTTCCCTGCTAGGTCTGTTCACATCTCACAGCTCTGCTCACCTGAGCGGAAACACTCCGGAGAGCAGCGGGGCCTGGTGATGGGAGCGTGCAAGGCTTTAAATTATAGAGCAGACTTTTTCCTGTTCGGGTTTTTTTTTTTTTTTAAGCCTTTAGCACATGCATTAACATGGCCAGGCCATGAATAATTTACGCCCGGCTCTATTAAGCTTTTACACTGGTACCCGCTTGCCTCGGAGCTAAAGTAGGTCACGTCTGCTACGAGGGTCCCCAGGTGTCCCTTCCCCGGCCGGCGGAGGCGTGTGGGCACACGTGTGCCCCGGGTCGGCCGTGTGTGCACTGCCCCGAGCCCACCCCGGCTGCTCCCGATGGGGTCCTGCTCAAAGGGACGCTCTGGGAGGTGATTTGGGGACACAGAATGTCCCCAAAATATCCACATCCACAGACAGGATGAAGCTCTAGGTGCAGGGAAGCTCTGGGTGGGGCATGAGCTGTTGGCATCATCCGGGAATTGGTGCAGGTCATGGTACCTTTGGTCCTTGTGTGGCCTGGGCATGTCGGCGAATAGCCAAAGGACAAACCTACCAGGCAATAGAGAAGATGACACTGAGACTGGAAAAAACATAGGGGGAAAAGGCTGCTTTTGTCATGCTTTCATTTTACACTTTACTACTCCTCTTTTCCTTGTTTAGAAGGTGGGACAAAAGATCAATCTTGGACCTTTTGGACTCTTTTCTCCTGAGCATGCTGTGCTCTGCCACAGTGTGTGGTCTGGGCACTGAGGCAAGGAACACTTTGGGAATAGAAAATCCAGCTGTTGTGATGCAAAAGGGCCTCTCTGCATGGCTGTGCTGGATAAGCTGCTCCTGTTGGAGGTGATTAGACATGCTCACAGCCAGCCAGGGGAGCCAGATCCAAAACTCTGTCCCTGCTGCAACCAGAGACGTAGGAAGGGATTCAGGTCATCTCACACCAGCATTTATCCAGTGATGTGCTGGTCACAGGAGCTCCTTTCTCTGAGGCAGGAGCATCCCACAACACTGATGCTCCCCTCATGTCCCACAGTTTTGCTGATGGTTAAGGGTCCCTAGATGCAGCTCCATCATGTGGGTGACGATCAGTGCCTTTTACCCATTTCTCCAGGAAATGCGATGAAGAGCAGTTCAAAGGGCTTTTGTAAAGGATGAAACCCCAGCAATTCCCATCTGCTGGTCTGTACCAGCACTGCTGCCACAATCCCCTTTCCTGTTCTCTCTCAGGCCAAAGTCTGTCATGGCTAGAGATCATTTTGAACATCACTGATGACCTGGCCGTTGTTTGTCCATCAGGCAGAGAACAATGGCCACAGCTGTGAGGAAATGCCTCAGAGAGCCCCAGCTCCATCCTGGAGCAGGATTTAGCAGCTACTGCTCCCTGCTGATTTCCACGAATCATAGACTCACAGAATTTTTAAGGTTGGAAAAGCCCTCTAAGACCATCAGGTGCATCCATTCCCCAACACTGCCAGGTCCATCACTAAACCAACATTTTCAAGCGCCACGTCTTTGAACAGTTCCAGGGATGGTGACTCCACCACTGCCCCGGGCAGCCCCTTACAATGCCTGATCACCCTTTCAGGGAACAAAGTTTCCCCAACACTCAACCTAAACCACCCCGGCACAACCTGGGGCCTTTTCCTCTCATCCTGTCCCTTGTTCCTTGCGAGCAGAGCCCAACTTTCCCCCTGGCTGCCCCTCCCTGTCAGGGAGTTGTGGAGAGCCAGAAGGTCCCCCCTGAGCCTCCTTTTCTCCAGGCTGAGCCCCCCACCACTCCCTCAGCTGCTCGTGGTGCTGCAGCCCCTTCCCCAAGTCCGTTCCCTTCCCTGGATGTGCTCCCACCCCTCAATGTCATGAGGGGCCCAAAGCTGAATACAGGATTTGAGCTGTGGCTCAAAAAAAAAAAACAAAAAAACCTGCATCTCATGCAATGTTGCTGGGATTCCCCTGGCAAACAGGTGCTGTCCACCCCCGTGAGGGTGAGGAGCAGGTCTCCTGTGGTCAGGGAGAATCACACGTCTGCGGTGCCCCAGCCCATGGCACGCGGCCAGATAAAATGACTCGCCAAGATGTATAATGATGGACAAACTCAGTAGCACCTCTGGAAGAGGCGGGTTGGGCTGGCAGGTGTACAAGAAGGCTCAGGCAGGCCTGAAATATCACCAGGAGGGCAGAAAGAGGTAGGGAATGATGGACACCAAGCAGGGAGGAGACAACGTGCTTGCTGCCTAACGATTCCTTATTGCACAGTGCCCCCTCTCAGGAGTTTTGCTTAGATATCACCACACTCTCACAGCTCCAGAAATACCTCTACTCTCCCCCTGCCAAACACCTGCTAGTAGAGTTATTCCCCAACCCAGCAACAAGTCTGTAGGGTCGGAATGGGCATCCCAATACCTCATGGAAAGACACAGGTGATAAACAACGGATGGCACAGGGATCATGTAACAAAATACACCCCAAAAATAACAGGGAAAGGTGAAGGGGGACAGGTCCCACCCTCAAAGTGATGGATGACATCCCAGAGAGGCCTTGGGACTCAAGGTGTTGCTGTGATGGGATCCTGGGGGTTATTAATTACAGGAGGTAACTCGATGGCGATTCAAAAATACATGGTATCGGGTCAGTTCCACAAAGAACAAAAGCTGCTCTGAGCCCGTCAGGCTTTAACGGCATTATTTGGGATAGTGTGATGAGAAATGTGCTCCTGGTCTGCGCTGTCACGACATGTACAGTTTAGCAGGAAAGCCAGGAGGTGGCATCCGAGACCTGAGCACAGGAAACTAGGACACTCCTCCAGCTGCAGTTTGCAACTCGGGACGAGGAGGAAACATGCATGCATTTTGTCATGCACCTTCTCCTCCTTGGGATGGGGAAAGCAGAGATACTTTAGCCAAAGAATCTCTATATTAAGTTAATAGAGGAAAATACTTTAATTTTTTCTGCTCAGCTACAGCGTTGTTATCAAAAATACACTGAATTTGAGCTGGGACGGGATGGGATGGGAGGATGTTGCTTCATAGTCCGCCCGGGCTGGGGTGGGACTATCACCGCTCAGGCCGGTCCTGGCTTGTTCCAGCTGAGCCTGGGAATCCCCTGAGGCTGGAGCTGTCCCTCTTCTGGGTGCCTCTCCCACGCATAGCTCCCGGTATTACTCATTTAACTCAGAAGAAATGTGATGGCTTCTGCGATGACACAGCCGTGACACACTCGGGTCTCTGTCTATACGGGGAGTGAGAGCCACCCCGGTGGGGCGCTGGGCAACCTGTGCAGCTCCTTTGGCGAGTGAGCACCAGGGTCACCCCTCGGTGTGTTGGGACAGACAGGAGACGGCGCTGGGACACTAGCACGGGACAACCTGGGATGCCTGAAGGGAGAAGAGGCCACTGCTGCACTTGCAGGTCTCAGCCCAGCGCAGGCAGGAAACCCAGAAGAAGCAGCTGCAGCAACCCCTGGGACAGGGGAATACCGGCTCCTGAAAAAAACCTGGAAGGATCTCCAAATACATCCAAAATATCCTGCTGTCTTAGTTTGGGGTGCTCAGATCAGGAGAAATCCCAGCTTTTCCCCTGGGATGCAGATGGGTTGGAGTCTCTAGAGTGTTTGTCCTGCTATGGGAACCCAGAGCTCTCTCCCACTCCCTCCATTTCCCATGCTCCCTAGGCATGGCAGAGCATGCCTCATCACCTGGGCTTCATCCAGTGGGCTTCTTCAGGTGGGGTTCACCTGGTGGGCTTAATTGTGGTTGACACATTCCTTTCATGCCCCTCTGGGTGCCAGGAGTGAGTCGGACCTCCTGAATCTCTGCTGGGTTCCAAGTCTCCATGCTGCTTACCCGGGACAGGAGATACAGCAGGCAAAGGGAGAGTGGCAGCTTGTGCCAGCATGTGCCAGCAATTACTGACTGTCAGGGCAGGCTGGTCCCACCACTGATAGGTTTCCATCACTTCCCTTGGCCCTTTGTCCTCTTGCTGTCCTTGGCATCATGCTGAGGGCTGGGTTGGTTGCTCAGGGCTCTATGGGTGACAATATGATGCCCCTCGTGGGACAGCTACAAGTGCTTTTCTCTTTCTGGTGGCAAAGACAGCAAGACCTGCCCGCCCCCAGCTGGAGTCACTCAGAATGTGCTGGAGTTTCCCAGAGATCTGTCACTCTTAAGGTTCATGAGCAAGGTCTTGACAAAAGAGCCTCATCCTTGCAAATGTCAGGAAAAGGCTGTCAACTACTCTGTGTCCACAGTGTCCCTGGTGTCAGCCTGAGCTGGATCATTCTTCCCTCAGTAAGAAGCGTTATGGCTGCCCAGCTCCAAATACCTGCCACCTCCTCCTTGCCAGGGGTTGGTTCATATCTGCCAATGCCCCCAGAAGGTCTCTGCACTGGTGGGTGACCCTATGTGGCATTTCCAAAGGTGCCTGCTGGTGCAGGTGGATGCCAACTGACTGATCCCGGCACCTTTCCTCGGGAACAAGTTCTACCAAGGCAGACAGTCTGAGCCTTCAGTGTCACAGCAGGGCCCCTGATGGGGTGAGAAACACCTGATAACAGCCCCCACATCACAGAAGCCTCCTGTATCTTCTCCAGCCCTCCTGCCAGACCTGCAGCTACCAAATCCCACCTGGATGTAATGAGGAAATATGGGGAAGGATTTGGAGCACCAGCAGCAGCTGAAGGAGTTGGGGAGGCTCATCCTGGAGAAAAGGAGGCTCAAGGGGAACCTTCTGGCTCTGCACAACTCCCTGACAGGAAGGGGCAGCTAGGTGGGGATCAGGCTCTGCTCCTAGGGAACAAGGGACAGGATGAGAGGAAATGACCTTAAGTCATACGAGAGGAGGCTTAGATTGAATATTAGGGAAAATTTCTTCATTGGAAGGATGGTCAAGCACAGGAACAGGATCCCCAGGGCAGTAGTGGAGCCACCATCCCTGGAAATATTCAAGAATTGTATGGATGTGGCACTTGGGAACATGATTTAGTGGTGAACTCAGCAGTGTTGGGGGAACAGTTGGACTGGATCATATCAGAGGACTTTCCCAGCCTAAATGATTCCATAATTCTGTGATCCTGTTCCAGCCTGACCTCTGTGCCCCAAGCACGTTAAAATGCTGATGAGGACCAAACAAGGTAAAATTTGATTAAAGTTTAATTAAATATCCCTATTTTAGGTTGCCCCTCTGGTGTAGCACTTCAATGTGGGCTGGGAATCAGCAAGGAAATACTGCTTTTCCATGGAAGATGACACTTGTAGGTAGCTGCCTCTTTAGGGGCAATTTTTAGGAATTGGAGAGAAATTTTTCTCATGTGGATCAGCCTGGCTGTGCCAGTATCCTCCTGAAACACAGTAACTGGATTTGAACAGAGCATTTTGACATGGACCGACTTCCTTAATATTTACCAAGGAAAGGTTTACCTGGAAATCCAAGGGACTACGGTGCCTGTTGTCTTGGTTTATTTTCTTAAAAAAAACCACCAAACAAACAAACAAACAAAAAAAGGGAAAGGAAAGAAAAAAAAAGGCAATTATGAAAAATTTATCTTTGCCACAGATCCAAAAGTTTCAGGGTATCTCTTGGGATGACGTGCTGAGTTCCTGTGATTGATTTGGCGTTATTAAACAGACATGGAAAGCTTATATCCAATATATGCAAAAAAAATGTGATGGTGGAATCTTAAACACTATGTCAGCATTTAATGAAGGCTAAAAATCCTCTCTTGGCATTTCACAGTTTAAAATTATTATTTTTCATTTCTGATGAAGAGGGCCTGTGGCTGGGGAGCAACCTCACTGGGAAATGGGAGGAATTTCAGTTGGATACAAGGGAAAAAATTTACACTGAGAGCAGCAGAGTGACTGAACAGGACATGGAGCAGTGGCAAGGGAGTCTCTTCATCCTTGCAGACCTCCAGAATTGCCTCCAACTCAAACTTTCCCTATTGCTTGCAATTTAGGGGACATTGCATGGCAGAGGAGTAACTCTGGCTAAACTGGTCTCTCAGGCCACAGTCAGTAGTCACTTATCACTCAATAAATGAGGATGAACAGATATTTCTGCTTAAAAAAATATTTCTAGCTAGAATGAAAGATATCTATTGTGTTAGGGATTAAATATACGACACTGAATGCAGACAATGTTTTCCAGAAGGTTTAAACCTTTCTAGAGTGTTCGAGCACTTCCTGGTGTTCTCTTCTCTTCATGCCTGCCCTTAAACAAAAGCATTTTATAAAACAAAACTGGAAGATAACAATTCCTTTTTAATCTGTTTCTTCTTAAAAAAGATTATTACAAACAGACACACAAATGCCAACCCAATAAGTAAACCTTGGGTTTCTAAAGACAATATGCTGTGGTGAAGAAAAAGATGATCTCCCAGTAGTGTGTTTGTGTATGGGATCAGAGCAAAGCTGCCATGCTCGGAAGGTTCTTGAGACGGAAAGTGAAAGCAAATGCTGGTGACACTCACAGAAGGTGATTTGGGGTGAACACTGGAAAAACAAAAGGTTTTCTCATGTTTTTCTCAGTGGAAATAATCAGAACTATGGGCTTTTCCTTTCTGGGCAAAGTTTTTAGGCATGAATGTAAGACCTTGCAGCTCCAAGGATGGAGGGACTGATCAAAGCCAACATCAGGATGAGAAAGGGGAGAGATGGGCTGAGCTGTTCAGGGTAAAAACATCCCTGAGCCACCACATCGAATGTTTTGTGCAGTGGACTGTGGAAAATAGTATTTTTGTAACTACTTCAATTTAATTTCATGTCTCTTCCTCCCAGCATTGCCCTGCATGAAGGAGGCAGGATGCAAGGCAACATTTTGGGACAGACCCAGAAGAAAAGCCAAAAGGCGGAGCACTGCTAGGAGTAGTGAGGAACTCCTGAGCCTGTGATGAAAGAGAGATGCAAGGAGAGGAGACATCTCCTCTCTGAGATAAAAGAGCAGGGATGGACACCTTCCCTTGGACAAGCTGTCCCACAAAACCATCCCAGAAAGAACACAGGACTTGACTGAGGTGAACCAGCTCCATGTCAGCCCAGCAAACCGTGTGGGGCCTGAGTCGTGCCCAGTAACACATCTCCAGGACTGACACTCCTCAGAAATGCCAACTGGTGTCAAGGAAACATTTGACATTCTTTGTTTTGTATGTGGAGAGATGTGGCTTGAGGTGACCTGACTTGCCCACAGAAATCCCACTGCTGCTCAAAGCAGAGCCTTTAGGTAAACATGGGCAAACCCAACCTGCTCAGTGGAAGTTCTGGGGCTAGAGGGACACACACGCTCGTGTCCAGAGAGTACTCCTAGGTACACCTTCCTTACCTCCCACTCCCATGGATTTTGGACTGATTTACATATCCCATCTCTCTGTCACTTGCATCCCACTCTTCTATTCCTTTTCTACGATCTCCTGCTACAGTGATATTTCTGGTCACTATTAAAAGATGTGTAAACTCTTTGTGGGGAAAACGGGTCAGCCGGTTTAGATAATTTTGAAAATATTCCTCTAGGGAAGAGCAAATACAGACTTTACACCAGCACTGACGTTTATGTGACTGAGGCCTTTAGGAGCAAAGCTTGAGGTGAATGCCTTGTTCTGATGATTTGAACCAAAAAGTAGATCATTGAATCATGTAATCATGGAATATCCTGAGTTAGAAGGGATCCAGTCCAACTCCTTGCTCTGCACAGGACAACCCAAGAATTCCCCCATGCATCTGAGAGCGTAGTCCAAATGCTTCTGATGATAGTCCACAATGTGCAGCCCGTGAGCCTGGGGAGCTGGGACAGTGCTTGGCTCCCCTGGAGGCTGGACATTAAGTTGCCAGATGAATTCTGGCAGTCTCTTGAATGAAAATTGTCTGTAACATCAGTAAAATTGTACTTCAAAGAGAAGGGGATCAGAGCGGAAAAGTGGGGCACAGCAACACCACTAAGAGAACGATGCTGGTGCGTGGACATGGAAGGGTGAGATTTGTCTGCTCTTGGGGTGGCAATGCCAGAGCAAGGAAGGAAGCAGTATGGGAGGCTTCTAAATAGATTACAAAGAAGATCTTGCTGATTGTAAAACAGTTTTAAAACTGCAGATACCTGGGAGAAGACAGAAGGGCTGTTTGTGGGCACACAGAGCAGGAGTTAGTCACAAAGCAAAGCAGAGACTCTGTGAGTTATGACCTTGACCCTGAACTCCACCAAACTCCTGGGTGACTCTTGCAGTCTGCACCCTGCCCTAGCATAGCCTGCCAGTCTCCAGAATGACTCACACAGCTACAGGTTTTTCCGGGAAAGTACACACAAAAAATTAGGTGGACACATTGCCCTGGTGTCGACTACCAACACCTATCCCAGATCCACCACTGCCATTCAGACAAAGCTCATTTGCAGAAGAGTTTGATTGTGAACTCTGTATTTCTGGGGGCAAACACGCAGTGCAAAGGGACTGTCAGCCACTGTGCTCCTGTCTCACCTCAGGCTTGGGGACAGGGTGGTTGTCCTGCAGGGAACAGCCACCTCTCCCAGGAAGGGGGAACACACACACCTTCATGCTCTTAAAAATCGGGCACTCAGTCCCTAAATGTTTGTCTCATGAGGACATGTAAAATGATTTCCCGAGTGGTGTTTCCCCTGGGGACAGTTGCGTTAAATATTAATTGATGGGATGATATGAGATGTCATGCCTTATCAACAGGCAGAGCTGAGAGCAGGGGTGGACAAGGAAGTCAGGGCTAAGGATGGCTTCTGTAGAAATCACAAATCTGAGTATGCAAATAATGCCATGTTTAGTAAATACCCGACTGATAGAGTCATGGCATTTATCGAAAAGGCGGAGGGAGCAGTGGCACGTACGTGAGAGGATGGATGAAAGTGTTGACCCAGAACAGAACAATAATGCAAAAACTTACAACCAGCAGCCGCAAAGGCTCCCAGGGCCTTCTTCTCCCATTGGATTATTTGATTCTTATTTCAGAATCTAATTGTCCCACTTGGAGCTATTCTATAGGATTACTGAACTTCATCCTAATCTAGGTTGGGTGGTAGGTCACTACCTTACACAGCCCTACCACTCAAGGTCCCTTTGGTTCAGAGGGGAGATAAGACTGTCACAGGATGGTGGCTTTACAGCTGAGGTACAGTTATCACAGTACTGTAATAACAAATTGACTTACTTTTCCAACTCTGTCAAAGGTGATGGTAGATCTTGGACCTTAGAATTTTCTGCATCAGTTCGGAGTAAAACACTTTGATCTAGTTGGTCAGAAATAGAATTGTGGTCCTAGGATGTGGAAGAAACTCCAGTGCGACCCTGTTGAGGGTGGCAACACCGCCTAGGCAAACACAAGAATCCTTTACAAGGTAACTAAGGGAAGGAGAATAGGAGAATCTGCCTCCAATGTGAGTCCTCCTTGATTTGTGCATGGAGATGGAGAGTTCATGCAGATGGAGAATTTTAGCCCAGGCTACAGAGAATTCAGCCCTTTGGTTGCATTTTGGACCAGGCAGAGGCTTATTCTGACATCTGAACTTACAGCAGCTCTTTGGCCACTCCACACATGGTCCCCAGGACAACACCACCCCAAGGCTGCCCCTGCTGTGGGACTGCTGAAGGGTCCTAAGCACTGTCCTCCCTTTCCATGGGGACCAGTGGGTGTGTGACCTGCAACGTTGCTCTTTAGTTTGGGGAGTTCATTCTCCAAGACGTGGGAATGCATCTCCCTGAGGTCATGCCCTCTCCTCTCCTCACCGAGTTAGTTCTGAGGTGTTTCATAATTTGCATACAAGGAAAATACACACTGAGTTTGACTGCTGGAAGTGAACTGAGTTATTTTCATGTCAACAAAGCACCTACTTCCTTACCCAGTGAGGCCACAACAATCCTGATCATAGACTAAAGAGGCAAACATATAGTTGAGTTAATGTGAAGTGAAATGGTTCTGGTAATAAGGATTGTTGTGCGAGGTCACACTGTGGTTATGACATAATCCCACAGCACTGCTGTCGTGTGCCTGGAGGAACGTGAACATCTGCCTCACCAGTGAAAGCCGGACACCCACACATGTAGCTGAAAGAGAAATTAATTAGGACTAGGTCCTAAGTGTGTTTTGTCTTTGGTTGGCAGTCAAAAGAGCTTGTCAGGCAATGCTGAAGGCAAACAAAGAGAAATGGACCATGGCAAGGTCTTCAAAACATCTTTTAAGGGAGGATCTTGGAGGATTTGTAGTGGCTGGCGAAGTCTTTGTGGTCCTGAAGGAAGAGCAGGCCCAGCAGGCACAGGCAGCAAATTCTGGCAGAGAAAACATGGAAGTTTGAAGTGAATCTGATTCAGAAAGGAATCGGGAAAGAGAAGGGAAGGAAACTGGAGGCTAAGTGCTGACAGTCATGGCAGGGAGAAGCAGAAGAGCTGAAGGAAGCAGTTTCCCTGCCCCTACAAAAAGTCACTTTTTTCCCAAAGGCTGGCAAGGAATTTATGTGAGAACCCAAAGGACTTGTATCATAGCAAGAGCCCAGAGTTCTCAGTGAAGCTCCCAGACTATGCCTCCAGCATTTTTTCAGATTTAGGGAGCCCAGGCATCAGGCTGAGCTGTGCTGGTTGAGCTGCAGGATTTCATGGTGAATCCCACACAGATAATTTTAGTGGCAAGTAAGGTCTGGAGGCAAATACACCCTAAAAAGGAAAGGCATGAGCAGGTGCCTTGAGAAAACAAACATATCCAGGAAGAAACAGCTGTTCCTCACCTTTCCATAAAATGGAAATATTCCTGCTTCCATGAATGTGGTAGGAAATACCTTGCTCTGTAAACACTGAGTAAGGTGTTCTGTCATGGCCTCCTGTGAACTTCTTCCTCTGCCCTCAGAGGAAGAGTAACCACAGCAGTGATGCTGACTCTGACTCCATTGAATGTTCCAGGGAATGACTCTGAAAGGGAAAAAAAAATGCATCAGTCTTCATGTGCCTGGGAGGTGAAACATTTTTAGGGAAACTAAATTCATAAATATATCTTCATGCAAGGATGAGGACAAAATAATATTAGAAACACAGGCCATTTTTAGCTGGTTCTGGCAATTTTACATGATAAATCCTGTATATTTTCTATTTTTCCAAGGAAGTGAAGCTTGGAAACCTTTCAGCTACAGAACGTTCCTAGAATGCTCTTCCCTCTGGTGACCAATGACAGGACCCAAGGGAACAGCTGGAGCTGTGTTAGGGGAGGGTAAGGTGGATATGAGGAACGGGTTCTTCCTCAGAGGGTGATTGGGCACTGACCAGACTCCCCAGGGAATGGTGACAGCCACAAGGCTCCCAAAGCTCCAGGACTGTCTGGGCAATGCTCTCAGACACAGTGTGGGATTGTTGGGGTGTCCTTTGCAGGGACAGGACTTGGACTCAATGGTGCTTCTGGGTACCTTAAACCCAGGATATTACATGAATCCATAATTCAATGACACTGGAGGGGATAATCTATTTGAGATGTTTGTCAGATCCGTTTGAGCAGAGAATCTCTTTTTCCCAAAACCCAGAATGCCTGAAGTTTCCAATTTTTTTCCCCAATAAGCTATTTCTGCAGCTGACATAACCACATTCCAATAGTGCCTTGTCCAGGTAAGCCCACAGACCATATTTTATTGAATTTTAGTCAAAGTGCTGGGTGCAGTGTTGTCACCAGCATGGCCTGGAGCTGAGGCTGAGGCTGCGATTGGGCCTGGAAGCAGTGGCTGGGGCTGAAGCTGGAGTCGGGACTGGAGACGGGGCTGGGGTTGTAGCTGCACCTGGAGCAGAGGTGGGACTGGAACTGGAGCCGGGTATGGAGCCGGGGGATGAGGCTAGAACTGGGCCGGGAGCCAGCGCTGGAGCAGGAACAGGAGCTGGGGCTGGATGCAGGACCTGAAACTGGAGCTGGGGTTAGAGCTTGGAGCTGTGGCTGCAGCGGGGGCTTGGAGCTGGAGCTGGAACTGGAGCAGGGGCTGAGGCCTGGAAATGGAGCTGGAGATGGGCCTGGAGCTGGAGCTGGGGGAGCTGGGGCCGGAGGTGGGCCTGGAGCCGGAGCTGGGCCTGGCGCTGGGGTCGGGGCTGGAGCCGTGCCTGGAGCCGGCCGTGCNGCGCCGAGCTGAGCCATGGCGGCGCCGGGGCAGAACGTGGCCGTGGTGGTTCACCGAGCCGGGGACCTGCGTCTGGTACGGCCGGGAGGAGCCGGGGCCGGGCGGGGGCGGCGGGGCCGCGCTCGGAAGACGGCGAGGCGGGAGCGGCTCCCGCGGGCCTGCGGCTGAGCCCGCGGCACTGGGGGCGTCCGGCACCCCCGGTTCCTCCCGGGTCCTCCCCGTTCCGGGTGAGCGTGAACCGGCCCACAGCTGCGAGCGGGGACGGGCCGCCGCTGCCCCGTGTCAGGGGGGTGACCCGGGGGGAACGGGAGCCCAAATTCGGGGGTGTCGCATGGCTGGGCCCTCCTATCCCCTCCGTGGGGAAGCCTGTGGCCGCTTCGGGCTCTTCACGGCGTTACGGGGAATGACCCACAGGGGGAAAAAAAAATGCACCAGCCCTCCTGTGCTCGGGAAGGCGCAACATTTTTGCAAGAAAAATAAATTCATAGATACATTCATTCATCGAGCAGAAGGATGCAAGAGTATCAGAAGCATGATCTGTTTTTAGCTGGATCTGGCAACTTTGCGTGTCCTGTCCTGTACGTTTTCTGTTTTTCCAGTCTTGGAAAGGTTTCAAGTGCAGAACGGTCTTAGGGGACACAGGAGGGGCTAATTTTGAGATCTTTGCCAGCTCTGTTTGGGTGGAGAGCCTTTTATCCCTGAAACCCAGAATCCCCAAAACACTTCCTCCCCTCCCACCCGCAGTTAGCCATTCTCACAGGGGTGCTCCCAGGGAGAAGGGGTGGAGGGTGGTTCTTGCTTCTTTGGGCTGTCAGAACCCAGGTGAGCAGCAGGCCAGCATTTAGGGGGAGCAGGTTCTGGATGACCCTCCCGGACATGGGGGGAGCTTTTATTTAGTACTTTAGGGTCATTCTGCTTCTCTGGCTGATAATGCTCAACTCCTTCTGGGTGCTGAATCACTATGGTGCTGCTGGAGAGCCGTGTTTTCCAGTTTTGCGAGTGCCAAAGGGGGAAAGGAAGATTTCTACGGGCAAACATCGGCAGGCAGCTTTCTGTACACGGCGTCCTGGCAGGAGGGCTCTCACGAACACACAGACTTTGGATACATGCCTTGTTTCAGGGATGATTACCAGGGAAGCGGTTAATTTTTATACCATTCCCGCCCAGATAAAGCGACACGTGCCAAGAGCTGTGCCCTGTGGGTGGATCCTGGTGGCTCCCAGGCGGTTCCCAGGCACCTTTGACACAATTGCGCTTTCCCTACAATCACATGGTAGCCTGACTACCAAAAGAAATCGAAAGGGGTTGAGGACTGAGGTGGTCCCTCTAGTTCAAGAACATGTTTCCAAACCCCTGTGATTTAAGAAAGGTATCTGTGAAGGTGGACACTGGCTCTATCATACCTGTGTTGCTGATCTCTACACTGGCTTACACCCAGATGAGTGAGTTTTCTTTGGATGTTTGTACTGCTGGAGACCTTAAAACTGGTCAGCAGTGCCCTCCTGCCTCACTGGCAGCACCTTGTGTGATCCTCCTGGACTTCCCCGAAGTTTCTTTCCACAGTGTAGCTGGTGCTCACTGTATGGACCCACTGGTCACAGGACTAGTCTCAGCAGTGAACTCTGAACTTGTTATCTGTTATTGATACCCAAAGCTGGATGATGCCATCTTCCCGTAATTCCCACACATTTTTTGATTCTTGGACGTGTTTCCCATGGGCAGAGTTGCTGTGATCCCTGTGCTGTGTGAAAATGTGTTTGCTTTGTTTTTGTTGACTCTCCTCTTGTCCTTAGGTAGTTGCACACCCTCTTTGCTGCCCAGTGAGGATTTATTGGTTTTATACTTGTATCATGGCCTCTCTTTCCGTGTCTCCTTTCACAGAACATATTTGCTGCATTTGCTTTACCGGTCGCCATTTCTGAACTGCTCAGTGAACAACAGACAACAAGCAGAATTTGTGCCTTTGGTGTTCTCCACTTTGGTCACTCCTGTTTTCTCCAAATCAAGCTGAAGAATTCACTTCCCACCAAGATGTCTAGATTTTCTGGGCACAGTTGTTATTGCCAGAAAAAAAAAAAAAAGTGGTTTCTGGTTTTTTTTTCCACACACATTTTCAGCTAGAAGTTGGCTTTATCTTTCACTGTGGACTTTCTCTTCAGTCTGAGGTGGTCTGTACCTCTGGTATGTCACCAGATCCTGTGCTTATTGCATTTGCTATAAAAGAGGTTACATCTAGATTGACCTCTTTTAGAAGTAATGCTCTGGGCTGTGTCCTCAATGTAACAAACCCCCCCACACAGAAAAATTGCAGATACAGGTCTGAACATGGAAAATTTTGGTTGATTGAGTTGTATGAGAACATGTTTCCAGAGTTTGTCTTTCCATGATGTTTAGAATGCTACAGTACAAAATAGGAGTTGAGGTATATGCTGAGATTTAACTAGCTAAAATGCAGAACAGTGCTCCTCAAAGTTTGAGCCGCAAATGAATTTTTAAGGGTTTACTGTTGGCACTACTCTGGGGGGCTTTTCTTAGAGACATGATCCTCAGGGTGAGTATTGTATTATCCTGATGTAAAACCCCACAGAATTATTCCTTTGGCTTTTGAGGCAGCTGAGGGAGCTCGGTGGAGGCAAAAGCCCTGCAGACCTTTTGAGTGGAAGGGTAATATGGGCCACTTTTCTAACTCTGGTTTCATCATTCATCCCATGAAGAGGTGCCATGGCAATTGCAAGAGAATGTGAATGTATTCATTGTTAGGTATAAATCATTATGTATATATTATATATAAATTATTATGTACAAATATTATATATAAATTATGTATTACTGGCACAGGTTGGTGAGGCCTGGCACAGATTGCTCAGAGTGCACCCATGGCAGGGTGTAGAATGAGATGAGCTTTAAGGTCCTTTCCAGCCCAAACCATTCTGTGATTCTGTGATTATGTAGTAAAAAAAGTTTTGTATTATTGAAAATAATAATATAAGGCAATATTAAGGCTTATAGAACAGGTGGTTCAGAATCTTCCTGGTTACAGAAGGTGATTTTTTTTGTCAGCCAGTGGGATGGATGAAGGATTCAGCTGAAATTTGGGGCTGCTCCAGTGCACGGAAATTTAGTATGTGTCTCTTGTCTGGGCAGGGAAAGGGAATTTACTCCAAAATAATTCAGAGAATGGATTTACAAGCTCACAGTGTGCTTACTCCTACAGCTACCAGTGTTATTCCACTGAGCATGGAAAATGAGGAGAGCTTAGGAGCAGGCTCCACGTGGCACACCCATGTCTTATGGAGGAGACAGAACCAAAAACCTTGTCTGCTTATGGATTTACCTGAGCTAACCAGAGCTAAGTTTCCACAGATATTCCCAGGGATATGAACAAGCACCTAAATGCTTTTTTTTCCTTTTGTCCATAGGAAAACCGTCCAATCCCAGAACCAGGTCCTAATGGTAGGTCTACAGATGACTGATTCCGGCTGCTTTCTTCCCTCTTTGTTTTCTCATTCTCTTTTGTTGCTCCTTGATAATATAAAATATTTCTGAGGAAGTACAAAATTATCCAAAAAAAGATTGCGTGGCTGAAACAGATAATGCTGCTTTTCCAGCTGAAAAGAAGAGCTGGAGCAGTCACAGATAAATGCCTTTATCTGACTTTTTTTTCTTCCTGTTCCATCAGTTCATGTATGTCACAGTAAATGGCTCTTGAGACATGTCAGATGATCTTCTGCAGGACAAAACATTAATAGGATGGACATATGGGCTGATGGAAATTTGATTCACTAGCTCTCCAGGGCTGAAATCATAGCTTAGGGAAAAGTAAAAATTAAATGCACTTGCTCTTTTATTCCTGCTCCAGCAATAATAACATCCCTCTTAAATTGTATTACTTTGTTGACGATATTTGTATTGACATTAGCTTTTGTCTTACCCTATTTTGAGCCTTCTTGCTTTGTGAATCATTGCATAGTTTTGTATTTCAGCAGGTGGCTCATGAATGTGCCACTCTTCTAACGTGTGCACACACAGTTCTGGTGTGTTGATTGAATGCCCGTAAGTTTGAATGTGTTGATACTGTTTTGGCCTTTGCTCTGGGGCCCAGGGACAGCTCACGTGCTGCTCTCTCAGTGCCTAAGAAGGTCGGTTTTTCTACAAGGAACCTTCCCTCCTTTTCTGGCAGAGGTCCTTCTGCGCATGCATTCCGTTGGGATCTGTGGCTCTGACGTTCACTACTGGCAGCACGGTCGAATTGGGGATTTTGTTGTCAAGGATCCCATGGTGTTGGGACATGAAGCTTCCGGGACTGTCGTAAAAGTGGGCTCTGGGGTGACTCATCTGAAACCAGGTATCTGGAACCAAACCCATTTGTTTGTTTTCCTCCTAATCAGTTCCGAGAATGTGTCGATAACAGACTGTGGTTTTTTCTGTCATGTAAGTTTATCTGAGGTTCTGAACTCACAGAGTGACTTTCAAAATGTGTGACTGCACTGCTATTAGTCACCCATCTTGGCCACTAGTATATGATACTCCTTAGGTGGCTTTATCCTGGGATATCTTGCGCTGGCCTGGCTGTATTGTAATGCAGAGCAGAGTGAATACTGGTACAAGGTGCCTTTTAAGGAAGCTGGATAAAAGCTTCAGAAACCACATGTATAGCTTTTGCCAGCAACCTGCTGTGAGTGTTTCTTCTCTGTGTGTGTTCTCGAAGGAGCAAATGGCCTCCTCCTGGGCAGAGGTCACTGGAGCAACTGCTCCAGGCCCTGTGATGGGACCTCCACAGCTTGCTGTGCTCATGAATATCCTAGAAAATGGACCGAGCAGGGAATTTTGCAAAGTTTGCTGATGAGAGCAACTTAGGCAAGGTGGAGAGGATGTGGGGGAGAGCTAGCAAGAGTTACAGAGAGACCCGAGGGGTGCCAGTGAGATGCAGGTGAGATTCAATGCAGGCAAACACAAAGTGATATCCATGACAGAACAAACAAAACCAGCTTTATATCTAAAATGCTATGCTGACCATCACTGGTGAAGGGTGAGACCTTTGGCTCTGACACTGTGCATAGGACCATTGGCTCCTCAGCAGTGAAAATGCAAATCACTGTTAGGAAGGGGACAGAGACTCAGAAGATGTCAGTGCACATCTGGAACTCTGCATGCAGTTCTGGTCTCCTGCTTTCCAAAAGGATTTAAAACAAGTGAGAAAGGTTCAGAGGAGGACAAGGAGGTAACGAGATGGGAAGCAGCATCTCTGACAAATGTCCAAGTCAGGAGCTCTGACTGGGAGCTAGAGAGACAACTCAAGGACGTGAGGACTCATGGAGGGCTGTGAGAACAGGTTGCCCATTCCTGGTTGCTCCAGCACCAGAGCAAGGCACAGTGAGGTGCAGCATTCACCGGAGGTGTAGCAGACCATGTAGTTTACATGGTGAAAGGAGGAGAAGTTGTTGAGTGTTACTAAATACAAAGAAACCACTTGTGACTTGGGAGGCCTCACAGCTGCGTATAATGTGAGGCTGGAAGAGTATTCAGTATGTGCTTGTCCTGCCTCTGTCCTGTCAGACACTCGTTGTTGGCCAGCTCAGAGGGGATGCAGTGACCTAGATGGCTCTTTACTTCCATCCTGCTTATCCCCATGTCTGCCTGAAAGCCTGTTGGTGGAGAGCTTTGCTCAGATGTTTGGCTCTGATTCCTCTGCCAAATAAATGTGAGGCTGCCTTGTGTACTTGCAAGATGTACTGTGATCACACTGTTTTCTCTGGTCTATCCTGCTTTGTGACTGCAATTAAATAGTAGCTCTTTGTCCTGCAGCATGTGTCCTCCCAGCACTCTGGGCTACTCTGTTGTAGCACCAAGCTGTCTCTGTTCCCAGATAAATCCTGCCAGGCTCCTGCACATTCTGCACCTTAAGCTTGCTTCCCTGTGAGGGTGGTGAGGCCCTGGCACAGGTTGCCCAGAGAAGCTGTGGCTGCCCCATTCCTGGAAGTGTTCAAGGCTGAGTTGGACAGGGCTTGGAGCAACCTGGTGCAGTGGAAGGTGTCCCTGCCCGTGGCAGGGTGTGGAACAAGCTGAGCTTGTCCCCTCCAACACAAATACTTCCATGATTCTGTGATTCCCGAGGAACAGCCCTTTCCAGATGGCAGCATGGTAGCTAGCTGAGCTCACTTGCTCCATCCTCAGTATTTCCTCTTCCGATTACTACAATTCAGCAAAATATCTGGTCACAGTGTGGTTGCCTAGGGGCTGCCCCTTCATTTGCTGAGGTTGGCTGCAAGGCCGCTGGAGGAAGGTGAGTGTGGGGCTGAGCTTCCCTCTGTGCCTGTGTCTCTGAAACACCATCTCTTTCCAAGTACCTGGGAAGATCTTGGTGATGAGGCTGCTGTGAAGGGAGTGTTGGGAACCAGCCTGGTGTGTGCAGCAAGACCTTCCTCGTGCCCCTCCTGCCAGTGTTTCTGTGGTTTTTGGTGCTGCTCCAACTTGTGTGCCACCCTGTCCCTGACCCACTCCTTCTGCTTTCGCCCTGGCAGGTGACCGTGTGGCCATCGAGCCAGGTGTCCCAAGGGAAGTGGATGAGTTCTGCAAAACTGGGCGCTACAACCTGTCCCCGACCATCTTCTTCTGCGCGACACCCCCCGACGACGGGAACCTGTGCCGCTACTACAAGCACAGTGCAAGCTACTGCTACAAGTCAGTCCATGCTCCCTCCACAGAGAAATATACGCTCCCTGGGGGGAGATTAGCTGCAGCAATCACCTTTTGGCTCTTTGGAAAACTCTTTTATGTGATCCCAACAGGTTTTATTGCTTTCTGATCCATAAATAACATGCCTAAGCTTGGATAGCAGCCACTTTACAAAGGGTTTGTCAGGCAGGCAGTTTATCCCCTCTGGTGCCAGACATAAACATTTCTTGCGTGTCTCCTGGGATGTCACCACTGGTTTAGCCTTTAATTATTTTCCTTTTCCCATTTGCTCCCTGCTCTTCGTTTCTTTCCTGTCTCTTTTCATATCCTTGCCTTCCTAGGCTGGTGCCTGAAGGTCTTTGGTTCTTTGAGCTGAGTTTTGCTGCTGCTTTTCAGGAAACACCAGGGTGACTGCTGACATCTCGCTCTGTTGTTTGAAACGAAGTCCTCCCACTTTGAGCAGAGCAGGAACAGAAAGCAGTGGCCCTGGTGAGCTGTTTTTTTCACGTGTCTCTGACTGTCCCCACTGAGCTACCAGCATTACAACATACCTGTTTTCATGTCCAGTTCAGCAAACTTGAATATGTTATTAATTGTGGCAGCACTGGCACATTTGCTTAGAAGCAAATCTGTGCTTAAACACTCTGGCAAGTCACAGAATCCCAAAAGGGTTTGGTCTGGAAGGAACCTTAAAGCTCTTCCCATTCCCCCCCCTGCCATGGGCAGGGACACCTTCCACTAAACCAGGTTGCTCCAAGCCCCATTCAGCCTGACCTTGAACACTTCCAGGGATGAGGCAGGCACAACTTCTCTGGGCAACCTCTGCCAGATCCTCAAATACTCCAAAGACCTGAAAAAACTTGTACAATGTTATACCCACTTAAGTACCTTTAACAAGGAGTTAAAAATAGCCCAAGTGGTGTCTCCCTGAGGCTGCTCTACATATGAAGCTTGTTCTTTTTTAATTTGTATGGAGCTGGTACTTCCATGAGCAGGAATGTCCTTGGGATTGATCTTTGGTGTCTGCATGGAAAGTGTTCAGGATCATGTCAGTTGGAAGGAGGCACTTGACTGCTCTTCTGAGAGTCTGCAGGGAGGAAGCTTTCAAAGCAGATACCAAGCAGCTGCTGTCAGGATGAGGTGCTGATCTGGATGGGATTAGCATTTCACTGTCCAGACCCACTGTCATCGATTTCCTGTGTATCAAAGTAACATTCTCTGACAACATCACATGTTTTTGATTGAGAGGAAGTGGTTGGTTTGTAGCTGACTTCTTCCAGGCTTTTGCTTTTTTTCTCCAATTTGAGCAAATACTACTTTGGCTATTTTATTTTTAAGCTTTGAGATGCAAAGCCTGGACCTGGTGCTCCCAGTTTCATATCAGCAGTGCTGTGGCTGGCTCATGTAGAGCAGATACCCTGGCATGCAGTCATCTGCCAATACAGATTTGCTAAGAACAGATGATGGCTGAGCCCAGCGGGTTTTCAGACATTTGGGCAGTTATTGTGTATCCTGCTGGTGGACAGACTCTGTGTTGGGTGCTCTGAGTAACTGGATGGAGGTGGGATCATACTGTGAAGCTGCCCTCCCCACTGACAGGGCAGTGCCCAAACCCAGCAGTAGCAAATGTGATGCCAAACTCTGTGACAACTGAACTCTTGGAGTCAGGCCTTTAAAGCCTCTTGGAAATAAGGGATATGCAGATATCTTACAGCTATCTTCCCACAGCCATAATTTCCATTTCTTTGGCTTCACATTGGCCTGGCTAAGATCTGACCTCGAGCTTCCCAGTGCTGTCACAAAGACCCTGCTGGCAGGCACAGCTTCCAGAGCTGTGTGAGAACCCACACTGGTGGCTTGTTGGTGGGCAGTGCTGTGGGGCTGAGATTTATTTCTTTCAGCAGTTCAGAAGAGTTTCACTTCCACTGCTTTTTTCCATCCCTTAAGTTGGCTGCATTACAGGGCTGTTTTTCTCCAACAGGTGTTTGATACCCACTGCACACATTGTCCCTGACTGCTGGGAGGGTGCATGCTGGGACCAGTCCACTTGTTAAAACACTTGGTACATCAGGGAAGGTGATCCTGGGTGTCACGGGGAGACCTGGATCTGGCTGCCTTTCCTGGTGGCAGCTACCTTTGGCAGCTGGATGTTTTTTAAAAGCTAATTCAACCCTGGTGAGGGGAATGGGAGCTCACTGGTGAGTGAGCCATAGGCCAGCTTCGGGGTGGTACCTATGCAACTGAGGGGTTTATTCCAAAGGGAGTGAGTGGCAAAGGAGTCCTTGTTGACTCACCAAGTACTGGAGAGTTGATGTGGGGAAGTTTAGGGGTCCCCGGGTGTGGTGCTTGGGCAAACCTCACTGATAAATGGTTCAGGTGCACTCGATGCTGCTTCAGAGGAGGGAAAGAAGCAATGGAACCTCTTGAAATGTATTCCAGTGTATTTCTCTGGCCACAAGTGGCGATATGTTTTGCTGCTGTGTTTTACACCCATGTTGGGTCTTTGAGTGTCATGGCTTTCCTCATCACCCTCATAAACTACATTGGTGACTGTTCCTTGTGTCCCATTCTTGCAGGCTTCCAGATAATGTCACCTTTGAGGAAGGAGCCCTTATCGAGCCCCTCTCGGTGGGAATCCATGCCTGCAAAAGAGCGGGAGTCACTCTGGGAAGCAAAGTCTTCGTGTCTGGCTCTGGTACAGTGATCATAGTCAGTCCTTGGGTTCCCTGCCTGCTGGGAGAGGATGGGCAGGCTCAGGCTCTGCTTCTGGGCTCTGCTGTAAGGGTGGGTCATGGCAGAGCCACAGGCGTCATGAGGGGGACCTTGGAGCTGCCAAAGCCTCCTGTGGCCAGGAACACGCTGAACTCTGGGCATGTTCAGAGGTGGGGCTGATGCTGCCTGGCAGTGGTACATGTTCTCTTTCTTCCCTTTGTACCCAGGACCAATCGGCCTCGTTAATGTGATTGTTGCTAAGATGATGGGTGCAGCAGCTGTGGTAGTTACAGGTAAGTCCTTTTAGCCCTTTCAGAGTGTGCCTGTTTCCCACCATACAGAATGACAGAATCATTAAGGTTGGAAAAAACCCACTTAGATTATTGAGTCCTACCATTATTACAGCACTGCCAAGCCCAACCATGTCGGTAAGTGCCTAATGTTTTTTGAACAGTTCCAGGGATGGTGATTCCTTCTCTAGGTTGGCATCTCTTGATGATGAAGCTTCTTCTAGGGTCCACTCAAACTGTCATTTATGGACATTTCCCCTTGATGCAAGAACTGAAATGAGTCTTCATCACCTTTGCAGCTGCCCTTCAGGTTCTTGAGACAGCCATTCCATTCCCCCTCTTTTTTTGCCATGCTAACGTAGCCCAACTCCTCTTAGCTCTCCTCTAAGGTTCAGGCCCTCTCTCTCTGTATGTTGCCCAGAAGGATGGAGAGCTGGAGTAACCTCAGGATGTTCTCTGGCTGACATTTCCACCTGGGAGTTGAACAGGGTCTGGAAATGATGCTTCCAGCTCCCACTATGACTCTTCAATCTTCCTGAGTGGTGATGGCCAGGAGGAGCAGTTAGAGGTGCCACTGGACATTGAGCACAGATTGCTGCAGTTTTTATGTCAATGCCCTAAAGGATCTGGACCTTTCAGAAGGCTGTTACTCACCTTCCATACTTTGAGCCAGGTGTATTTTTGACCTTTCCATTACTGTGTTTCCATCTTTGGGTCAAGAGATAAAATTCAGGTCCCACCCTCTTGCCTTTACAGAAACATCCTTCAGTAGTAACCCAGGTCAAAAGACAAGGCACACTATTGCCTTCTCCTCCCTTAATCCTTTTGCTGTCAAGTCCAGGGCATTTTTAGCTGTGCTGGCCTCACCCTGCAGGTGTGTGTGCTTGATGGATGTGATCGGTCCACACCTCAGATTTTGTGAAGTGTTGTCGTTTGAGGATGATGTTTGCTGTAGCAGGAAAAACAGCTCTGCCTCCTGAATCACGCACGAGGAACCTTGTGCCCAGCTGTGCTGGTGCAGGGGCTGGGGGTGGCCCACTCCCTGGGAGGGGAAGGCTTGGTGAGTGGGGTTGGTGGGGCTGAGGAAGCTGGCTCAGCCTGCCCCTCATTCCCGCTCCAGCATGGGTGTGTCAGCCCCCTGGTACCAGGAGCTGCAGCTGATGGGGACCTTGAGCAAGCTGAGCTGGCTGTGATGTGCCACAGGAGGTTCCTGGTGCTTGGTTTGTAGGATCAGCAAGCTTGGATACATGGAATTACTCTTTCTTATCTTTATGTGCTGGCCTAGGTACTGATTCTGACTTACAGATGTCTCTTTCACAGAAGAGGGGTTTGGCTGAGGTGCTCAGAGACACCCATAAAGGTGCTGTCCCAAGTCAAATATTTGTGTGTGACATGAGCTGAGGAATGGGTTTAGTTTGGCTCGTTGCCGCTGGAGATTTTGCTGGCTGTCTCAAGGAATTGCTTTTTGTTTTGGCTTTAGGAGCCAACACCTGTGAGGCGCCTGTCTGCCCTCTGTGGGCAGAGGCCCTCTTGTATTTTGATACCAGATTATTTGAATTCATTGCCCCATGTTTTTATCATGTGTCTGTGAAGAGCTTTGTGCAACACTTACGACTTTAAAAGTTTGTGTTTGTTTTGACAAGCTTCTCACAGGTATAGAAATATTTAGAAAAACCTTTTAGTGAGAACTCACTTCCTACAGCTTCTGTCTTTGGCTCGCCTGGAGTATTTGATATATTTAATGGACTCCAGTTGGGTGAGAAGATCAATTTGTTTCATGGGTCCTCATCTACTCTTCCAAAAGGTCTGTGTCTTTCTCCACTCCACTCCTGAGTGGGTGTGATTGATATTTATGGTCAACCTTCTCCTGTCCCTCTGCCTTGCTATTGCTCTAAAAAGCTGCTTTTCTCCTTTGATACATGTAAAAGATCAGCCTTCCTCCCCAGTAAGTGAAGGGGCAGTTTAGGTGTTCCTGTTGGGCTGTCTTGCATTGCACTGTCTGTCACTGAAGGTGCACTTAAGAATTCCTACTTAAAGGAAATTATCTCCTTGTTCTATCTGAATCTGAAGTTCTGGATGTTGATGCCTCCAGAAACCCTGCAATTCAAGGTCAGGGGAGGTGAGTAACTGTACAGAGCTCAACTCCTTTGGGAAAGAAGAACAATACAGAATATCTGAGAACAATCGAGAGTATTTATTTGCCTGTTAAGTTGGCTTATAAACTGTCATGAGAAGCTTAAAGGTTATTTGATAACTTCATTGGAAGCAGTCAAAACTTAATTAGCTCCAGGGGCTGTGAAGTGAAAACAAATTTCTGACTGAAGGCAAAATGCAAGCCATTAATTGTATAATTGACCAGTTTCCCAAGAGCCATGTGGGTTTAAAGTCCAAATGACTTGATCCTTCCCAAGACTCACAGGTGTCTGGTTCTCTGAACAATCCAGTGACCTGCAAATCTGTCTGCTTCAGTAAGTGCTTCCTGGTGATTCACTAAGTGTTATTTACTGGTGTTCTAAGATGTTATTGCAGCCCTGGCCAGGGCTGATAGTGTTGCTGCTGCATTCCATGTGCTGCTAAGAGCCAGGGCTTCCTTCCCGAGCAGGTCAGCAAACTGGAGGCCAGGTACAGGAAAGATGTGGGATTTTTTGCTGCCTGAGAGTGATTTTATGGCCACTTTGAAATGCACTGGCTGCCTTGTTACTCTAGGACACTGCTTGTGGATTATTTCTGCCAGAGAAAAAGTATAAAAAATATAAAATATGTTAAATATAGAATAGAATGTCTATAATATTTTATGTTTTTATATATTATACATATATAATATTCTTAATATTTATTTATAATTTAAAATACATTATTGACTGAGCAGATGTTAAAAATTGTAGAATCCAGCTGTGTCTGCTGTGAGCTGGTATTGAGACCAAACTTCACAAGGAATTTAGTCATTACTTGAGAGCATTGTTGAACCTCTGTGGTCTCCTTGTCATACACTGAGATTTGGGAGACACCAGCCATTCTGGGCAAGTGTTTCATAGCACTTGAAGTGCCTCAAAAAGCCCCTAGCCATGCAATTGGTGCATGGGAGGTCTCTGAGTGCAGCTCAGTTGGGGTCAAGCATGACCCCACACATGGCCTGGAGCCCAATGCTCAGAGCTTGGGAGGGACAGATGTGACTCCTGCAGCCACAGGAACGAGCCCATGCTGGGGCTTCCAGGGTGATGCTGCCCTTTCTATTCAGCCTTGGCTTTTTCCTCTTTTGTCTCCATTTTATTACCCTTTGTTACCCCTTCTTGAAATGCCCTCCAGAGCTCTCCTGGGTGCTCAGCTTGGTAGGTGTGCCCACACTTGGCATCCCGAGCCTTCCAGCTGCCCGTGGGGGCTTGTCCATCCCCTGCCCTGCCAGTGAGTGCCTGTCCATCCCCTGCCCTGCCAGTGAGTGCCTGTCCATCCCGTGCCCTGCCAGTGAGTGCCTGTCCATCCCCTGCCGTGCCAGTGAGTGCCTGTCCATCCCATGCTCTGCCAGTGAGTGCCTGTCCATCCCCTGCCCTGCCAGTGAGTGCCTGTCCATCCCGTGCCCTGCCAGTGAGTGCCTGTCCATCCCCTGCCCTGCCAGTGAGTGCCTGTCCATCCCATGCTCTGCCAGTGAGTGCCTGTCCATCCCGTGCCCTGCCAGTGAATGCCTGTCCATCCCATGCTCTGCCAGTGAGTGCCTGTCCATCCCGTGCCCTGCCAGTGAGTGCCATCATTTTTGCCGTGGGATGGGCAGGGTAGAGCCTCTGGCCTGGCTCACTCCCAGGACTGCAGCTGAGTCAGAGCGGCTCTTGTTGGAGAGCTGGCCTTATCCTCCTCCTCTTTCCCTTGATATTGTCACCCCATCCCATCTCTGACTTCTCTGAAGACTGTGCCCTAGTGAGAGGGATGTTTTCCTCTTTGCTGTGTGTGACCCTAGCACAGGCATTGTTTTCTGAGTCTTCAAGCCCAGGACCTTTGGGAGGAGACCACCCCTCAATATTGGGTCTAGGAAATCTTGGCTGTCACATCTTTTCCAGTGCCAGCATGCAGACCCCTGCAGACCACTGCTTTAGTGTAGGGAAAAGAGGTGATTCCTTCCCGGGAAATCCCATTCTTCTCCTCAGCTGTCCATGTCCTTATCTCCAGAGGTGGCCTGGTTACCAGTGGTGCCTGGAGAGGAATAGGTGGCTTTCTTCCAGGGGATGTGGGGCGTCCCAGCAGGGCAGCTTGCTCCGTGGTACAAACCCCCTGTAGATCTTCAGGTGATATTTACAGCCCTGTAAAGATCCCTCACAACAGAATACAGGAGTACAGCCATGCCCTCACAGATGTTTATCATCACCAGCTTTGTTGCTCTGTGTTAATGGGGTGTCTCAGGTCTACCTTATTACCAGATCCACTCCCTTTTTTTTTTTCATGGGCTTGCCTGCTCATTCGTCTGTGACAGAAACTGTCTGAGAGGTGCTCAGCAGCCTCCATAGCTGCTACAAGGAGGCTAAAGAGCAGGATAGGTCTGTGACAGTGTGGACACTCTAAGTGTTTACAACTAATGCATTCTGCAGTTTGCTCAGCTGAAGGCCCCTACTGAGGGTTCCTTGAGGAACCCCTTGGAGAGCTCATGGTCTGTTCTCATTGTGTACTGTTAGAAGTGAAATGGCCAAATTTATGATCCTCCAAGCCTGGTGTCCCCTTTTGGAAAGATTTCTTGGTGCTGTCCATTGCCAGGTGATTTCCGGGCCATCAAGGAGCAGGGTCAGAGCACGTTTGCCCCTGGCTTGTGCTCTTTGAGAGGTGTCCTTGAGGGTGGGAGTAAATAATGTCGACAGCCAAGAAGGAAAAATACAGTGGTGGGGGTTTGCCTCATTGTAAGCTCTTCCCTAGGCTAACTCACTGAGTGTGTGCAATGGGGTTTCTTACAGTCCATTCTCACTAGAGGATGAAGATCCCATGGGAATTAGTGAAGCTGCTTCATCAGTCATTGCCAGAGAGACACTGGGCAGTGCAGCCACAGCCAGAGGCAGGTGTAGGTAGGACACAGCTGACTCTGGAGTAGGTGCCCCGTCTGCCCTGGCCTCCTGCTGCCTTTTGCCTTTGCCTGCACTGAGGTTCCTCTGCTCTGCTGTGTCAGGACAGTGACCAGGACAACCACAAGAGCTTGGCCACAGCTCTTTCTGATCTGGTTTCTTCTTGTGGTGTCCTTGCAGTATCCTTTGGAGTTAAGCTTGACCTTCTGGTTTGTCTTGATGCACTGCCAGTGTTCTGGCAGTACCAAAGAGAAATTGGGTGATCTACAAACTGTTGGTCTTAGAAGACACTTCCCCAGTCGAGTGGCGGTGGCTGTTCCTTCACTCAGACATTGCTCTGCATGGTGTGGGTTTCATCTGAGGATTTGTGCTTCAGCCTCTTTGGAGCACACCCTCTTCTGCAGCTGGGGAGGCTTTGGCATCTCCTGCATTAAGTTCTCCTCATCGCTCACCCTTTATTATCCTCATCATCTGGAGCCCCCAGCACTAGAAAGATGTGAATCTGTTAGAGCAAGTCCAAAGGAGGGGAATGAAGATAATAAAGGGGAGGGCTGGAGCCCCTCTTCTCTGGAGCCAGGCTGGGAGAGCTGGAGGTGTCCAGCCTGGAGAAGAGAAGGCTCCAGGAAGACCTTAGAGCCCCTTTGAGTGCCTAAAGGGGCCCCAAGGGAGATGGAAAGAAACTTGAATCAAGGGCCTGGAAGGACAGAACAAGTGGGAATGTCTTCCCACTGCCAGAGGGCAGGGTTAGATGGGATACTGGGAAGAAATTCTTCCCTGTGAGGTTGATGAGGCCCTGGCACAGATTGCCCAGAACAGCTATGGCTGCCACATCCCTGGAAGTGTTCAAGGCTGGACAGGGCTTGGAGCACCCTGGTCTAGTGGAAGGTGTCCCTACCCAGGGCAGGGAGTGGAATTTCAAAGTGGAGTGGAGCTCTGAAGTCCCTTCCAACCCAAACTGTTGCAGGGTTTTATGATCATTCTCTGCCTGCCATGAAGGAGTGGTTGTGCACTGCCCTGTGCACATATGCAGTGAGCAGATGCCAGGTTCAGGTTCTTCCTCGTCATTCACATGCTCCAGTTCTTGACTTGGTTTTCTTTCCACAGACTTATCTGCCTCTCGCCTGAAAAAAGCCAAGGAGGTGGGGGCAGATTTCACCATTCAGGTGAAGAACGAGACCCCACAGGAGGTGGCCTCCAAAGTGGAAAGTATGATTGGCTGCATGCCTGAGATAACTGTGGAGTGCACAGGGGTGCAAGCCTGTATCCAGGCTGGAATTTATGTGAGTACCACTTGTTCTGAAGGCAGACTAGTGATGGTATTGGTCTGATTTTTCTCTGGGATGGTGCAGTGAATGAGCTATTTGTCCTAGGCTAACTGTATGATGGTTTTATCCCCATTTCGTCTGTTTAGCCCAGAAATAAGTTTTGCACCTTTAAGACAGGATCTGAGAGCAAAGGGGGTAGAAGGAGAGACAAGCAATGGAACATCTGAGGCAGTTGTTTTCAAAACATAGAGATAACACCTTCAGCATTCCTGGACTCAGAGTTGTCTGCACAGACAACGGAGAGCTCTCCTTTAGTTTTTCCCCTCTTTTGTTTTTTGGCTCATTTTTTTTTTAATTAGCTGAGACCGAAGGGGTTTTTTTGGACTGTTCTGCTATTGTTTGATCTGGGGACCCCAGGACCATCACCCAGAGCGGGGGGCTTCCCCCAAGCGGCGCCGCAGCCGGGGCGCCGGGCCCGAGCCTCGGAGAGAGAGAGAGACTGAGAGAAACACCAGAGACACACCCATGGAAAAGACTTTTTCTGGGTTTGCTATCTCTTCAGAACAGCAAGAGGTTTTGTAGTGTAGTGTTGTTCATTCTTTGTGCTTGAGGGTGTTTTGTTTGTTAAATAAATAGTTTTTTCCACTTTTCTCCAAGGAACTCTGTTTCCCGAACCAGCTGTGGGGAGGGGTGGCTTGGATCTGCTTTCTGTGGGAACCCCCTGCAGAGGTCTCCTCCCAGATCTGCCCTAAACTAAGACACTATTTCACTCCCACAGTGCTTAAGTGGGCTTGGTGTGAGTAGAGAAGCTGCTCATTAGACAGTAAACAGAGACAATTAAAGTGTTAAGATCAGCATGGGGATAATTGATAATTTATTTGATGCTTGGATGCTTAACCACTTACCAAGGAGGTCCCCAATCCAGACAGTAGGACAGCACCTTTCATTGAAGTTATGTCCAAATAAGAATAATAATCAAGAAAATTAATTCCAGAAGCAATGAAGGAAGCAATTAAGAAAGAGATGTTTTGCTGCCATGAACATCCTAACAGGAGGATGGGGGGAAGGTTAATGTGAAGTTTCACAGTGAAAGGACAGGAGGGGAATGGGACAAACTGCAAGAAGAGAAATTCCAGTAGATCATCAGGCTCTTAGTTTTAAGTCTTTCCCACTGAAATCCTAAAGTACTTTCTGTAGTCCTAAATGCCAGCCATTTTTCAGAATGGGGTTTTCAGAATAGGAATTTCGGATTCCTACCAAAATCCTTCAGAGATTTTCAAAAGATTGCATTTTTAGCTTTGATTACCACGTGTTTCACTCTCACAGACTCCTGCCTCTCCCTGGCTTCTCTGCTGTGCCCCAGGCAGTCCATTGTAGCCACAAAGGGTGACTTTATTTTTGACAGGCCCTGCACAGGCTCCTGCAACTGTGTTCTGCAAAATGTAACCTGTTTGTGTGTTTGCTCTCCAGGCCACTCGTTCTGGTGGGACCTTGGTGCTGGTGGGGCTGGGGCCTGAGATGGTGACGGTGCCCATTGTGAATGCTGCTGTGCGGGAAGTGGATATCCGTGGGATATTCCGCTACTGCAACACGTGAGTCTCGTGCAGGGGGGCTGATGTGTCTCCAAATTAAAATTCTTCAGAGCTGTACTTCCTTGCTAATGGAGCAAGTATCTTTTCTTAATCTGTAGCTCTCCAGGAAGGATTTATGGGATGTTGTCATGCTCCTTCTTAAAATGAGAAGTGTTATTAAATAGGCAGTTTGGGAACTAGATTAGCTGCTGCATCCCTTTGTATCCCTGTTGCTCTGATTTGGCCCATTCATGGTTGGACTTGATGATCCTCGAGGCCATTTCCAACCTCAGTGTTTCTGTGATTCTAAACAGAATGGCAGCGCAATCCATTTGAGGGACTCTGTGCCAGAGAAGAGGCTGGAAGCTGACTGAGGCTTTTCCTTTTTTCTCCCTGCACTGAGTCCATGAGTTTGAGCTCCACCATGATCAGTGTACAGGCAAGAGGCTGGGCAAGAGGAGAGTGGAGCATGGTGGTTTTGGTTTTCATTCAGGGCTTCCAAAGTAGTAGTCTCCTGTGATTTTCACGTGCTTCCTGTGATTTCACTTACTCTCCCAACTGCTTGTGTAGCAGTGCCTGTTTTCTCAGAGCTCAGCGGCCCAGAGCAGTTGGCTTGCCCCATCTCCCATACCAGACACTTCAGGTTCCCTCCCCAGAAGATTCTTTGCAGGCAAAACTTCCCTGGGCTAAGGAAATAACTGTGATGATCCAGGCCACTCCATGCTCTTTTCTTGGACTCCAAACTACTGGCTGCTCTCATCCCCTGCTCTCTGCTTCCCTTGCAGGTGGCCCGTGGCCATCGCTCTGCTCGCATCCAAGCGGGTCAACGTCAAACCCTTGGTTACGCACCGTTTTCCCCTGGAGAAGGCTCTGGAGGCCTTTGAGACCACCAAGAGGGGTGAGGGGGTCAAAGTCATGCTGAAGTGTGACCCCACCGATCAGAGCCCCTGAGCTGTCCCAGTGCCCGGCCCTCATCCCTGCTGCTTATAACTAGAAAATCACACATAATGAGGGTGAATGGCACAGGAATACACCATTAGAGCATTAACAGGTAACTACAAATGGACAGGCAATAGTTTGAATCAAAATGCTGAATTAGAGATGATGGTTTGCACATTTGGTGGCTCTTCTTCACAGACCACACGTGCCGGAGAGCCTGGCCAGGTTCCTCTGTGCTGGGAAGGGTGTCACTGGCATGTGGCACAGCAAGGGTGGAGGTGCTGGCACTCCCCCTTCCCATCCTGCACTGCCCTGGCTGCAGCATTTCCTGCATGGTAATCCCTGGATGTGAGATAGCCCTATATGAATATCCCCCCTTCCCTCGTGGGTGCTCAGGGACTGTACAGCCTGTGGAACAAAGCCTGGCCCTCCCCACTCCACAGGAAGCACTGGCACATTCAAGTAATTCTCTCCATGCTCTTTGCAAAGCTCAGAACCCAGAGTTTTGTGAAGCTTGGAGGCCAGCTAGGACCACGTCTGCTGTGTCATCCCCCAGCAGCTCCTCATGGGACCACTACAGGGAGGGCAACAGGGTCTGCTGAGAGCCTTGTCCTTATGTGGCTCCCATTAAGGGGCTGTTGGGGGGCACAACTGCTTTTGGCGTGGAGGGGAGCACAGGTGAGACATGAGGGGACAGCATCACTCAAAGGTTTTACAACTGCAAACAAATCATAATTATTTGGGAATATCAAGCCTTCCTGCTGAGTTTGTGAGCCGCAAATAAGGTACTAACAAGGTAGAAAAAATCTAATCTGTGATTACAATCATGTTAATTTTAGTACTGAGAAATCAGTTCCTTCCTTGGGCTGGTACTGAACTTTCCTCAATAAATTCTGGCTAACTGAGACCTTCCAGATGTGTCCCTTAAGGTGTGGGGTGGTGGGTTAGAGGGGTTTGCAGAGGACTGTGCAGACCTAGGCCTCGCCAGAGTGCAGGTTGAGCTCAGTGTTGGTGGGACTGTGAAACCTCAAACGACCCAGCCGCTTGCAAATGACATCTCATGTTTATTTCAGATGTGGCCAAGTTAATCTTGGCAGAGATGTCCATGCTGAATTTTACAGGGATGAGACACAACCCAGGGGAACTTTCTGTAGCTGGAAGATGTGGTCAAAATATGTACTCAGCACTTTGCCATGCTGGGAGGAACCCCTTTGGCATGGCTGGGGATTCACTGGCCATCCCGACGCCTGTCCTGTGGGGATACCCATTGGCGTGGCTGGGGGACCAGTGGCCATTGCAAGACTGTTCTTACTGGGAAATGGAAACTTGCTCTCTGTAGTCTTAGGGGGCTGTTTAGCATCCTGAGGGCTGGAGTTATTCCCACAGCTCAGCCTGGTTGGGCTCCTTGTCTGATCTGCTCCCTCATCAGGTCTTGCTGGGGACATTGACATTGTGGGGGCATTGCTGGGGGCAGTAGGTCTGGTGGACATACTCAGTGGGGCTGTGCCTGTAATCCCCCACCCCCGGCAGCATGTATGTCACCAGTTCAGGGGAAACTCTCCCCAACTTAGCCCATTTCCCAGTGGGCTGGAGTTAATGCTTTGTGCCAGGAGCAAGGCTAGCACTATGCCACAAGTATTACAAGTCTCCAGGTGACCGAGACCCAATTACAGGAGGCAAGAAAGTGTTTTAAAACTTCCATCAGCTTTATTTGAGCTCAACCACAGCCTGCAAAAGTAGCAGTTAATGCAAAGCCAGGCATTACTTAAACAAGCACAATTGATCCGTGATCGAAGGACTATGGCACTGCTGGAAGAAGCCAATGCAAACCTAACTAGGGCCCTATGCAAACCCAGGGCAGGCTCAGAGAGTTAACAAGCAGGCACTGAAGAATATGTGAGGAAAGCTCTTTCAAGAAGAGGGATAGTGGGGAGCTTGATGCTGTGAATTCAGGCTGTGCAGGCACCAAGCTGTTCCCCAAAGCTGGTCAGAAACATTCCCTGAGTCCTCCAGCAAAGCACAAGCTCTGTCTTGTGCAATTAAGGTGGCAGAGCTGGGCTTAACTCAAACAGTGGGTTTTCTGGATTGGGACATACCAGCCTGACCGTAGGCGTGTGGCTGCAGGGATGCATGGATGGTAGCAGGATGCCCTGGGCTCAGAGGTTCACACTGGGGCCATGTGGGGCAATGCTGGGATGGCAAGGCTTTACTGGCACACCAGTCTCCCTCTGCGGGTCTCAGCATCCCTGCTCTTGGCTGCGGATGGTTTTCACCTGGGAGGGTGATGGGTGGGAGCCCAGGACCATGGCCACTTGAAGTATTGCTGCTGGGTGCTGGGTGAAACAATGCAGCTGCAGCCAGAGGGTGAAACAATGTGGAGTAGGGTCAGAAATTCTCATAGTGATGTGCAAAGTAGGTCTGGTCCTTCTTGTTCATCTGCCGGCAAGCCTGTTCCACACTCTTTGTCATCCCAGGTGGGCCACAGCTGAACACCCCGATCTTCTGCACCTGGGGAAGGAGGGAGCCAAAGGGGTCAGACTGCAGCCCCAGTTCTCCCCACAGTCCAACCCCTCTTGACCCCTTGCTCTCTGACAGCTTTGGGCATGGATGCTGGCTGAGCAGTCTGTCTTAGCTTCCAGAGGCTTTTGGGGAGGTTGTCACATTCCCATGGAGCTGCCAGGGCCATGCAGGAAGGATGGGAACCCCGCAGCTCTGGTCAGTGTTTGCAGCCAGGGTCCTGCAGTAGCAGGGGGTGTTTGGCTGGTATGGGGCATTGGTGACTCTTGCAAGTCAGCCCGGCTCCAGAGGGAAAGCAGAATTCATTCCCCTTCCGCCCTGTTCTTGGTGCAGATGCCACTGAGGTCTCCAGGACCTTGGGGACAAGCTGGGACCAGTCCTCCACAATGACCACTGGGTGCATCTCCTCCTGTCCCCAGCCATACACTGACCTCAGGGTGCACCTCCTGCAGTGAGTTGAAAAAGGGTACGAAGGGAGGGCGCCCAAAGTGGGTGATGGAGCGCAGCCCCGTGAACAGGCTCTTGTTCAGCACCTTCTGGAAGTGCCGCTCACAGATGTACTGAAAGAGAGATTGGCGCACATCAGATGGCCCAGCACAGCCCAGCATGGCCCTGCACAGCCTGGCATGTCACAGCCTAGCAGCCTCCCCACTGGGTGTCCAGGCTCACCAGCATGGTGGTGCGCAGATCGAACTTCTCGGCCAGCTGTGTGATGTAGATGTGCACAGAGACCAAGTCGTTCTTGTCTGACTCTTCCACCTCTCGGATGATGTCCGTCAGCCACTCAAACTGGCGCTGCGTGCGCGTCACCCAGATGAAGTAGATCTGTGGCACATTGGGATGAGGCCCAGAGTGGGGCCAGCATGCTTATGAATGTCCATGGACTCCACGGAGGATTTTACCCCCAAAGAGGCCAGCAGCAGCCGGAGACATCTCAGAATCACAGAATCAATTAGGTTGAAAAAGACCTCTGAGATCATCGACTCCAACCTCTCAGGGGGGCTTGTCTTTCAGATACTTAATCTTACCTTCTTACACAGCAGCTTAGAGTTTATGGATGACTTGAAGACCAGGTCCTTGAGAATGGATGCGAAGGGTGTCACGCCGATGCCTCCTCCCACCAACACCGACACCTCAAACTTGTTCCACTCCTGGTGGCCCTCCCCGAAGGGCCCATCCAGGTAGAGCTGGAAGGGAGTCAGCTGTTAGCAGAAGTCTTTGCATGCCCAGGTCTTGGATACCCTCAGGGCTGGAGAAGGGCCTTGGGCTTGGCACAACCCGTTGCCGAGATGCTCTTGGGCTCAGATGTCCCCATGGGTGACATCCTGTGCAGGGCTCACCTTGGGCAGTGTGCCAAGGAGGGCCAGGTTCTTGGGAGAGTAGAGCTCCCGCAGACGGGTGGTCCAGGGCCCAACGGCACGGATGTGCAGGCTCAGCGTGTCATCGTGCGGAGCCGAGGTCAGTGTGAAGGGGTGGTACTCGGTGGTGCCCAGGGCCACACAGGCGATGCGCACCCACTGCCCAGACTTGTAGTCAAAGTCCTGTGGCCGCTGGAACTGCAGGTGGGTGACACCTGTGGGGAGATGGGAGAGGGGGCTCCTTAAGTTGGTTGAGGATTTGATGTTCCTGCATCACTGCAGCCCCTGATGCTCTTGCGGGGAGCTTGGGCTGGGCTGGTCCTGTGTGGCCAGGGATGTTGTGGTACCTGAGGGCAGGAGCTCAGCTTTCACCACTCTGATCTCCACCTTCTTCCTGCTCAAGCTGTACAGCTTGTCCGCACTGTAGATGAGAGCTGGGATGATGAAGTAGATGTAGAAACGGGGCTGCTGGATCAGTGCATAGCTGCCATGGATGATGACCTAGGCAGGGAGCAGAATCCCTTAAGCAAGGCAAGTCATCATCCCAGGGATGATTTGGTGGCAGCTCAACAGGAATGGGGAGCCAGGACTGGGGCTACCATCTCCCTTAGGACTACCCCAAGCTATTCCATCTCATCAGCTGCACTGACTTGACCTGCAGGCTTGCAGTGCATCGACACCACCCCTCCCTTCCAGCCCAAATCCTTTACCAGGATGTAGAGCAGCACGTAGAGGTGGTGAGTGATCCAAAAGCCCTGAAAGCTGACACGTCGGAAGTGGTGGGTGGCAAACACGTACATTACAGCAAGGACCACGAGCAGCAGCACTCCTGTCATGCCTGTGAGAGGAAGAGTTGGGAGACCCTGTGGGGGGGAACAGGGCAGCCCTATAGGGGCTCTAACTGGACTGGGCAGAGGGCTGCCCATCCTGGGCACAGGTGTGTCTGCTAGGTGTTCTCACCTGGAATAGTCTGGAAGAACCACCAGTAATACTTCTGTGGCAGCTGTGACCTGGAGAAGGACAAGAGATTTCACCATGGAGTGACCAGAATGAACTAATGGTTTCCATTTTCATTTCTGTCCATGCCCACGACACCTTGTCTGGATTCTGCTCTAAATTCCACCTACCCATCATTTGTAAAGACACTGGAGAAGAGGCAGGACAGCACACTGAGAGGTGTGACTGAGAAGATGTAGACGTTCACTACGTGACCTGCAGAGTGAAGCACTGTAAAAGACAAAAACACAGAGAAAGAAGCATCACTTGATGTGGATGGAGATGTGTCAGGCTGTTGATGTCCCCAGGGGCACAGAGATTCCTCCTCTTCTGTAGTGCAAGGCATCTATGTCTCTGCAAGGTCTTTAAGCTTCTGTTTGGTCCTGCCATAGAGTGATAGTATGATCCTCTGCCTGTGGGTGGCAATCCCTCAGCAGCCCACCTACCTGAGAAAATCAGGGCTGCCATGGCAATCCAGCGGTGGAAGTCGACAGCGGCATCAAAGGGGATGTAGTGATTGAGGAAGGTCTCCCGCAGGACAGTGATGAGGTTGCGGCACATGGTAAGCAGGATGTAGGAGTACATGAAGGAGATGGAGGCAGCTGATCCCCGGGAGATGATGATCCCCACGAAGGTGGTCTGTGCAATTCCAGTGCTGGGGGATGCAAAGGCGTAGTCTGGGGAGAGAGAGCAGAGGGGGTGTCATGTGCCCAGCGCTGAGGGCCATGACCCTTCCTGCAACAAGGGGACAGCCACCTGTGTGGTTCCACCTAAAACAGAACACCAGGGATGGGTTTGCGTGGGGAAAGGGCCACAATGACCCAGAACTGCTGGATGACAGGGTGTCCTTGGAGATCCAGGGAGGAGAATGTCCACGTGGGAATCTGCACCTTGGGACTGTGCCCTCAGTCGGATAATCCAATATAAGAGGTGTCCATAAACTGGAACGGGTGCAGTGGAGACCACCAGGATGAGTGGGAGCTGGAGGACATCATGTCTGATAAAAGGCTGAGGGAAATGGGCTTGTTGAGACTGGAGGAGACCGGTCAGGGAAGCTGTCTGCAGCCATTTCATGGGCACACAGAGCAAGGGATACACAGTAGAAGGATGTGAGGCAAGAGCATGAGTATCACTGTAGAAATTTCAGGTTTGAATTCTTGAAATTCTTTACAGGGAAGATGGTCAAAAAACAGCACAGGCCCAGCAAGGTGGTGGAATCACCAGCCTTGGAACTCTGCACACCTTCTCTAGATGAGGCCTTCAGCAGCCTCAGTGAGCTTTGGCAAAGGGTTTGCTCTGACCAGGGCACTGGACCAGACCCTTCCAGAGACCCCTTCCAACCTCAGTGATCCTTCGGGGACCCTCAGTCCAGGGGAGGACTGACACTGCTGCCCAAAGTTGTGCTGGGCAACTCCCCAGCATGCCCCAGGCAACCACCATCTTTGAGGCACCAAGCCCATGCCCCCCTCAGCAGGGCTGTGTGGACACTCACAGTAGGCTCTCTCGGCAAAGACGCCGGTGGTGATGGCAGAGAAGAGGACGACACAGACGATATGGCGCCGGTAATTCTCAACGAAGCGCTTGAACTCCTGGATCTTCTGCTGAACTCTGTTCCTCTCATACTTCTTCCGTTGTGCTTCTGTGTACAGATGCAGCTGGTACTGGTTTGCCCTGGCAAATACAGGAGTGCTGGTGTCACCATGAGCTTTCCCTGGCAAGGAATAGCTCAGGGCCCAGGTTTGGGTTTCCTCTCAAAGTACTGTGATCACCCCTGCACATCAGTGGCAGGGGTGACCTGCAGAGCACACCATCAGAGGCAGGTCAGCCTGCTCTACAATGCCTTCAAAAGCTGGTATCAAATGTGGAGGTAGTGACTCACAAATGATACTGTAAATGAGAACTGTAAAAGAAAATTTCATGGTAATATTCAGCTGTCAAAAATTATCCCAAAAAAGGGGAATTTCCTTAATTGGTGCAATTAAGGTAAACCAAGATATTCTGGCCATTAATAAAACAGCTGAACTGCTTCCTTGAAGAAATACTTGCTGCTGCCACAGCAGAGAGGACCAAATTCTCTCCTGCAGCTCTTGTAGGCAGCCCAGGTGAACCAGCAGCAGCCCAAGAAGCAGAGGAGCACAGGCAGGAACTGTCAGACAAGACCCCTCTCTAAAAACCACTATCCCAACCTCTGGAGTTGGCCACTTCTTTTGTTGTTTTTTTTTGTAGAGGCACATCACCCAGACCCAGCTACGGCACTGTCCTACCATCATGGGACTGTTTCTGTAGCTCCTTGGCCAATGAGTGCCTGCCTGGAGCAGTGCCATTTGACTGGAGGGCTACCCAGGCTGACATGGAGATATGAGAAACAGAAAACAGGATGAGCCCGAGCTCCAGAGGCACAGCCGGCAAGGGGACTCACTTTCTTCCTGGTCTCTTCCTCAGTTCCTGGCCTTTTTGCTCCATGTAGCGACTCACAGTGTCCAGATTTGTGTCTTTCTTCTCCTCTGAGATGGTTCTGTGAAAATAGAGCTATGCCTAGCCCAAGGCTCTATTTGCCAGAAGTGCTTGGCAAAGTTTTCCCCTTTTCTCCACTTCCCATATCAGGCTCAGCTGGGAACGTGTCCAGCTCTTTCTCGCAAGCCTGCTTGGATTAACTTCAATTGCACATGGTCTGGATTGACTCCAAGATAACCCCTCCATCTGAAAAGCAATGCAGGACTCCCATCTCCACACAGAGGATGCAACAGGGCTCTGCAGGAGGCAATTCCCACCGGCTCTGCCTGGGGAGGAGGACGGCAGCCCCACTGCAGCGTCCAGCATGCACTTCCCACCCCTTCCCCAGCGCTAGGAGTTCCAACATCTGGTGGGAGCATTTGTTGGAAGGCTTGGGGTGAAGGATAGATGTAAGCCAGGGCAGAAAGAGAAGGAATAGCAACAGTGACACTAAGAAAGGGAGCTTACCCTTTCGGCTCTTTCTTTTTTATGAAGGAGACACAGTTGTGCAGATTTTGCTTGAACACCTCAGGGACACCTTTGAGGAGACAAAAGGACAAACAGCCATTCAGAAGGTGCAAGACAAAGTTTAGGAATCTCCTGTGGACAGGGAAAAGCTCTGAACTGACCCAAACATGTCACACATGAAGCAACATGAATGTCCTGTTACTGCAGTTGAGGTGGGGAAGATTAATGGGCCAGGATTTGAGAGTTCCATATTGGGTGCTGCCCATTGCCTCCAGCCTTGCAGGACCTGGGGCATCCCAGTGCTTGTGCCCACTGACCTTTGACGCAGAGCTGGGTCAGCCGAAGCTCGCTGTCGTGGTCCCGCAGCATGTAATGGAAATTCTCCCATGTCAGCTCATCCCTGTCCTGAAACCCTGAGGCCTGGAACATGGACTCCGTCACCTGCTCTGCCTGTTCTCTTGACAGGCAGTTGTTGGAGATCTCAATGAAGGACCTGGAGCAAGGAGGTGAGATGGGAACATCAGCTGAGTCCCTCAAATAACACAGAGCAGAGTCCCAGACCAGTTTCATGGGAGTAATGGGCTCTTGGTTCCAAGTGTTGAGTCCATGGCCTTCATGGGGCCTGAAGCACAGAAACTGGGAGCTGCTTCTGAAGACATGCCTATAAACATTGTGAAAACATTAGGAGAGAGGAGGAAGAGTACCTGAGCATCCTCAGAAACTCCTCCTTGGAGAGGAACCCATTCTCATCAATGTCATACATCCTGAACATCACCTTGGACTTCTCCTCTGGGGACCCTGGTGGGGAGGGAAGAGGCAAAGTAAGAACAAGATCCTGTTTTCATCAACAAAGATGCTTTCATATGTTGTTTTTGAGTGTCTGGACCCTGCAGCAGTGAAGCCTCACCCTTCCACTTGACTTTCTCAAGTGCAAGGTGAAATACTGGTAGACACACATTCTTTCTTGTGCATTATTTTTCAAAGTCAAAGTGTGCTTTTATAGAGCAATAAATTTTCTGGGAGTTGTTTGATTGAATCTGGCATTCAACACCTCCACCTATGAAACCATATTTCATGGTCATTTAGGGAGAATCGGGTATCAGACACAGTTGCTATGATCTCCCAAGTACAGGATGCACAGTCCCTTCAGGAGAAAGGGCAGACATGTCTGTAGTGATGGAGGATGGCTCCCCTTGTGAATCATGTTCCAGAAAACACAATTATGTTGTCATGCCCCATAACCCAAGCTGTCCTGAGTAAAGGAAATTTTAATCTGTAGCAGTGTCTACAAGTTGACCTGCTGGATGTATCTTGTTCTCCACTCTGACAGAGCCTAGAAATGGGACCAAGGGCAGCAGATTGAGGCATTAACCAGCTCCAGCTCCCACCTTTCATGAAGACCACCAAGATATCCAGGAATTCCCGAAAGGAGATGTAGCCATTGCCATCTTTGTCAGCCAGGGAGAACATGGACTCCACAAACATAGAGTGTTCTTTGAGCCCCAGGGCTTCAGCAAACTCAGCCCTGCTCAGCTCACATGTTAGAGTCTCCTTTGCCTTCTGTGAAGATTCAAAGCTGAGCTCCCCGGCATCGGATCTGTCGATTTCCAGCACCTGCAGGTTGTGTCCCACAAAAGAAATGCTGTGAGTGATGGCAGAGCAGAAGGCTGGTGTTTCCTTTCTGACCCACTGCACGAAGACTGGTGGTTCCCTGGCACAAAACTCATGGCAGATACCATGGAGAAAGTCTCAGGTCTCTCCTACACAATGTGACTTTTCACACTCCACGTGACTGACCACTCTGGAGACCTGTTACATCATGGAAAAGTCTCTTTGCCACACTAGACACTTGTATCACTGCAGCAGACCTCCCTTTGTCTTCTGCAAGGGAAAATGTCCCTCAGTCCTGGAAATATTGGCAGATTCCTTGTGTGTGGCTTACCAGCTCTTACAGAGAGCACCGGCCCCAGTGTTCATTGCTTAATCAATACAGAAATACCTTCCCCCAATGCATCAGGGCTTGCTATACCTCTACACACCTGAGCAAACAGGTGCCTGAAGAAAGTCTCCAGAATTTGTTTTCTCTGCTCCTGGGTGACTGCCCGTTTCATCAGGCTCTGCTCCTTCATCTCAGACAGATGCAGGTCAAATCTGCTCTCCTTCAAGTAGTCTCCTAGCTTCCTGACAAAGATGCTCCTCTCGGCCTCCTCATTGAAGAGCAGCACCTGCAAAGGACCCACCCACTGGCTGTGATCGTCAGAGGCACAGCTCCATGGTGTTTGCTGGACCTGGTGGTTCTCAGGAAGCCACAGCCTCCCTTCGAGGACTTACACTGCTCCCAGTGCCCCCAGCTGAGTGACGCAGAGGACTGTGCAGGGTCCAGGGGAAGGTGTCATACCCCAGGCACCATGGTACTTACCAGGTCATACTCCTTGGGGCTCTTCAGGAGCAGAGCTTTGTTCCCTTTGTTGTTGGAGAGGATCACCTCCACTCTTTGGTGGGCTTTCAGGTTGATGCTCCGGAGCACAGACCCTCTGCTATCCAGTACTTTGAGCACTTTGTCAGCTTGGAGCTGAATGTAGACGGGAGAGTTGTCTGTCTTGGGCCCGTGCCACTCCATGGCTGGTGGGAGAGAGCACAGGACTCAGCTGGAAAGGCTCCGACTCATCTCAACCTCCTTCACCAAGAGGCAGTTTGGGAGTGATCTCATGTTCTTAAAGGAACAACGATGATCTCCTAACTGCAGAGCTCAAGCACATGGACACAGGAGGAGTACAGACTATGGAGCAGGGAGGCAGGATTTTTCCAGTGTGCAGAGCAAGAAGATACAGGCCCTGTCCTGGAGCTACTGGTGCTATTGCTCTACACAGGTTTCCTTCAGGCAAGGTTTGATCTGGGGATGCTTGGAATTAGAGGGGTATAGGATGACTCAGGTTGGAAGGGACTCAGGTTGGAAGGGTATCTTGCCCAACCTCCTGCCCAAAGTAGGACCAGCCAAAGGTCAGTCTGCTCAGTGCTTTATCTGGTCAGGTCTTGGATAGGATGGGCTACCAAGTTCTCTGGGCTCCCTGTTCCACTGCTTGACTATGCTCCTGGGGAAACAGTTCCTCCTTACATCCCATCTGGGTATAAGCCCCAGGCCCAGCCCTCCCTCAGTGTGTTCCCTGCCAGCAGCAGCATCACCAGATGCCATTGCAGGGTTGATAGTGCCACCTCACCGTGTATGGCCTCGCCGGACACCTCCCTGCGCACACTGGTGCCCTGTTTCCTCTGCAGCTTCTTGAAATCTCTCTTGCGGAAAGCAGCAACAACCCAGGCAACAAACAGAGTCACTGGGGACACATGGGAGAAGGAGGCATGAGAGATCACAAAGCTCCTTCCCACTTTTGGCTGCCTCCTGGTGCCCAAGGACCCTGCCAGCTCAAGCACCTCAGGAGTGACCGGGACTCAGCAGCTCCTGCTGGGAGGTGCTTTGTCCATGGGGACTCAGCCCCTTTCTCTGGTGGAGAGGTGGAAGAGGAAAAGAGTGACAAGGAGAGGAAACAGAGTGACAAACCCAGGGGCAGGCAGCAGAGGACAACGATGATGATCCCAAAGCCTGCGCCACTGCCTGCAAAGTAGTCCAGCACCATCATGGGTGTGCAGTTGGCCAGGTGTCGAGCTGTCAGCTGCTGGGGCTGGGGGCATGGGTCCCCTGCAAGGGGAAAACAGGCTGTGAGTGTCATTGAGCTTGTACCCAGCTCACCTGCATCACCCCCAGGAACCTCTGCATTAAGATGTTGATGGGGTTCATGGCTAAGTGACCCAGCACTGCAGAATTGGGGTGCTTGAGTTAAACTCCAGATCTTGGGGACAGCCTGCCACAGCAAATCAATCACAAAACTGGTCTCAAGTGCTCTGGAGGTTGAGCACCATCACCTCTCCTGTTGGGATAGGCTGACCCAGAGGTACCCACCCAAGAGGGCCACAGCAAACTGGAGCTCAGAGCCTCCGCTCATCTGTATGCTGCGAATCCAGGAAGTCATCCTGGTGTGAATTCAAGGAATGCACACCCAGGGAACAGAAACACCTTCCAAGGTCTGGAATGTGACCCAAATGAAATGCTTACAGTAAATGGGAAGAGTGTGGCAAGATTCCAAGAGGAAAAGGCATTTTGCCAAACAGTAAATATGCATTTTCCCCTTGGGATCGTCCCTGCGTTTCAGCCCACTTTCAACATCTGCATCATGCATCAACGTCTTACTCACAAGCAACCCTTGCATTTTGTGCCCATTTTGCTGGTTTAGGGTCATAGCAGGCGTGAGGCTTGAGGAACTCCAAACCTGATGCGTTCCCTGTGTCACTGACTCACCAGCTGTGTCACTGGGATGACTCTGCTTTCCTTGCTGCCTTGCAGGAGCCATTCCCTCCCTGTGACCTCCCATTACACGGTGCACTCACCCTCTCTCCAAATGAACACATGGGGCTGGAGGTCTGTGGATTTGGCATAGGTGATGGCAGTCAGGACGCTGTGAAAGGTGGTATTACGGATCTCCCTGATTTCCTCCTCTGTGAACAGCCTGAGGAGAAGGACGTGGAGACAAGTGGTTGCCCCAGGTGTTACTGACCAGCACCAGGAGGGAACTGAGGAAGCTGGAGGATGATTTTTCCTCCAGCCCCAGTTTTCATGTGTTATTGGTCTTTGCAGAGCAGCTGCCAGACAGGGACAAGGCTATTACCCATTCTTGGTGTTCTCAAACCAAAACCTGTCGCCATCACGCAGGCGCACAAACTGTTCCAGGATTATGGTAGAGAAGAGGGAGCCACCAGCCTCCAGCATGCCTCCAGGGAGCAGCTCCAGCCTAGCCATGTCGTTGGCATACAGGGCAGCAACCTTCTGCAGGACCTGGTGAGAAACCCCCACCACACATGTGTGAGCATAGGGAATTCTGACAGGGCATCAGAAAGTCTTGGCAAGCCTTAGGAGGTGTAAGGAATGTGCATTTCCTAGGCATCGCACACATCTGTGGGCTGGGAGGATGCTGAGCCTCGAGCTCATGGCTTGAACTTAAGCAACTGAGCATCGCTCCCAGAGCATCTCAGCTCTAGGAGGAGCAGAGTGCCCAGTGGCACAGGAGTGTAGTACTGGGGCAGGGTGGTTTATTCATGCCATGTAATTACACAGTTACCCCAATGCAAGAATAAAAATTACACAGTTACCACCCCCCCCCACCACCACCCCACAGGCATGAAAATCAGCCAGGGCAGGACATGCACTGATCTGCCTCTTCCTATGATGCTGCAGGATGCAGTTCCTGCGTGGAATGGCCCATCATCCTTTGGCCCACATACATTCCTTGCCCAGACCAGTTTCCTGTTACCTGTGGCTTCAGGTGTGGGGCAAGGTTTGACCAGTTTTGGAGAGGTTTCAACCCAAAATGCTGCCGGACTTGGTTATAGGTTGGCAGGCCGAAGTCTCGCCCACGCTGAACCCAGCTGGCCACGTAGTCGGTGCGGGAGTACTTCAGGGGCCCATACCAGTAATCTGTGGGTGGACATGCTTAGTGTGTCCAATAGCTCTCTTCACCTCCATTAAAAAGGCTGAAGCTGAAGCACGTGGTTGGGTGCTGATGGAGGAGGCAATGGGACCTGTCTCCCCACCTTGCCCCCAGCACAGCCTCAGGTGTGGGGGTCCCCCACCAAGGCACAGCTGCAGTACAGACCTTGGAGATCTTCCACCACAATGTTGTCCTCCCGCTCTGCTATCTGTGAGCTCATCCCCAGCAGGATGTTGTCCACATCTTCTGCCTGCTGCAGCCCGGGGCTCTGAGAGGCATGGGAAGAGCAAGTGATTCCTCTTGCATGAGGGAAGACAGAAAGTAGCCCCACAACCCTGAACTGGCACCCCCAGGGGTGCAGACTCATGGCGTAGGAGAATCAGGGACTTCTTCCAGGCTCATTTTATCCACATCAGGTGAGCCTTGAGGTCTGAGCCTGACACAGCTGAAGGCTGGGGATGCTGGATGGGGAGGATCTCTCACCCCTTGTCTGGCTGTCATGCTCTGCACCCAATTTCCCTTTCAGACCCCTGTGGAGTGCTCCATGACACAAAGAAAGGGATGAAGCCCCGTGGCCAGCCTGCCACATCCCCAGGATGCTCCCTCCCCTGTACCTCTCTGCTCCAGTAGCTGTTGCAGAGCCGCACTGCTGGGAATGAGCCACTGGAGACAGACGTGTTCTGGAACCGGCACTTGGTGTCTCTGCAACAACAGAGGATGGAATCCACAGCCCTGAGCCAGGGCTGCCTGGAGATGTCAGGGCTTGGCTGTCTCAGCTGAGGGCAGGACATGGGAAAGGGACAGAGACCATCCCAACAAAGACCATTCCCAGCCACCAACCCAGCTTGGGCATCCCCTCCCCTCACACACGCACTGCAGTCCCACAGTCCCGCCAGGCTGCTCCTACCTCTTGTAAACACCTGGAGGCACCATGGTGGCCAGGAATTGCTGCGCAGCTGCCACGAACTCTGGAGAGAGGCTGGGGTCCAGGTGCTGCTGGTAACCTGTGGGGCAGCAGTCAGGCTGGAGGGAAAAGGGGCCAAGCTCCCTCTCCCTCCCCACCCACCAGCTCCCCTGGTCCCCCTACCCCTGCTTCCAACACTCCATTGCCTGCCTACCCCTCACCTTGGTACTCCGGGACCTGTGTGCCCAGCAGGGTCGGCAGCCACTCATACAGAACAATGCTCTACAGGAATAGGGAAGCTGGGTCAGGGTCAGAACCACGCCAGACGTTGGGGGTCCCAGCAGAGCTGGGGGGTTCCCGTCCCTCACCTGGAAAGTGGCGATGACCCTCTTGCGAGTGTTCTGGAAGAGTTCCTCATCGGACCAGGCAGGGTGCTTCTGGGCCAATGCTGTGGCTAGGTGGTTGTGGTACCGAAACCAGGCGATGCTCTCAGCCTGCAGGAAGGGGTTCTCGTTCCCCCAGGCACTCCCCAGGTCTGCAAGAGCCACCATGACCATCAGTGGGGGATGTCACCACTGGGTCTAGCTTTGCCCATGGCTGGAGGAGCACATCCACCCCAGTGTCCCCTTATCCCCTCGCCCTTCCTTCCTCCCCCAGGCAGACCAGCAACCCGGGCAAGTGAGAAGCAGCACCGGGCCTCCAGCACAGACCAAAGGTTGGGCACATGAGGAATTCAAAGCAAGCTGAATGGGTTTGTATCAGCAGCAGCCCTTTTCTCCAGAGGAGTTCACCTGGGATCAGAGCAGGTCTCTGACACTGCCGCCTGGATATGTGGCCTCTGGAGTTTCGGGTCTGTCCTTGCTGGGATGTCTTCGCTGGTGCTCAAATCTCCCTCCCGCTTGGGAAGCTGCCTGCTCTCCCACAGCCCTCCTGACCCATATACCCTGCCTCCCTGCATCTTCTGCCCTTTCCTGGGGTCCACTGTGGCCTCAGTTCCAGGGACTGCCTGCTCCCCCTGCTCCCGATCAGGGATGAAAAACTATTGGAATGCCACCATTACCGTAGATCCCCTGGGGACCACCCTGTCCCGTGGACGGATCCAGTGCCTTCCACATGGGGACCCTCCCGTCCGTCTGCCTCGGGAGGCTCCCGTTGGGCCCTGATGCCAGCTGTCCCCCCGAGAAGCTCCTCAGGGCATCACTCCAGGAGTGTGAGGGGCCATAGATGGAGCTACCATCCAGCCAGCCCGTCATCTCGTTGGTCTAGGGCATGCACAGGGAAGAGGCATTAAGAGGTGCCAGGATTTCACTGGAAAGGTGTAAAAAAGAGGTCTGGAAAGCCCCAGACTGTCTCTTTTGTTCTTGCAAAGTCTGTTTTAACAAGAGCTCTCAGGAAGCAAATAAATACACAGACAATCTCTGTGCAAACTTCGGGAATTAGTGCCAGGTAGAGGAAAAGACCAGGTACAGGCTTTTCAAAAGTACATTTGGGATTGTTTTTTCCCCAATTATTTTGACTATGCCCAGAAGCAGACATCTGTGAGTCCCTATGCAGGTTGGAAGGGGACTAAACCCATCTCTAGGGAAACTGGGAACACCAGAGCTGTCCCCTCTGACCTCGCAGTAGGAAGTCCCACTGTCCTGGCAGCATGTTAAGTATCTCCCCTGCCAAATGTTTGCATGGAAACATCCTTTTTATTCTGAAAACATGCTGGAGTTTCCATTTTTTAAAGCTTTTAAATGTTGATAAAAACATGATTTGCTAAACTGGTCTCTTCAGGGTTTGTCATGTGAAAGGTTCAGGGGGGTATTTCACTTTGGTGATTTTGGCTGGAAAGATCTCCAGCATGAAAGAAATCTGGGGAACACAAACAGAACAGCAAAATCCAGAGAAACTGGGGGAAAACCTGGATTTCTTTTCCAAAATGACTGAAATTCAGGGAAGCACTGCAACTTTATGGCAGTGCCAGCTCAGCTTTGTGATACATTATTAAAGATAGGACTTGGCGCCTAAAACAATGTCCGATAATTAACTGACCTAATTACCTTTTCTTTGTCCAGGAAATGCTTTGCTCTTGGGCAACCACTAGAGTTGCTCAACGTGAAACTTGGAAGTTGACTTTGGGTTCATTTCATTGGTTCAAACACTTGAGAGCTGTATATTTTTAGGGAAATAGTAGTGCTCTCATTTTATTTCTGCAGATTAGCTTGGCTGCTACAGACCATGGTGGGTGAAGCAAAATTTAGACGAAAGGCAAAGAGCAGAGGAAACCACACCTACCTGTTCCCGGGGGTTGTTGGGGCTCTGCCCCGTCTCTGCTGCCCAGCGGATGCGCTGGAAGGGCAGGACCACATCTCCAGTGCCAGCAGGGTCAAACACTGGGTCTCCAGGTGGGATGTAGATGTTGAGAAACTCAGCAGGGCAGCCGGGTTTCTCTGTCTCCAGGATGTCCGAGAGCACATGGAAACCTGACAGACACAGAAGCATGGTCAGCAGCTGCCAGGACTGCCCCCAGCACCTGCAGCAGGACATCAGGGAGGGCAGCTGTAGGTAGGCTGAGGGGACCACCATGTGCAGCAAGGGTGATCAATGCTAGGTTGAACAGGGCTTGAAGAAACCTGGCCTAGTGGAACAAGATGACCATTGAGGTCCCTTCCAACCCAAACATTCTGGAATTTTATGATTTCCCAGAGACAGACATCTCCAGGCCTGGAGACTTAAGAACCCACTGAGCTCCTAGGAGACAGAAAAAGCTGCTCCAGCTTGCAGCAGTTCACCCTAGCATGGCACTTACTGGATCTGGCCAGTGTTTTTGCCATGGGGCAGCTCCACTGCTTAAAGAAATGAGGCAGTTCCCAACTGACAAATACCAGCACTGGGGTCAACTGGCAAAAGTCACCCAAGATCCACACAAACTCTCCTAGCTGGGCAGTGCTGTGGTACAGTCGTACTCAAGGCTTTGTGGGTCTGATATCCACATGTGGGTCTGCTGTGGAGGGCTGGGTGAGAAGCGCTCTGATGCATGGCCTTGGCTGTGCGAGCAACCAACATTTTCCCACCCAAAGCACCATTTTTCCTGTCAGTGTCAGGCCCCATGTCTTACCAAAGAAGACAGCCAGCACGGTTGTGTTGCTGCGGGAGGGCAGCCCCGAGGGTCCCCGTGCCACCGCGTCGCTTAGCTGGCGAGCATTGGGCACGTGGGGCTCCTGCAGTGCCTGGTAGACACCGTCTGCATAGTTGGCTGGCAGAAGACGCAGCAGCCTGGTTCCTGCAGCACCAAAAAACATGGAATGGGTTCTGTGGTACCCAGTGGGAGACAGAGCCATGGCAGGATACACGGATGTGTGTGCAGGTCCCAGAAGGCAGCGAGAGGATAGCATAGGTTCTTAGAGTGGCCAAGAACATGCAAGTTTTGATGTCATCACCCAAAACTTCTTGCAACACTAGGATCAGTCCTCTTAAAACCAGGAGGGATCCTCCATCTTCCTCTCTTCCAGTTGCTCTTCTCTTGTCAATGTGTATCCCTATTGCCTGTGGGAGGTCTGGGGTGGTGCTCCAGTGGGTAACTGGAGTGATGTTGAGCTGTCCCATGTTGACTGTGCAATCCCACACAAGTGTGGTGTTTGCCAGCACCATAGGGAATAGGAGAGGGAACAGCAGCCAGAGAGGCAGTGAGACAAGTGTGAAAATGAGAGAAACACCCTGATTTTGCACACACTGCTGGTCCCAAAACTGAAAAGCCCAGAGGCAGGAGGTCATTTCTCACCGATTTTGAAAGGCTCGTCACCAGTGTGGTGGGCTCCATTTACTGGAGCTCCCCAGAACTGGGGGAAATCCTAAATTCCTGCTTTAGTTTGTGGCTTAGTTTCCATATGTTGGTTTCCAAAAGTTAAGCTCTGATCTGTCTGCTCTAGAAGAGGAAGACCTGGTCTGCCAGGGCGGGTTTTCCCTGTCACGCTTTGGTGTTACCAAAGGGTTGGTGACACACATGCCAGGTGGGAAAGCCCTTTGGACTCAGAGGAAGCTGTGCCACTGCCACTGCACCTTGTGACAGAGTGTCACCAGAGCAGTGACCAGCCTGGGCTGCCAGAAATGAGGATTCAGAATCTTCAGTGTTTTATGTAAGATCCTGCCTGATCTGTCCTGGTCCCCAGCTCAGAGACATCAAGAGTTGAGCCCATGGGCTGGCTGTAGGCATGAGGAAGCTGTTCACCAATGGCACAGGGAAATCCCAAACGCCTCTCCCATTACCAACTAGTACATGGTATCACCTCTCTGCAGGGCAGAAAATCAATAGTTTCAGCATGCTTGGACCATGAATTCTTCTGCCTTGTGTTGAATCCAGCTCTGGGATCCCTGACCATCACAGAAACACCTGCTGAAAAGAGCTGGGTCCTCCCTGCCTTGGATATTCTGAGTGATCTCACAAAGGCACAGCTTTGCTCTGGGACTGATCCAACACCAGCATGACCTGCAGATTGTGCCTGAGCAGCAGCAAAAAGTGGCAATGCCCAAACATGGGCTGCCTGTCCCCTCCATACTGCTCTAACAGGGCTCCCAGGTGCATTTAGGGACCGTTGAGGGCCATGGGAGGTGGCATTGTCTGCTCACCTGCCTGCTTCAGGCTCAGGTCAGAAAGGTTTCTGCCTCAGCCACAAAGCAAGCCAGATGCCTGAGGGGCAGCTCACCTTCCCCCCATCCCACCATTCCCATCCCAAGGCCTGGCACTCACCCACGGAGCCATGGCTGTGGTGCAGCAAGTTGTTGTACCAGCCATCATAACGCTGGACCTCCCAGGACATGCTCTCCTGGGCTCCTGGAAGAGACAAGACCCACTTCATGAGCAGCAAGAAAAAAGCACGAAACAAGAATTATATTTATATTGTGATCTTTTCCCATATTCTTTCTGAAACTTCCCAAATATGCAGTTTTTCAGACAGGTTTTGCACTCCTTTTGAGGGACAATAGCTAAAATTAGAAATTCATGCTTATGATCCTGATGTCTCCAGATCAATTTGTGTCCACCACCAGTCTAATCCCAAAAGACATTCCTTTTCTCCTTCTCTCTCACTGGATCAGAAACCTCTCCTTACTTGTGACTCCTACAATGTCCATGTGAGTCAAGGAAAGACTTGGCACTTTTGCATCAGCATCAGCCTTATTTCCTTCATGTTAATTTTTATTACTTTTACTTTTTACCTTGCTAATACTAGCAAAGACTTCCAGTTCCTGCTTACAAGCTGTATACTCATCCCAGCTGCTGTAAGGCAGTCTCTCAACCTGCACTTCACTCCATTTTTTTATCTCCTCATAAACTGCATCACAGAATCATAGAATTTGTGTTGGAAGGGACCATAAACATCACCTGGTTCCATGCACCCTGCCATGGGCAGAGACACCTTCCACTAGATCAGGTTGCTCTGATATGATGTCCTCTGGGTCAGAGGAAATTCCCCTGAGGGGCACCAAATACCCAGGATTTCCCCTTGGGTTCCCTTCCCCGAAATTGCACTTACTCCCCAAGGTCCATGTTCCCAGCAGAACCACAACCAAACTCAACATCATTGCTGCAGGTTGCCTCAGCCACTGGATCTTTGGAAGCAGCGACCTGCAAATGGAGAGGAGAGGGAGGGAGCTGGAGGTGGGCTGTTCCCCGAGCTGGAAACATGCAAAGACCGAAACCTCAGCTCCCTTTTGTGGTTTCTGCTGCTGGGTAAAACCTTGCTGCTGCCATCATCCATCAGCAGCGTCTCCTGATTTGGGCTGTGGGAAGTAGGCAGGGGTCACGTGAGACCCCATCACCTGGGGAAAGGTCTCTCAGGATGTGACAGCTGACCTGAGGAGACTTTTCTGCTGGAGCAGGCACAGTGGCCCTGCCTTGGGGTATCCCAGTTACAGACTCACAGCTCATCATCTACTTGTGTCTGCTCCTTTACAGAAAGCCCTTCATTACAGATACAGGCATATTTCAGCTGGAAATTTTTCCTGCATTGACCCATCCAAGCAAAATCCAGCTGTGAACACGATGGAAAAGCCTCAGCACACAGTCAGACATCCCAAAGTGTGTGAGTACTGCAGACAAGACAACTTGATCCCCTCTGAGCTAACCTGATGGCCATCCCTCCTGACCAGCCTTCTGCATGATGCTTTACCACCTTCCTTTCCACAAAAGCTCTGGAACCAGAGCAGATTTCATCACTGAGAGCTGAACATTTAAAATCCCAGAAAACACCTGGCAGCAGAGAGGGATTCCCAGTCCTGAACTGTGAAATGATTTAGAGTCACAAATGTGACAATTCCCCTACCACTGGCTTTCCATGCACAGAAATGCCAAACTTGAATTTAACTCCAAGACAGAGTTTTCCACTAAACATGGCTCTTTGTCCCAGTCTCAGTGTGATTTCAGAAGAGCTGTGCTGCCAAGAGATGCAGCAACACACAGGTTTCAGCTTTTCCTACACTGCTCTGTCACATCCAAATTGGTCTTTTTAATTTTTAATTTTTTTTCATTATTTTAATTAAAACAAAGAAAATCTGGTTTTGGAAAGGCTTGCACATTACCAGCAGCTCTGTAGGTTTTATTTTTGATTTACTGAGAATTGCAGTGGGGATTTTTCACCTATTTTTCACCCAGTGGTGCAAACTGCAAAACATGAGTTCATGTTGCACTGTCTGCTTGGAAAACAAAGTGGTCTGAGATAAATATTATCATTTCCAGTCACATTAATTGCATTCATCAATTTAAACACTCATCACTCATCAGGCTGTGAGCAGAGCATGTAACCTGTGGTGTCCTTCTGCCAGAGATTCCTGTACTTTTGGTCTTTTGCATTAGAAAATAAGTTGTGTCTCAAGAAGTGACACTTCCACTCTCCTTCACCATCACAACAGCTCTTCCTTCCCACATCCTTTCCACCCCACAGCCCTTTGCTGACCGTGGTCTGGTGGATGTGAGATTTGTGTTGTGCAGCTGGTGGGAGCTAAAGGCTCCATGAGCCCCATTCTGTACAAAGACCATGAAAGTTTGGCTAATGGTGACGCATGGAGATGCCTGTGATCTCTGGCAGGAGTGGCAGAGTGCTGTCACCATCACCACATGGGACTCTCCTGCCTGAAAGCTCTCCTTGTTGAAATAGCCCCTTCCCTGAGCATCGGCAGCAGTTGTGGTTGACTGGTGTGGAGAGGTCCACGTGGCCTCCTGTGCTGTAGAAAGGGAGATTCCAGAGGCACAGCTGGATTTATCTCCTTCTGATTTAAAATGAACAACTGCAACCCCCATCCAGAGTGAGGTCCGAAGGTGCCACAGAAGTGGCTCAGGAGACATGGAGCAAAGCCAAGGCTCAAAGCACATCGCCACAGCCAGGGACAGATTGTCTCCCCCTTCCGCCCGGGTCTTCTCATAACAGTTCCAGCAGAATAAGTGTTTTAAAATTCCTTCTGTCACTGAGCACATCTCCCTTTTCCTCAGGTATGGGAATTACTCTTGTCTCAAGCTGTGAGATGAGATACCAATTCTCGTGAACTTCATGCTCCAGAAATCAAAATCTACTTATTGCCTTATCAATCCAAGACTCTGGAGGTTCTCCAGTCTGGATCATGGCCAAGGTGATACAATAACAGTCGTGGTCTTGCAGACTGACCTTGGCAGCCCATGGTGCAGCTTGCTGAGGGAGAGCTTGGCAAGTGTGGACTATTTCCACAGCCTTGCCAAGCTTTCCAGGAATATTGTAAGGATGAGCCCTCCAGACTCTGCTTTTCCACAGATTCCCTGTGCCACCTTTGCAAACTCATTCCCTCCCTCTGCATCTAGTGAAATTAAGCTTGTCAGCCTTGTCTTCTCCCATCAAGAGGATCCCTGTGCCCTGTCAAAGCCTGGAGTTTCACACCCCTCCAAAAACCATATGTCAGATAGTGCAAACACACAGCTTCCCACAGTGCAAGGATCTCCTGTTCCACCTGATCCCAGCAGATTTGGCTCCCCTGAAGTTAGGGCTTCAGCCTCCAAGGGTCTCCTGGGCTCCCCCTGGAGCCACAGGTCACCTGAGATTGTGGAACACACCAGCATCCTGAGAGAGCATCAGCCCCATGGCAGAACCTAAGTGTGGTCACCCAGAGGACAGCAGATCCAAGCCATTCCAGAAGCCTGAAGCCTTATCCCTATGGTCCTTCTGAGCCACAGCTAATTTCTATCTCTTCCCAGTGGGACACACTTGGGTGCTGCTACCTTCCCCCACACACCAGTCAGTCCTGAGATTTCAGAAAGGGCTACATGTCCCCAGCCTTGGATCCCAGAGTATCCTGGACGTGTGCACACTCCGTGGACAATCTGCACACAGGGAGAAGAGGTGTGTCCAGCCTCCCCCTGGGGCCGGATGCCCCACTGCCCCACAGCAGGGGCTCTGTCCCCTGGAGGAACACGGGAGATCTCTGCCTGTGCCTGCGGTGTCCTGTCCCCACGCGGGGACACGCTCGGTCCCGTGCCTCCTCCCTCACGGGCAGGGATGTGCGTGGCTCCACTGCACCCTGCAGGTGAGGACACGCACGGCCCCATCTCACCGTCCTCGCACATCGCCCAGAGCCCTCCCCGCCCTCGGGACGTGCAGTGAAATGGGGATGTGGCCCGACCCCTTCCATGCCCCGGGCACGGCCCCATCCCAACCTGTCCCGACAGCAGGAAAAGGGGGAGTAGCACCAGCCCCTGTCCCCTCCAGAAGTGACAGCAGAACCCCCCGCAGGTAACAGTGTGCACGGCCCTGGCTGCCGCGTCCCCGCGCGGGGGCACGGGTGTCATGGGAGCTCCCGGTCCCGCAGCTCCCACGCAAGTAGGAACACGCGTGGTCCCGATCCCGCGGACCCACTCAGGCAGAGACACGAGTGGCCTCGGTCCGTCAGACATCCTTGTGGACACGCGTGTTCCTCAGACACACCCACAACGGGGAGCGCGAGTGTCCCTGACCCCTCAGTTCCCACCCCGGCCCCACAAGCAAGGACACGCGTATCCCCAGTCCTTCTCTCTGCCTTTTTTCCACGCCAGCGGGGACACGCTTGTCCTCGACTCCTTCGAGCCCCCACGCAGAGGGCTACGCGCGTGTCCCTCCCCCGTTCCGAGGCAGTGCCAGGCGTGCGCGCGGTCCCCCACGGCCGGTGTCCCCCCGAGGGCCGCGTGCGGCGGCGGGCTCACCTGCGCGCGGCGCGGCC
>WEKY01033670.1:1317082-1340077 GCA_013390045.1 Picathartes gymnocephalus
AGGAGGAGGAGGAGGAGGAGGAGGAGGTAGGTGGTGGGAGGGGGTACGTCCCCCGGCTGCTCTCTTTGCGAGCGGCCCCCGGTTCTGCCCGCTGCTCTCCGGCGATCCCGGCTCGCAGAGACTGCGAAGGGAGGATGCTTCTCATCTGGGGTTAACCCTCGGGTTCTACTATTCCACCCTGTTGCAGGGTCAGGAAAGCGCAGCGAGGTGTTGCCCCCTCACCCCTCTTTCCCCACCATGGAATTGCAGTTCTGATGATTCAGGTTCCAGGGGAAAAGATTTTTTTTTTTTCCTATGGAATACCAACCTGCAGCCCTGAGCAACCCAGCTAGGATTGCTGCTGGCTCTGCCACCGGGAGTTTTTGGCTGAGCACTTGCAAAAAGTCCTTTTATCTCGATTCATCCTGGAGCAGGAAATTGGAGTTTCTGTAAAGAGAAACTTCTGAGGTTTGGACAAACTTTCTGGCTCCTTTGTCTTTCTCTCCTCCAAGTCCTGAGTATTTTAAAACATAAGATTAAATTGTCTATTTCTGCTGAACTGCTGATCCTTCCCTGAAGATGTTTCCAGTTTTCCCCCCCTCCATACACTGTGACAGAGGGAACCACAGGGGCTCTAAGGCCACAGCAATGCTTCTCTGTGGAGGATGCTTACCAAGGTGCAACAAATTCAGTTTCTCCTGCTGTAAGCTGTAAGCATCACTTTTCTACTTGAAAGTTTCAAAAATGCAAAAGAGCTGGTCTTCTGTGAAGGGCAATCAAGGAAGAAAGATGGGCAGAGAGCAAAAGGGTTGTTTCCCTGGAAATTCTTAATAAAACAAGTCCCAGCGTATGGAAATGCATAGCATATGGAAATGCAAACATCCATTGGTGTTGGTTGAAAGTTAAATTTAGATTTAACAAGACAGCATTCTCCATGTTATGTTCTAGTTTTTTAATTTTTCAAGCTCTGAAGAGTTGTGTTTTGGTGAATACAGACTTGGAAATCTTTCCTTGCTTCATTGTATCTCATAGGAAATTTGGGCAAAGGTACTAGGAAACAAGTGGAATTCAAGCCATTAAGATTTAATCTGTCCTAGGTTAAACTACTCATTTATTTCTTTTCTTGCAGCAGTCCTGACTGTTTTGTGGGAGCATTTGCTGGACTTCATTAGCATCGGGAATCAGCTACAGCTCCTGCTTGCCAGGTAATCATAGCACTTGAAGGCTGCCCTTCTCTGGGTTTGGCTTTCCAAGGAAATAACCCAAAGCTGTTACAGCAAAATAGCCCCAAAGAAGATTTGTAAGGGCACGTGACAGCTCTGTTAGTCTGTAGCAGTCAAGATAAATTCAGGTCCAGATCCATTGTAAAATCCCAGTCTCCATTCCACTCTTTGCTGTTATTATCTGGGTTACTGGACAGAAAATTATTCTCGAATCAAATATTGCTATATGTATTGAAAAGCAATTCAGATGTCCAAGCAAACTGTTTTATGATAGTTATTGTGATCCCCACCCACCTCTAGGGATCTGGGACCAGTTTTTTGGCTGAATTGCTCTGGGTTGGATCTTACCCAAAAATATGATAGAAACTCTTTTTGGAAAATGAAAATAAAATCACTTCCTCCGTATAGGAACAGAATAAAATGCTGTTTGGTCACAAGTCAGATCAGCTCTGGCATTCCCTGACTTTAGCAAACTTCCTGGGGTAGTTACATGCAAGGAGGCTATTAAATAAGCAAAACAAGAGGACTAAGCATATTATCAGTTTTGGTAGAAAATATCTAACCCAGGCACAGGCAGAAGCTGTGTAATTTCTGGAAGTGGAGTGCCAGAGGAAGTTCAAAGTCATCTGTGGGAATGACACACCTTTTGATCTTATGTAATTCAGCTTCCTTTAGCCTTGAGATGTGCTTGCGGAGTTTTGAATGTTCTTTGGATCCTCATCCTGGGACGAGGGGCTGCTTCTGGCCCCTCCAGACCAAGTGCAGGACCAATCCTCCCCCTTCCTTTTCCTCCTCCACCAGACCAGCTCCCGGGAAAAGCTTCTCAGAGAAAGTGGGCAGGAATGGGAGCAGTGGGCTTTGTTCCACCTGGCACTGCTGGCCCTTGGCTGGGGATAATTTTGCTATTGTGAAATCCATGTTTTCAGTGTTTCCTCGTAACTTTGAAGGAAAATGCTTCTGCAGCGGTCACTGGCTTGGGCACTTCCCCTAAGAGTTCACCCCGAAGTGGAAAGCCCTGGCTGCACCTGCTGGAGGGAAAGACCTGGCCCTGTCTGGGCAAGAGCTGCTCAACAGGTTCCTGCTCTGGGGCTGCTCCTCACATTGCAGCGGGACAGGGGCTTGCGGTTCCTTGGGCTGCCACAGTCCCTCAGGCTGCTGGAGCCCTGCCCCAGGCACCTCCTCTCCTCCACTGAGGCCTTTTGGGTGGCGTGTTCTCTACCGGGGAGTGTTCTACCCTCCTGCTTGCTTGCTGCGTCACATTTCCTTGTCCCTCTGGGGACCCTTTAGATGAACCTCCCTCAGCTGGCTATTCCAGAACTGAGCCACCACAGGCTGGAGGCATCCAGGCAGTGCAGTGCAGGGTCCCCGCTGTAACCACCTCTCTCCCACAGGCTCCTGGAGGTGCAGGATGACTCTCTTTGATGGCGTCTACCCCTTCTATCCACAGCAGAGGAAGGCTGCTGTGTTCGACATCAGTACCATCATAGTCATCGTGGTCTTCCTGGTGCTGGCTTGCAGCTTCCTGCTCATCATCCCGGGCATCCGTGGACGGGCGGTGCGTGACCCTGGGGATGGGCAACTCTCCCTTGTTCTGGATGCTGGGACCCTCCCAGGTGGTTTAGGGTGAGGCAGGAGGAGAGCCAGGGCTTTTCCTCCCTGCCTGATGTCCCACCTCTCTCTGCAGAGGTTGTACTGGACTCTCCGTGTTCTCCTCAGCCTCTTCGTGGGACTGGTGATTGTTGGTAAGTGCTGCGCAGCCCTCGGGGATGGGTCTGGGGCCAGGATTAAACCCTGGGGCAGGGTCTGTAGCTGGGAAATGTGAGCTGGAAGTCACAACCACAGCTGGTTGTGAGGTCTACCTTAGCCTTGCTCTGCAAAGCAGTCACACAGCTTCCCCAAACGGCTTTCCCTTCCCTGGTATGGGGGCTGAGGGCACTTGGAGGTGCCTGTGGTTACTTCTGGGAATTTTGCTGGCTGGAACTCAAACAGCCCCAGCTCCATCAGGCTGCACACCCCCATGTTCCTATGACTGTGTGTATGACCTGACACAGGCAGGGTGCAGGAACAGCCACAAAAGCATGGATGAAATGCAAACAGCATACTTATTTTCGTTACCTCACCCTCTGGGGGATCCCCAAAGCAGCGCTGAGCAGAGGCAAGGAGGGGACCAGGACCATGGAGCTCAGTCCATGCCAGAGGATCACCAAACCTGCTCTTTTCACCTGTGTTTCAGGGATTTGTGCAGGTGTAGTTCACTGATGTACTTTGATCTTTCCTGTAACAGGGCTGGATCTCAAGTTTGTTCTGAGCTCTCTAAACACAGATGTTCCACTTCTCCAGCCCACAAGGCTAGACAGTGGTTACTGTGATCTGTGGGTTTTTCTACACCCCAGCCACATATCGTTTACAATCCTCCTCACCAATTTTTCATTATTTCTCCCCACTATGTGAGCCCTCTTGTGCTGCCTGGGGCTGCTACCAGGCATATTTGAAGGATGTGAAGAGCCTTGCAGTGATGTGGAGGGAGCAGGTTGGAATAAAATACAGGCAGGGCAGAGGTTGCAGTAGTGGGGTAAAGATCTCCCAAGGAGCAAGGTCGGAAGAGATGGAGAGGATTAAATTTAGTAAAAACCTAATCCCCTGTAATAACTGATAGTGGAAACCAGGCAGTGGGATTTCCAACTCAGACAGGGCAACAGGATGGGTAAGAAAAGATGTACTGAGGGGATAGAAAAACCAGCCCTGACCCCAAATCAAAGCATCCCTCCTGCTGTGAAGGACAAGATGGATTACAGGACTGCTCAGAGAGGGATGATGAAGGGAGGGGGATAATGATAACCTAAATGATTCAGCTCTGATTTGGCCAGGCACTAGAAGTAGGTAGCCAGACTGGGACGGGCTGCAGGACACACGGACCATCCCGGCATGCAGTTGCCACCCGGGGGATGTCCAGGTCCTGGGAGATGCCACCAGAGCCACCTGAGAACAGGGTGCCAGACTGGAGGTGGCAGAGGGGTGGAGGCCAGGGCTGACTCCACAGCCGTATGCAGTTCAGCCCTGCAGAGCCAGCCAGCACCACTCCATGACAAGGCTGCAGTCGGGCTCTGCTTGGGCACACGGGAGGAACGAATTGTTCTGAGCCAGCGCCAGAGTTTCTGTCTGGCAGCAGCAGGGCACACTCACCCCTGCAGCCAACAAACATTCCTGTGGAGCTCCCACTGCATCAGTGCCCTCACAAGTTGACTCAGCAACTGAACATTTTCTCAGGAAGGTTTTGTTCAGCCTGCCATCAAATCATCGGCTTTACTTTCCCTGTTGGAAAATAAAGCCCACTGCAAAGTGGAAGTGCTTCAGAAAAGGATACCTTGTTCCAAAAAACATATACCAGAAATGCTTCAAATTTTTCTTTTTCTCCCAGCTGGAATGACTGTCCAAGCTGTGATGACACTTCCCACCCCTCTCCACTGCCTCCTTTTGACAATGACTTTTACTATTCACTAATAGTGGAATTTAGGGAGCCGTAAGTGTGACATGAGACTCACCCCTGTTCCTGTGCCTGACAAACGAGCTCATCTCTGAGGCCTGTTGCTGGGTGGTGTGGTGCTCGCCATGGTGGGGAGCTTGCAGGGAAGTTCTGGAGAGGATGTCCAAGGAGGACTCAGGTCATGAAGTTCATCCCTGGGGATCTGAGTTCTGCTGCTCCTGGATCCAGGGAGTGGATGCTTAGCAAGGGGAGGACCTGAGCTCTGCAGGGTGTGGGAGCTGGTTGGGGCAAGTCCTGGTGGCTGAGTCAGCACTCCTGCCCTCCTAACACTCCCTTCCAGTGCCACGGTGGGAATGCTGCCACTCACCTGTGATTCTCCCCTTGAGCACAGCAAAGCCTGAAACCGGACCTGTTTTAACCCCAGCTTTATTTTTCCTGGCAGTTGTCCAGTTCACAGGGGACTGGGAGACTGGCTGGGTGCAGGCAAACACCTCCTACAAGTCCTTCAGCCATGTCCAGGTGAATGCGGACATCGGGCTGCACATCGGCCTGGGAGGGGTGAACGTCACGCTCAGGGGTGAGTCTGATGTCCCCATCTGGAACTCTGGAGTGTCGTGGCCCCAGGAGGTCTGCAGCTGCTCTGTAGGGGCCCATGGTCTGTCTGGAGGCTCCTGGGACCCTGCTGTGCCCATGCTCCTGGCTGGCAGTGCCCAGGTGCTGGCAGAGCAGGACCTCAGCTTGTCCCTCCTGCAGGAAACCCAGTGAACCAGATCAACGAGACCATCAACTACAATGAGCACTTTCCCTGGAACTTTGGAGCGGATTATGACCACAGCTACAGCGAGGGGCTGGAGAAGGGGCTGCCCAGCCCCATCCTCTACGTGGCAGAGAAGTTCAGCACGCAGAGCCCCTGCGCTGTGCACAGGCAGTACCGCATCGCCGGCCACTACGCCTCTGCCATGCTCTGGTGAGCCCTCCTGTCCTGCTGCAGGCACGGGAGCTGCAGGGGTGCAAAGAGCTTGCCTGCCTTCCCCCTTGGCCTTTGGCACGGGTGGGATCACATCCTGCCAGGAGGGAAGCTTTGTGCACGGAGGAGATCCTGCCAGGCACTGTAGACACTTTAGGATGAGGAGAGAGGAAGTCCTGGTTCTTCCTGCTGGACAAATGCAGCAGGGCTGGGCACAGGAGAGAGGAACGTGATGCAGATCCTTGCTGTGATGTGGGGATGATGGCAGAAGTCCATCCCCATGGATGGAGTTGAAGCTGCTGTCCTTGGTGGCCCAGAGAGGCTCATGGACACATGAAGAACTCTCCCAACCCCACCTGTGAGTGTATTTTGTGTCTAAGATTGGGATCAGGTGAGGAAAAGGTGCTGCTGCCATTATTGTGGAGTTGATCTTGATTCTGGCAAGGTCAGAGGTATGTCATTGCCCGCTTGGGCTGGGGGAGAGCTGGTCTCCAGCTGGCAGGAGATGGTCCCTTCCCACCACTTGTTGGCCATCAAAAGCCATTGCAGTGCTGTTCTCCCTGCTTAGTGTTTGGCAGCAGGGACACAGAAACCAGGGAAGGAGCCTGGTGATGCCACGGAACAAGAGCTCCTGGTCCACAGCTGAGGCCTTGCTCTGTAGCCCAATTCCTCAGCCAGTGCAGAGCTACTGCAAATGACCTTTGCCTGCTCCTGCATTTATCTCAGTCCTGGGTACTGCTCTCAGGGTCCGTGCTGCCCCACATGTGGAAGGCAGGTAGGTGGGATGGTTCAGATACACTGAGAGAGCTGCCACAGCCTCCTTGAGGCTGGTACTCTCTGTGGGCTGAGCAACAGGAAGAGGAAATCTGTGTTTCTGCCTTCTGGGTGTAGCAGTGTGAGCCTTGCACATGTGCTTCTCCCTGTGGAGATTAGGGATCATTCCTGCCTGCCCACAGAGCTTCTCCACCTTGTACAGCGCACCTGGAGCCCAGATTCCTCCTCCCATAGGGAAATCCTCACACAGAGCATCCAAATCTGTGGCACTCACACCACTCATCTGTTGGTCTTCTCTTGTCTCCAGGGTAGCCTTTTGCACATGGATCATCTCCAACATTCTCTTCTCCATGCCTGTCCTTGTTTATGGGGGATACATGCTCCTGGCCACGGGGGCCTTCATGATCTTCTCACTGCTCTCGTTCTCCACCGTGAGGAACTCCCCAATGTGCCTGATCCAGATTGGGACCAGGACCCTGCACGTAGCCTATGGGGGATCTTTCTGGCTCATGCTAGCGATTGGTAAGCACATCAGGGTGCCCCAGGTCACATCACTGTGTCCCTCTGGATGTACAAGAGTCCCAGTGCTTCCCTCCCAAGTGGGAAGTGCAGCTCCCCAGAGCCCCAGCCTGTGCCTTGGCAAAGCAGACAGATCCTGGCAGAGATGTGGAGAGGGATGGGAAAAGGGGAAACACCATCCTCATCTCAAGGGCAATAGAGGCATTTAGAGTTCCTGAGGTGCAAAGATGTTGGGATCACTTGCCTGGGTTTTCAGACCTGTGCCTGGGTTTTAAGATGTTCAGAACAGCTCATACAATAGAGGGCCACCTTCCAATAGCAAAGGCATTGTGCTCTGGCAGGGGACGATCCAAGGAGATCTGTGGGGTGGGAACACTGCCACAGTGCTGGAGTGACAGGAATCCAGTCAGAGAGCATGTTTGTTTGCAGGCCTGCTCTGTTTTGTGGTTGGGATCACCGTTGTGGCGATGCACCACCTCAATTTGGACCTGCTGAAAACTTTCTTTGATCTCCGTGAGGACAAAGCAGAGGAATACCAGGAAATGCCTGAGGTGTTTGTCAACCCTCATTTTGTGAACAAGGGCCTGTCTCCTTCTCAGCCCTCTGAAATCAACAGCATCTAGAAGAAAGTCCTCACTCCTTCCCTGAAGATGGGCCCAAAAGGGCAGAACAAACTCTTCCTGACGTCCCCAGAGATGCATTTCCCCATCCAACAGCCTCTGAAGTCCACAATGGGATAGGTCCTTGCTGGGAAGCACCTTCACAGACTGGGTCTCCCTGATGGTGCAGGCTGGAAGGGGCAGGCTGTGCTGGTGGGCTGCCATCAGAGCAGCTCCCAGCTGCAGAGCCTTGAGCTGCACACTCAGCTGGGGATCCCTGTCCCAGGAGGAATGCCCTTCCTGCTCCTTGCCCTGCCACGGTGCACTGCAGGGATTCTCCAATGGTCTGTTCCCACTGAAACTGAGAAACAGCTCATGGGTGACCTTTCTCCCTGGGAGCATCTGCCACTCCAAAAGCCTAGGATTAAACCTGCTCATTTCTTTCCCAAACATGACATTTTGTGGTTTAGATGTATCCAGGAAAGCCAGGCATGGATCCAGCTTGTGCAGGTTGGATGCTGCAGGAGCTGGAATAAAAACAAAGACTGAATAAATGTACCATGGAGTTTGCCGTGGGGAATGTGGTGATGTGATCCTTTTCACCTTCAACTTTGGCCTTTGTTAGACAAAACTTGTAGCCTAGTGTGGGTCAAAAAGATGCCATAGGAAAGAAAGGGGAGTGAAGAATGAAGTTATCCCTGCCCAGCTGGAGCACACAGACTGGTTGGGCAGCAGGGGAGGGAGGGGAGCTCTTCTCCACTCAGGTGAGACCCCCCCTGCAGAGCTGCCTCCAGAGAAGGACATGGAGCTGTTGGAGTGAGTCCAGAGGAGGCCATGGAGATGCTCTGAGGGCTGGAGCCCCTCTGCTCTGGAGCCAGGCTGGGAGAGCTGGGGGTGCTCACCTGGGGAAGAGAAGGCTCCAGGGAGACCTCAGAGCCCCTGCCAGGGCCTAAAGGGGCTCCAGGAGAGCTGGAGAGTGACTTGGGACAAGGGATGGAGGGACAGGACAAGGAGGAATAACTTTCCACTGCCAGAGGGCAGGGTTAGATGGGATATTGGGAAGGAATTTGTCTCTGTGAGAGTAGTGAGACCCTGGTACAGGTTGCCCAGAGAAGCTGTGGCTGCCCCTGGATCCCTGGAAGTGTTCCAGGCCAGGCTGGATGGGTCTTGGAGCAACCTGGTTTAGTGGAAGGTGTCCCAGCCCACGGCAGGGGGTGGAACCAGATGAGCCTTAAGGTCCCTTACAACCCAAACTATTCTGGGATTCTATATCTGAATGCTGGAAACCTTGGCACCTTCATTCCAATGAATTGTAAAGTATATAATTTCACTATTTTGACTTTTCTTTGGGAGAAAAGACTCTTGCTGGTAAGTTACTTATTTCTGTCAGATGATACTTGTATGTCACTAATGTGGTTTGCTCTGCACAGAATTTATTTTCAATAAAACTTCACTAAACCCCCTCTCCTTTGCAACAGTGTGGACATTTGGGGGACTGGTTTCTTAGGAAGGGGCCATGGGGCACATCTGAAGGTCACTTCTGGCAAGCCCCAGTAGCAGCATCCTTCCCATGGGGATAAATGTCTCACTGGCACATTTCAAGGTCAGCTGTCGGGACTGTCGGGAGAGACGGGACCACTCTGGCAAGGTTTAAATCTTGATTTATTGCTGCAGTCTCATGAAGGCATGAGAATGTCTTCACAGCACAAGTCATAGGTTAGCCATTAGCTGGGAGTGGTTACAAGACCACAGGTTACAACGTCTTTTAAAGGTTAATTGGCCAATAAACTACTGCCACACAGATTAACTTTCACACCTATGGTTAATTAAAACTGTATTACACATCTTGCCGCAGTGTGGGCTTTTTCATCCAATCGTATAATGACATACAATTCTATATTACTACATTTTAAAACTTCTTACTTACTTTTATAACTAGTTCTATATCTAAACTTCAGACTTCAAAACCTTCTATTATCTAACTTAACATGCTTCTTCTTGAACTACAAACCTACATTCTTGTTGCAGGTCTCTAAGTCTGGAAGCCTTTACCGTGGCCTCAGGTCGAATGTTACAGTCATTTCAAACTCAGAGTCTGCAGGCACAAGGTTTTGAGAACTTTCTGTGCCTTGGATTCCCACAGTCAGCCACTAAGAAACCTTTTGTCATGAGGAGCTGCAAGAATGTAGGAGAGCCTCAAAAGGACTTTAACTAGCTGAGTGCTGGGGCTAAAGCTGTCAGATTAAACCAGCAAAGCTCCCTTAGGAAAATGAGCATCCTTGAGAACTTCTTGCATCCAGATATGTGAGGTCTGAAGGCACTGATGGGAAGATGGTACAACAAAACACAAGGTATTGGGGCTGGTATGGGACAGATCCCATGCCCTGAAGACCCAGGAGGCTGGGGTGTTTCCCAGCCTTTTGGCCATCACAACTGGCTCTCTCCAGCCTCATCTCCTGCTCTAGGGCATGATTCCTGACCAAGAGCATCCTCACCAGAAGGAAAACTTTGTCCTCTTGTATCAGACATACGGGAGCACGAACCCAAATAAATAAATGAAATTTGATCTGTTTGGAGCACCAAGACACCAGATCTCTGTGTGTTTTGTCTGCTTCCTAGCAAGCACGGGATGGCCAGGATTTCTGCAGCAGGTCTTGCATGGGGCCAGCTGAGCTGTGACAGTAACATGATGGGGATGCAGAGACTGCTTCACACGCTGCAGTGGCAGGTCAGGACAGATGGGGCTGGCTGTGTCAGGGGGACTGGCCAGCTGCAAGAACGTGTGCAGATGGAGGATTTCTTCCCTTGGCACTGCACAGAGGGGCACACCCAGGGCCGCTGCTCGGGGATGATTATTTTGCCTCACGTTGCAGCTATACAGCTGGAGAGCCGAGCTGGGAGCACTGCAGAGCTCATGACAGAAGGAGATGTGCTAACGCTGCTAGGACACAAGCCTTGGACCTAGTCTTGGCAAAAGAAAGCGGGATTTTGGAAAGAATGCTTGGCTTGCAATACCGTAAGATTTGTATCAGGCTGTGTTAGGCTGCGCTAGGCTATGCTAGGATGTGCATAGGTAGAGTTGAGAAAAAATATAGGTAAGGTTGCTATAGTGATAGTTGCTTAAGCTCACGCCTCAAGGTATGTAAGATGAAACTGATCAATCAATAAACAGATTTCTTGCACCCATGCATTGAGTCCCTGTCTCTTTGCCACTCGCCTTCATCACTAGTTCACAGCAGCTTCTTCACTTGCCCTGTAAGGGCTGTGGTTGAGCAACCCCTGCACTGTGCTGCTGCAGGCCCCACCTCCTCCCTCCACCGCAGCTCCCAGCTCAGTTTCCTGGCTGAACTGAGGTCTTGTTGGACAACAAGAGGTAAAATAATCACCACTAAATCCCTGGCTCTTGGCTCAGGTGGACTCTGGAGAGTGCCCAGGGAATCTGGCATCCAACCACAATCAGTGCCAGCAACAGAACAAACACGGTGAGCATCTCGGGGAACACAGCCTGGGACTCTGCAAGGACCACGGTCCCGTGCCCTGGCAGCAATCACTGCAGCCACCACAGCAGCTGGCAGGCAGCCACTGCCCTGCTCCCCAGGCAGGAACACACCAGAGAACGGTTTATGAGGCCTGAACTTCAACTGACTAAACCAAAGGGGTTTGTTGCACCTTGGATCTAGTCCATCTGTAGGCTGGAGCATTTCCTGATAGGTGTCATTGGGAATATCCTGGCTGAGATCTCCCAAGATGAAGGAGTTCAGCTCCAAACACTGTTGAGTCCTCTAGGTTCTCACTGAAGGCTCTTCCCACTGGAATGGGATGGGAGAGGAGCCATGGCTGAGCTCCTCCTCCCCAGAGAGTCTGGTTCATGGTGGTTCCTCTGCAAACCTCTCTGCGGGGCTGGAGGGAGCTCCCATCAAACCTCCCACATGCTCAGGGGCGTGCCAGGAGCTAAAGACCTCCCATATTCCCCCTGCTTGTTTGCTGGGGATATCCCAATACCCTATTTAGGGTGCACTGACTCGACTTCATTGCCCTGCCCTGGCTGACTGCACTTAGGTGCCCCATGCAGGACCACAAAAGGGCTCTGCCTTTTCTTTATCCCTTCCCTGTGGCTGCCATGTCACAGGAACAGCCCTCAGAGGGACACCTCTATCAACAGGCAAGTGAAAGGCCAAGTCAAACTTATTTTATTGAGACAGAGGGGAAAATAAGTCAGCACAAAACAGAAAAATTTGTGAAACACTCCGAGAAGTAAAGGGGTGCAAAGCTGAAGCGTGCACCCTCCCTGCCTGTGTGGGCAAGGGTCCTGCTGGCTGCCAGCAGCCAGGAGTGGGTGGCTGTCTTGGGTGTGCAGAATTTCAGTGTCTCTTGCCCCTGACAGGAGTATTTCCACAGCTGAGCAGGGGGAACCCAGACTGGAGGTGCTGCTCACCTCTCCCTAACTGGTTATAGCTGATCTCCAAGGCACAGTTGCAGCTCCTTTCCCACCTCCTTCTCTCCTTCCCTCCCTCCTGGTCTGGTACCTCCAGCAGCCTCCTAAATTGTGTTCGTCTTTGCCATCCTGTCCTTCAGCTCAGATCAAGAGGAGGTGTTGGGTACAGGGCACCCTGGGGAGCGCAGCTCCATCTCCATTTCCTGGCTGCTGATGGGAAGAACATCCAAGGGCAGGGGGACTTTTTGAGGGTCTTCAGGGTGAGTGGGCTGTTGTGGGCTCTACTTCTCCTTTGGTTCATATCTATGAGTCTGCAGTTACTTGCTTTCTCCCTGGTTTGTTCTGGTTTAATCTCTGTATCCTGAGGAGGAGTCAGGGTTTGTTGGGATAGACTGAGGGGAAGGGCAGTAAAACAGGAAAAAAAAAAAAAAAGTAAACTTTTGTATTTGAGAGACTTTTTCAGATCTGGATATTCTCATCACTTGGCTCTTGTCATGTCTCTTCCCACCTGGGTTCCTGATGGATTTGGTGAATTCAGGAGCAGCATCTCCAGGCCTTGCCCTGCCTCCCCTCTGCCTCAGAGCTGGGTGGCTGTCACCTGGCAGAGCTCGCCCAGGGGGACCATAAGCACATCCTGTGCAGAGCAGCTGGGCTCTGCTGGCAGGCAGGACTTGTCCCACACCTCCTCCTCACTGCTCCTGTCCAGGCTGAAGATGAGCTTCAGCTTCCGTGGCTGCAGGGAGTTGAGGATGATGACGGCCAGCCCCAGGAGCAGGCACAGCAGCCCTGCAATGCACGGAGGTACACAGTGACACCACTGCAGGAGTCCTGCTGGGCCCCAGCTCCATCCAGCTGCACACCAGGGACATGTGGCATCACCCAGCAGGTCAGGGGAAGGTGTTGATTTCTCTTTCCCATCTCGATTCTAGCACCACTTTGGACTCCCCAGTACAAAAGAGAGGTCAGTGAACTGGGGCAGAGAGTTGGGGCTGGAGCCCACCGTGCACAGGGAAAGGCTGGAGGACCTGGGCTTGTTTAGCCCGAAGAAGAGGAGTATCCAGGGGGAATTAATTACCATCTGCTACTGGAAAAGGGCTGGTCTCCCTGGAGGTGGATGTTGTAACATGGAAAATTTTGGTTTGATCAAAGGAAGCAATTGCTGCCTGGAAGTGGAGCAGGTCCTGAGAGGCAGAGGGAATCTCTATCCAGCAGGTAACTTCAGAGATTCAAACCTCTTGACTGCTCATCTCTTTTTCTCCCCAACCTTGATAATTCTAATCTAAAAATCTTCTAACCTCAAATTATCATTTTGTGAGACCAGCCATGGAGAAAGAAGGGATGAGGCGCTGTTGGGGCATCATCTCTGTAGGGATGGAGAAGAACAGCCCCAGAAGCAAGCTGAGCACTCACCTGTGGCTAATGTCAGCCAAAAGGATTCACCATAGTCTGTTCTCAAGGAAACTGGGCCGAACTGGATGGGGCACTTCGGCGTGTTTCTCGCGGTGGAGAAGAAGAGCAGTGAGAAGAGGATCAGAGTGGCAGTGAGCAGAAGCATGTGGCCACCATAGAGCAGGATGGACATGGAGAAGAGCAGGATGGAAATGAGCCACGTGCAAAAGGCCAGCCTGCAAAAGGACCACAAAACTGAGCACAAAACATCAGGCTTGGAGTATCTACTCAGGGTTTCCTCTCCATATCCCAATGGAGGGATAAAGCCCTGGGCAATCCGGTCTAGCTGGCCTTTCTTCAGCAAACAGCTGGACAGCCTGATCTAAAGAGTCCCTTAAAACCCAAACAACTGTGTAATGACGTGTGTGGTGGAGCTGTGGGACAGATCCTGCAGCAGTGGAGAGGAATCTCCACACCTGGGAATGCTCAGTATTGAATTTCCTGAAGCTCCCAAGCACCTTGGTATGGCTTTGGCATCTGCCCTGCTCTGGATGTAGAAATCTCAGTAGGTTTCTGTGAGAGACTGAAATGTTAATGTTTAATAGCTCAAATATTTGGCCATTTGCAGAGGCAGCAGGTGCTTTGCTGGGGCCAGGTTCCTCCTGTGAGGGGGTGTGTGGTGGCAAGCCCTCTGATGTGCATAAAACAGAGGATCCACCCCAGAAGCTCTGGGTTTTGAACCAGATGAAGGAGAAGGCTGATAAGAAGCAGACCCTGGAGAGGCAGGGTGATGTTTTTTATCATGCCAATGTCCTCCTTTACACAACTGGCTCATGTGGAAAACTCCCCCTCCCTTCCCAGGAAGGTCCCGTTCACACGGGACATTGTTTCCGTTCACACCTCGGCCTGATGGTTTTCATCCCTTCTGAGGGGGCAGAACTGGTTCAACACCGGTGTGAGAGGCAGGGTCATGTCTTAGAAGGGATCACGAATCATCGAAGACACCCAAAGTGTCCCCAGAGTCCAAGCCCTTCCACCGGAGAAATACACCTGATCCACAGCGTTGCAGCAGACCCCCAGGGCTGCAAAGTGCAGAAGGCCCCCCCTGCAGGGAAGGCACCTGAGCCCTCCCACTTAAACCCCAACCAGCGCTGAACTCTGAGCTTCGTGGGAACCCCACCACTGAGAAGACCAGAAGAAGAGGATCAAGGAGACACTGTCTGGTGCCATGGGTGGTCATACCTTTTCACTTAATCTCTCTCTCACTCTCTCTCTCTCTCCCGCTTTCCTTTTCTATTTCTTTCTATCTTTGCCTACCTCATATTTACCGTGACATAAAATCCATACTACTGACTTCAGCATATGCCCTCATTTGCACCTTAATTTGGGCAGAGGATCTCTCTAATAATCAGATTGTAACAGTCCCTCCAAAGTAACTTTTTTTCTGATTCTTGTGATTGTCCACAACTGGTCATCCCCAGGCAGTTCCCACGTGTCCAAAGGGACAGTGGCATCAAGAGACACCTTTGTTTGGAGAACTGCACCATGAGCCGTGCCCACAGCTGATTCAGCACCTGGAATGCTCCCAGCTGCCAGCCCTACCCTATGCTTGGGGCTTGGGTTTAGCTCCCTGGGGAGATGAGCCTAACAAATTTTTCTGATTCCAAGGAAAAACACAAAAAACAAGTTTTCATTAACATTTTTGCCCTGAAATACAGGAATGTTTGGGTGGGGATAATTATTTTTCCTGAAAATAAAAAAGGAGATGGGTAACCTGGAACCTACATTCACGGGGGAATTGCAAGGCTCTCTCTTCACTGCAGTGCCTTTCCCACCACCTCTGAGACTCACGGATGTGCTCTGAGACAGCACAATCACACCATACACAAGGGCTCAGTCTCATACCAAAAGATGAACTCTGAGCACCCTCTTGATGGTCCCTCCTGATCCCCTCGGGCATGTCTGTGCCCACTTGGACATGCAAAAGAAGACCCTTCACAGCAGGTCCTAACTGGGACTCTTCATCTTGATCCTTGGGAGAGATCTCAAACCACGAGCCCCACAGTTACATCTGTTTTCCCTTCAATGAAGAATAATCTTTCTCAGACTGCAGTTTTGTACATCAAGGCAGAGGACATATAAGAGGAGTCTGGGGACATGGACAAAAGATGCTCCAAGGGCTGGAGCTCCTCTGCTCTGGAGCCAGGATGGGAGAGTTGGGGGTGTTCAGAGAGGAGAGAAGGCTCTGGGGAGACCTCAGAGCCCCTACCAGTGCCTAAAGGGGCTCCAAGAGAGCTGGAGAGAGACTTCAAACAAGGGTCTGGAGGGACAGGATGAGCAAGAATAACTCCCCACTGCCAGAGGGCAGGGTTAGATGGGATATTGGGAAGGAATTGTCCCCTGTGAGGGTGGGTGGGCCCTGGCACAGGGTGCCCAGAGAACCTGTGGCTGCCCCTGGATCCCTGGAAGTGTTCCAGGCCAGGCTGGATGGGTCTTGGAGCAACCTGGTTTAGTGGAAGGTGTCCCAGCCCATGGCAGGTCATTGGAGCAACATAAGCTTTAAGATCCCATCCAACCCAAATCACTCTTATTCCACAATCCTATGAATCTATGACAGGCCAGGAAGCACGAGAACCCCAGACTCCACAGAGAGCCAAGGCTTTGGCATGGCCTTACAGTGACAAGGGTGGCTCCATAAAGCTCCCTCTGCCGTCCCTGGTTCTTCCCAGCTCCCAGTGCGTGGGACAGGGTTGTCCCCTGGCTGTGACTCACCAGAGGGTGAGGGACACGTAGTGGCCGGCGATGCGGTACTGCCTGTGCACAGCGCAGGGGCTCTGCGTGCTGAACTTCTCTGCCACGTAGAGGATGGGGCTGGGCAGCCCCTTCTCCAGCCCCTCGCTGTAGCTGTGGTCATAATCCGCTCCAAAGTTCCAGGGAAAGTGCTCATTGTAGTTGATGGTCTCGTTGATCTGGTTCACTGGGTTTCCTGCCAGGTGGTGAAGACTAAGGACCTTTCTCAGCATTGGAGGCAGCTCTAAGGTCTCCTGGTGCGGGGCCAGTACCCAGGTGCAAGGGGGCCAAACCTGCACCCAGTCCCCTCCTGCTGGGCCATGCACTCACCCCTGAGCGTGACGTTCACCCCCGTCAGGCCGATGTGCAGCCCAATGTCTGTGTTCACCTGGGCAGGACTGAAGGACTTGTAGGAGGTGTTTGCCTGCACCCAGCCAGTCTCCCAGTCTCTGGTGAACTGTACAGCTGTGAAGATGTCAGGGGTTAGTTACAGCCTGGCAGTGGGATGTCTGGTGCTGGAAGCCTGACCTGCCAGAATGGTCACCATGGTCTGAGCATCACCTACCTCATCCCAAGGTCAGGACTGGGCTGTTAGCCCCAAGGGGCAGAAGTCCTGTATGTCCTTGCTCAATATCAACCCCAACCCATGACCCTGAAAGCCCCATTTGGGTTGGTTTCTCCTCAGCCCCAGAGCAGATCCTAATGCTGGTGGCAGGGAGGCTGATGTGCGGGCACTGTCTGGGCACTGCTTCTCATCTAAGCACCTGCCAATTTGCCTGAATTCCCTGGAAGTTGGTGGTGGGCTTTTGGTGACTGCCCTGGATATGACCACCTGTCTTCAGACTGGAGGCAGTTGGGTGCCTTCCACCAATTGCTGGAACAACCTCCCAGACACAAGACATGTGTCCATCTTCCTCATGAACTCATCCTACGGGCTGGACATGGCCCTTGACTGACCCATTCACCCTTCCCCACCTTACCCCGCCCTGTCTTGGGCATCCATGAGCTTCCCCCCAGGACCCCAGTACTCACTGAGGACCACTGCTCCCACGAAGAGTCCCAACACCAACCGCAGGAACCAGAAGAGTCGCTGTAAGGGGTGAGCAGAGTCTCAGTCAGATTTTACCGTGGGGACCTCAGCACCAAGCACATAATTTAGAAACACCAAATGGTGAGAAATATACCTGTCCTTCCCGTGGGGAGTCACCCCATGTGCTTTGTGGGTGGGTGGCATGGGGAACACCTATGGCCGGGGCATCCCTGCTGTGGTGGGGAGGAGGCAGCAGGGAGATCCAGACAGAGGAAGAAGATCAAAAGAACCCACTGGAGAAAGCTGTGATGTCCCTTTTCTTGGGCAGGAGGGTGGAGACATTCCCTCTAACAGTCTTCAGCTGCAATTTCCACACTTGTCCAAACCTCACATGTTTGGATGTGTTGACAGCTGGCCACAGCTGTAGAAAAAAGGAGTGACCAGGCATTTGTAGAGTGTCCCCTGGGGAACAGAAGCCTGTCAACCAGTCCTGCTGCAAAACCAGGCACAAAACAAGCACCTGAGGTGGCTCACAGCAGGGTCTGTTGGCCACACAGAGCCTGGCGAGCAGTGCTGGGACATGCCTGGTACACACCTCCTTCTTTTATTGAGACTCCTGGGAAGGTGGGGTGAGATCTTTGAGCCTCACCCTGGTATTCCACTCTGGTGAAATCATTTAGGCTTGTTCAGAGAAATCCAGCCAAGATCAGATCTAGCTTCGTCAGAAATCTGGGGTGGAGGAGTTTGATGTCAGGATGGGCTGGAGCTCAGCCCCATGGCTCTAGAGATCCCAGAGCTCTGGCCATGAACCTGCAGGCAGGTTTGCTCGCCAGGTCTGTTATCGAGGCTGGGAAGGAGGAGGAATGTGGGATTCATAGGCAGGAACCAGAGGTCTGAACTGCCCTGCCCCTCCACTTACCCTCTTGCCCCGGATCCCTGGCAGGATGATGATGAACGTGACCAACATGGAGAGGAATACGGTGACAATGACAGTCCGGGTGGTGTCAAAGGGGAAGCAAGCATTGGCTCCAGGGTAGAAGGGGTAGGAGCCATTCCACAGTGTCATCTTGCTGCCTGGAAGGGCTCAAAATTGGCACCCAGAGAGACAGTGGAGAGAAAATCTCCACACTCCTCTCCAACCAGCCTTCTCCACAGGCATGCACTCAGGTATCTCCCATGGGAAACCTTCCTCTTCCCAGCATACAGCCCACAGCAAAGCTGGGTTGGAGCCACCAGGGCATCTGCTGCAATGCTGAGGTTGTCCCCAAAGAGGGACAGCAAGACACGCAAACGCCACGGGGTCGCTCACACCCCTCCTCTGTTCTCCGTCCCCGAAATCTCGCCTGTGCTCCCACCCTCCCTAGTTAAGCTCTTTGTCCCACAGCCCGGCCCCCACTGTGCTCCCCGCTGTGCTCGGGGCTCGGGATGAATCACTGCACAAACACAGGCTGAGCCCCATCGGGCTGCTCCTCGCTGAGCCCCTGTGGCGTTAACTCCTCATCGCCCGAGGAAACGGGAATAACCCGCAGGGGACAGGGAAACTGCCAGTCCCTGGCAGCGCCGTGCCAGCCGCCCAGGGGACAGCTGGGGACAACGGTGCGACGCTGCTTGGGAGACCAAATGCTGGTTTTACCACAGCACTTGACCAACTTACTTTCCTGCTGGGAAAGGACTGCTCAGCATCCCCCGGGAATGGGGGCTATCCCTGCAGTAGCAGCAGAAACACCCACATCCCTTTCCCCACCCCGAGCCTACCTGCGCTACAGCCGGGCCTGGGCTGGGAGCTGCGGCGTGCGCCGGGATGCTCCGGGAAGAGCCGGGAAGCGCCGGGATGAGCTGGGAAACACCGGGATGAGCCGGGATGAGCCGGGATGAGCCGGGATGCTGCCCGCCCGCCTGCTCGCACTTCCTGCCAAGGCTGCGGGCGAGCAGCCAGCCTGGCGTGGACTCAGGGCTGTGTTTCTCCCAGTGTTTTTCAGAGTGCCCGCCTCCAAAGGTGGTTGGATCATCCAGCCGAACCCACAGCGGACTAGCCGCTCCGGCACTCCTGCTAATTCCCAGGGCACGCAGGAAAGCTACGGACTGGCGCAGTCCTGGGAGGGGCTTGCCTTCATCTCCTTGACTTTTCTTGCAGAACAGCAGAAAGTCCACTTCCATATGGCATGAAGACCCTGGAGCTGCCAGGCCCCTCTGGATCCTGGTGGCACTAGAGGTCTTCAAAGAGCTCATCTGCACTGCCTGGTGAAGGTTTCCAGCTGAGATCATGCAGCACGGGCTGTGGCTGCGTGGACTCCTTGATGACCCTGCTCCTGACTCCATCCCTGGGCCAATTTCCCTGAGAAGGCCCTGACTGAGCTGTTGGTCACTGAGCAAGGTGTCCAGAGGTGCTCCCAGCCCCATTATGCAGAAGATGCTCAGGTTTGTAACCTGACCATGGCATGGAGATCATGGAAATTCAAGCTTCTGGGGTTTGCTCCTGTACATTGGCATTTTGGTTGGCTGAAGAAGGATGTATTGATACTGAAAAGGACCAGTGTGGCAGAAACACACTCCTGACCTACGTTTGGGGTCTTCCCTCTGAAACTGGCACAGCCATCCCCTGGATATTTCTTTTCTGCATCCTAGTGAATGTGCTGGCTGGGTACCCAACCCTTTGGCAGAGGGAGGTAAAAACAAATTTTCACTGATGCCCAACAGGAAATAAAGGCATTTTTTGGGCAAAGATTTTGCCATTTCACCTCAAATCCCCAACTGGTCTGACCCAGTCTGGCAAACTCCCTCCCCAGGAGCTCTTTAAAAAAATTAACGGCTGGCAAGGGTGATGTGGCCAGGGAATGTGTGTGCAGAGACGTGCTGCAGGGCTGTCTGGTGGGGATGTGGCACCAGCTCCAGCTCTGACAGCCTCTGCAGAGCAGAGGGAGACGTGACCTTCACAGCAAACGGAGCAAATCCTTAGGGATGATCACATGGACACCCGTGGGGCTTTGGACCTGTTGGAAAGGTGGAAACACCTCTCCCTCCAGTGTGGGAGAGGATAACTGAGGAGGTGAGTGGTAACTGGCAGGATGAAACTAATCAAGGTGGGGAAGATGCAACCATGTAAAGTGATGAGTGGGATGAGGGATTAAACTACCCCTCATTGCACTCCCTGGAGCTGAGAGAGGCAGCAGAGGGATAAGCCCTGCACTGGCTTGGATAAAGCAATCTGTGGAGTTCACCTTCAAAAGGGATTGAGGCGTGGCAGGTTCAGACAAGCATCTCCTCTGGGGAGATACCCTATTCCCAAAAATGAAAACAAGAGGGAGAGAGTTCCCCTTCTTCTCTGAAGAAGGTGACCAGCAACACAGGGTTTGTGTGCAAGGGTGTCAGGGGAGCTCCCAAAAGTGCTCTGGTTCTCTCATCTGTCCCCAGCAGTGGTGAAAATGGGGCATGATTGTGGCAGTGGGATGCTCTCCTTCCGTGGAGTCCCGATGAGATCATACCTGTGAAGTGTGAGAAAACGGCTTGATTTACCCCTCATCCAGCACTCTGCATATAGGAAGAGGCTATTATTACCCAGTGTGTTTGTCTTTTTTCCTCCTTTTTAAATTTTTAATTTTCTGGGTATTTCTGCAGGTAGTCAAGGTGTGTATTTCATCACACAGTTTCCAGGGAACATTACACATTTTCCAGGGAGTTTCTTCTCCCGCTGTCAGCACCCTGCCCTTGCTGGGCCAGCCCTCTTCCTTGGGCAGCTTCTGCTTCACTCCCTCCTGAGAGATGGATCCCCCGATTAGGGATGAGTCATTTACTTGATCCAGGTCACTGGAGGGAGGTGGGGGCACGGGGAGCAGCACCCATCACCTCTTGTGCAAGCAGATGTTGAGTGCTGGATCAGCCTGCCTCTCGCAGTGCTGGGAAGTGCAGTGAGGAAAGAGTGGGTACATGCCTAGGCAGGGAGGTGATTTTGGGAATGGACAAGGAAGGTTTCTGCCTGACCCACTGGAGCCAGAAAGACAGATTTGGTGCTTGTATCCAGGAGTCACTCCGGCCCCCATCACCCCTCTGTGTACTTGCCTGACAGGGGCACTGCTGCAGCTGGGGTTGAGCTGGGGCTCTGTTGTGATGAAGCCCATCCTGTGGATCCTTGCCCAGGAATCTTTGCCACAGCTCAATGGCCCATGAGGGAGCAGCTTGAAGGGAATGACAGGAGGAAGGATGGAGGGACCCCCTCTGATCAGTTCCACCTTGATGAGCTTGCTGTGGCCTTGGTTTGGCTCTAGATATATTTGCAAGAAGGATCCATTTTTCCAGCTCTATTTGGAAGTTACACATTTTGAGAGAAAGAGAAGGTGTTGCTACCCACTAAACTGACCAGTGGGTTTCATATCTTATAATGGAGACAGCTCAGGGTCAAGTGAAAGGACTGCCAGGAGATGGAGGCAGAGCTCAGCAGGAGCCACACATCATCCCAGTGGGAACTGAAACAGGAGGGGTTTCAGCCACACTTGGAGGAAATCCTCATCAAAAAGTTGTGGTGAGTGTTCAGCCTTCTGGCCCTTCCAAGAGCCATCATAAAGGAGAGGAACAAGTCTCTGGACATGGTCTGGACCTTCTGTGGCACATGACAGGAAGAGCATCTTGCTTTGGGTACTTGATCATCTCTACTTCCAGTCCCAAACAGCTCCTGCCAGTGGTACAGGTCTCCATGTGTTCTCAGAGATACAGGGGACAGAAACCTAGCTGTCCCACAGCCCTCCCAAATATCTCCATCCCACCCAGGGACTCAGTGTTTGACCCCATGGGCACTAAGACCCATGTCTGAGCGGGGAAGGGGCTGGGGCTGGTCCCGTTCCTTCCCTTGCTCCTTCCTGGGGCTACCCAGCTTGGATGAGGGGCTGCAGGTCCAGCCTTCCTCTGCTGTCAACAGACCCCAAGTGCCCCTTCCAGGCTGCCCTAATCCCAGCTGTGCAACAGGGATATGGGGAGGATCATGGGAGGGTCTAAGCTGATACCCTGGGAGGTGGGAGGAGAGGGGAAGAATGTCACTTCCCATCTTGCATCCATGTTGCAGGTATTTCCTCTCCATCAGAGAGCAAATGGATTTGCCAGCTCCCAAACTGCCCCTCCAGACTCATCCCAGAGTGTCTCCCTCATGTGACAGAGCTCTTCTGCCCTGGTGTGAGTCTCAGGAAACGCATTCGCTGTGAGATGCATTTTATCAGGGATTTTACTGTCCCAGCCTGGGGAACCTTGTCCCCACAGACAACAGCCCTTCCTGCCAGTTTAATGTCACCATCAGAGAGCCGAACTTTTCCCAGCTTTGCTGGGACTTGTTAATGATGCACTGTGTGGTAATTAGCACTTTCATCCCTGGCTGCATCTTAGAGAGCTTTCTCCTGTAATCCCTGGCATCAGAGGCCAATTTTAAGCAATAAACATTCCACACATGGAAACTCCTCTATCTCCCTGCCAGCCTTAGAATCCCTTCACACCACCTCCTGAGGGGTGTGAGCTTCCAGATCTCGGATCAGCAGAGTGAACATTGTGGTGGAAGATAGCCAAGGCAGATCTGGGGTTGGCCAGATCTCCTATGCATGTCCTCTATCAGCTCTGGGTGTCACAGAAGCTTTGATGGACGATGGCCTCGCTTTTAGAGACCAATTTCAGGAGGAAACACCCTGGAATTAGTGTTTCCTCTAAGGAGAAAGAGCTTCAAAAGCTCTATTTTCTTCTGCCAATGAGTGAAATGGATACCAGGGGATGAAAGTGAAAAAAAGTAAAACTGTTTATTAACAAAGCAAGATACCAGCAAAGCACAGGGGAA